>OY735233.1:32556784-32669284 GCA_963457665.1 Thysanoteuthis rhombus | reverse complement strand
CAAGTACTACCCTGACTTTCATGTTCCACACCCTCTCCAGCTCTCTTGCCAGTCCCTGCAACTAATGTTGCGAAAGCGTCAGGGCAAGCCCGACCCATCCCTTTTAGTTCAATGGGACAATGCAGCCCCAGGGCGTACTACTCTCCCTAAACTTGGTCGAGACGAACCCTAGGCCTCTTGCGCTTAGCAATAACAAGCCCCAGTAAGCTGTCGTCATTGCAACGTCATAGCATTGGCGCTAGGCCAAAGGGTGTACTGTGAACAGATATTACGCTCTTGACAATTTATTTTTCTTAGTTAAAATCAGGGTTGCCGTTTGTTACTTTGCTGTTTGGTCTTAAAGGATGCTATTGGTGTTCCAGTGACGTCATTTGGTGGTGGGTGAACATTCAAGAATTTTTCCTTTTCGTCACAGGGGACTTGCCTGCGACCCTTACACATCCTGTCGATTGGCCTGTCGTGAATCTTCTACAGCAGCCAACCGGATATTTGTACCTTTATTGAACTTAGCGTGTATCGAATGAACACTCGAATGGACTGACGGGTGTGAGTAAGCGGCCCCCATTTCAGGAACAGGTCTCCAACGCTATCCTAAACGTTTCTATAAAAAGAAGAACCTTCCGTAAGTTGAAATGGCTTAAAGCTAAGAAACTATTGCCTGTAAATTGTATGGGAAAACTTTCGAACGTTCCCAGATCCCGAAAATGGTGATGATGGTATGTTAGGCGTCTTCGGAGGTTAGGTTGGTGGGAAATATAGGAGTCCAAGGTGCAGAGAGAGAGGGAGAGACAGAGAAAGATGGATAGGAGTACACGCTGTTCGTATAACAGCTTGTTGTAAAACAAACACTGAGAGCTTTTTTCGATTTTGTAGTTTTATGTAAAAATGAAAAAGTGGCGTAAAGCAAACTTTTGGAAAGCGGAAGATACCTGTAAGGAAAGAGAGGTGTGTAAGAGGCAGGGGTGAAATAAATTATCTTAGACAAGATGAAGACACCTAAGGAGACTCCAGGATTCGTCTTGGAATTTCTGGTTTCTGACCATCTTTGACCAGACGGATGGAAAGAAGGTTGATTCTCAAATTGCTTGGTGAGAGGCTAAATGGAAGTAGATATAGGCCATGATAATATGAAAACAAAGAGTATAGTACAACGGAAAATATTCGGGATTTATCATAGAGTCGCAAGTCTCTAACCATTTTTGACCAGGTGGACACAGAAGTAGAGCCATCTCAGGAGGCTCTGTGTAGTCAATTCATGGAGAATCAGGACTCACCCAGAAACCTCAAGACCAGCACTCACGTCCTTGCGACGATAGTTGCGAGGACTACGAGAATTATTTACGTTTGCGTGTGTGATATCCTCACATTGAAACGACATCGTATCACATTTTGTTCTCGTGGGGGTTCAAGTAAATAGACACATCTATATCGATGCATCTCTTGTTAGATATACATTCTCTTTCAGTTGGCTCTGGTCAGGTGGTCCGCAGTTTTAGGGAAACTGGTAAGCAACCAGGTACGATTTTGTATGAACCCTTGCAGAGTACCCGTAAAAATGATGGGATTATTTACGTATGTACAGATTCCAAGAGTAGATATTTTAGTTTAAATGCTTTTTTGCAAACAAATAAAAAAGTTATATCTCGAAAAAACTTATTTTCTGTCTATTTTTCGACAAGACTTTATTTTTTCTGTTTTTTTTTCTAATAATCTTAGAACAATGAAGCAACAAAATTGGATATAAACTAGTTTCTCTTTTAATACGAGAAAACCAATAGTTAAATTCATGAAAAATCAGAGATGCCTATATTTGTTTTCTGTCTATCATTATATTCATCACAGCAGCAGTAGTAGTAGTAGTAATGTAGACATCATTGATTTTCAGAGTAATTATTAGCTTTTGTGTGCGTGTTTTTAGTTCATTTCACTGGCTTTCTTTATCTTGAATTCAGCTCAATGTTTCGGAACATGAACACAATTACGTGAGAAAATAGACGATAGAGGTAATTATTTTAAAATTTCATGCAGACCGGATCTTGGTTCTCGTCTGACAGTTTTGGATGGGTTATTATTATTCAATGACATTTTTGAATGGACTATAATTCTTATCTTTGTTAGTGTGAGGATTTTCCGTCTCTGAAATACACTCCTTTGTTATGAAATCTTTGCCGACTCATTCAGACTTATCTGAATTTTGTTTGACGGGATGTATTAATCACTGTGTATTTATGATCAAATTAGAATAAAGAACATCCGACGAAGAGTGGAGAGTAGACGACCGAAACCTTGTGAATAAATTAACATATAGACAAGGGTTAATAGTAATGATCATTCAAATTTCTTGAGCGTTTTTTTAGATTAGAGGAAGTAAACAGATATGGTATCCTGGTTCCCAGTCATGCATGGCCGAGCCTTGTCTTCTTGTAAGTTCTTCAAAAAACCAATTACAGTCTAGTGACTGGGAATCCGTCCTCCAGTCAACACCTCCCTTTCATACTAAAAGGGAATAGGGTCAGATATATGCCCAAATGTCTGCGCCAAAATCCGAGAGGGCTACCTAGAAGATCCACCTAAAAAAAAAATCACGTATGAGGTGGGTATACGGATTTCCCACAGTTAAAAAAAATTGACTTCTTGTTATATGTTACCATTTCCTTTGGTGGTTAATAAATGCCAGTATCAATGAAACTGAATGCTCAATGGAACTGAACAAATATGAAAAAAATGAACCATCACAGAGGGGCACGACTAACAAATCAGAATATTAGGTTGAAGCAAAAGTTTCCAGCATTTTTGACGAAATATTTCATACATATTAATTCATAGCATTCAATCATTAAAGTATTTTCCCGTTGTTTTCTACGACCTTCCCCGCACCTTTCATGTCAGTTGTGTGTGTTATCTTAAAAGAATAATTCTCGGGCTGATTCGAGGAGTTTTTAGATATCATGCGTACAGGCTGCACCAATGGAGCTAGAAGGCTGAAATGAAACATTCGCCCATTATTCTCTAAAAACGATACTTTTTTTTTATCCCCTCCATCAAATAGGTTGATCTCTTAATTTGTGTCCAGTGGCATTTTTGATTGTGATCACTACCCAACAAAAGGCGAGAGAAGTAACTTATCCATTGATCACCCCTTTTTTCCATTTTTTCTAATTAATCAACCCCAAGACAGTATGCTACCAAAAACGTTGGTCTTATAACAGTTTCTATTGATTGACTAATCAGACTTGTTTGTTTTTGTTTTTGTTTTTTGTTTATATATGTTGCTTACATCGTGTCATGGGTGAAGAAGCTACAGAGAAAAAATCTAAAATAAAAACCAATATAATACCAGAAGCAATTAACATAGCATAAAAGCATAGGGGATAAATGAAAATAATACCGTTAATGTTACTTTTAATAATAATAAAGTTTTTAAAAAAAGAAAAAGAAAATGACAAATCTTGGAACTGTCACAATTCTTAGTTTTGCTCATATGTGGTGAAAAAGCGGTCAAGTATTTACGGTGGATGAAATTCCAGGGCTGGGCATTTTTTTTTAAAATGCATAAACATAGTGTTATTAAAGTTTTCAGTTCTTTCGTTAAACAATTCTTGGCAGAGGCTGACGTCTCTTCATGTTTAATTATTTTGTTTTCTGGGTGTGTTTCTCTTTTATGAATTCAATAAACAACACTGGAATCCGTCACATTGGTTTTAGACCACTTGTTAAACAGGAAACAAGATGGCGTACAAAGTTATAACAAAGGCGCGAAAAAATGTTGCAAATGTTAGCAGACGTTATGTTATGCTATGTTAATGATATCAAAACGTGCATTTTTTCTTTTTCTGCAGCTGGAGCAAGATGGTGCATGCAAGTGCGTCAAGTGTAAACAGTCTATGCATTGCAAACAACAACATTGCCAGGATTCATATGCACTGGGTTGCCCGCCTTCATAACCTGGGAGGGGGGCAGTGTCTGTTAGCGCCTGACAGACTACACACGCATACGCACTTATACACACACCGAAGCTCACACAAACAGCAGGTTATACGAAGACGTGTGCGTATGCATACACAAACAAACATATGCATACTTTCGAATACCACTTAATATATATATATATATATATATATATATATATATATATATATATATATATATATATATATATATCTCAAGATAGGTCAGCGCAATTGCGATCATCATGGGAGGGAAATGTAAAAGGCCTTTGTCCAGCAATGAATTGCTGCAGCTGAAGGTGACATGTATATTTATAATTAATAATTGAGTCATCCACAGACAGCTGTTTCGTTGTATTACAACTCTTCAGTGTGGTATAGGCTATCCATTATACCATCCAGTACCACGAGGTAGGATCGAAACCTTCGCTTCAGACCTAGAGGCTGGCACTTTACTCCTGCCTGTAAGAGCGAATTTAAATAATATATTTACTAACGCACAATACCCCATCCACGAAAGTGCTCCATTCCAGAGTTGGAAGAGCGTTTATATATATATATATATATATATATATATATAGAGAGAGAGAGAGAGAGAGAGAGAGAGAGAGTTTGAACCAAATGTGGACAGTATTTAGTCGTTATGGATGATGAAAAGAAGGTCTGCCAACATACAAAAGAGTGAAGATGAAAGAGAGTGAATAAGAAACTGAGGAAGCTGCGAAAGCATGGAGGATGTGCCCATGATAATTGGCACACCTGGAACCGTGCCAAAAACTCTAAACAAGATTCGGAGAATAGGATAATCGAAGGAGGAGTTGGGCTGCCCAGATATCAACAGTGACGATATTGTAGATTTAAGAATACTTGCTGTTCCCCAGTCCCAGCAACCACCACCAGACATCTGGTGTGAGCTAGCAAATGCATAAAAACCCAGGTTAGGTTAGTCATTCAATAGAAACTATCACATGACCTACGCCTTTTGTCAGCATGCCCTGTTGGGATGATCACTTAAAAATTGGAAAAAGTGATGACCAATGAATTAGTAACTTCTCTCGCCTTTCATTGGACAGTGATCATCGAAGATTCCGAATTTTCAAAAAACAAAAACTAGGACCAATCCAGCATAACCTTACATTGCAAATTGGACCCCCACTAAAATCCCATTTGGGAGCGCTTTAAAAAAACTTTCTTCCAAATGGAAGGAGTAAATGCATACATTTTCACCCCTATAGATCAATTGGTGTAACCTGTATATCTGGCACATACATAGATAGCCAGTCAGCCACCCAGATTCATTTGAACACTGAAGTAGCTTATGTTAACAGCTTTTGAATAACAGACCCAACGATGTCATCACCACTACTACTGCTTATAATCTCGGTTTATTTCTTATGATGTATGGAAACAATCAAATTGTATCTCCCGAAACACTCGTATCTGTCTTAAACGAAAAATCTTCTGACTCATAGGCGTATGGTTACTGTTTGTTTAATGAGGGGCAAAGGACTTGATATGCCCCCAAATTTATACAGTTTTGCCTGAATTACACTGATTTACCCGAAATTTGCTGCCCTCGCTGAAACGCCTATGCACAGACTCCAAAGGTAGCTGCTGATAAACAGCATCATCATCATCATCAGTTTTTCAACGTCCGTCGTTGGACCTTCCCCAGGATTCGCCACACTTCTCTGTCGTGGGCGTCACGGAGCCAGTACTTTCTGAAATGGTCTAGCTCGTCTCTCCATCTAATATTCTCCCGGCCTCAGTTGCGCATATGATCTTGGGGGATCCATGTCCATCGGTTGTCCACCATTCTTGCAACATGGCCAGCCCACTGTCATTTGAGAGTTTCAATGGATTCCATGATGTCCCTGACTCCTGTCTTCTCCTGCATGTATTGTGTTGTCTTGTGGTCTCTCAATGTGAGGTTGAGCTTAATTCTTTCATGTGCACGTTGCATGGTTCTCAATTTGTGGATCCATCTCTTGATTAGGTTCCATGTTTCAGCTCCATAAGTGACTATTGGGAGGGTGCATCACTCGAATTCAAATCCAACGATGTAAAGAAGCAACATTATCGTCACCTCTCAGTGATAATGACTACAGGTAGACGAACAAAGCTCCAAATACACGAACAAAATTGAAGTTGATTATTAAACATTAACTTCTGATATTGATTGAATTAACTTACCAGAATTCACTCACATAATCACACGTACAGACACATATATGTGAGGAGAATGTGTGTAGATCAGACAAAATGTGGTGGAAAGTTGACACTTTGCAAAAGGAAAGACTTGAGACTAATTACTACGTCTCAAATGATTTATCAGATGCAATTTCTCATGTTTTGTTTTTCAGATATACTAATTAATCTCCAGTGTTTTCCTTTCCACGTTGTCAACTTTCTACAACACACACACAAACACACACACACACTCACACACACACATATATATATAATGCTCTTCTATAGGAATCGAGCATTCTGGTGGATGAGGGATTTCTGTGTAATTTAAATATAACGCTAAAATTCAGCCTTACTGCCTGTCCAGTTCTTCAGTCCAGAGGTAGGACATCGGCCTACGGGTCTGAAGTGAAGGTTTCAATTCTGCCTTGCACTATTGGATGGGATAATGGAAAGTCTATAGCCACACTGAAGAGATGTAATACATCGAAACAGCTGTCTGTCGATGACACAATTATATATATATATATATATAAAAATAAAAGAGTGAATTGATAATTTCAGGAGACCATGTTTTGTTCAAATGAAATTTCATCAGTTTATTTTGACGTTTCGCCAATGCATTCTGGTCTTTTCAAGAGAATTATGACAGAGACACAAGAGATTGTGTGTTATATAGGGTCAATGTCTTGCAATTGGTGGATCTGATATTCAAACGAAGTGAATTTTAAGTGTTTAAAGAAATCGCAGCAGGGCTGAGTTGTGTGTGCTGTCAGCTGGGAGGTACCAGTTCTTGTTATAGAACTGAACCAGAAGATGGATCTTCAGATGTTTTGGTGTCTCTAGGGGTAAATTTCAGTTTTCATTTCAGTTGTGTTCTTCCAGTGTTGTTATTTTGTGTGCTTTTCTTTTTGCGTAGTGAATGAAATGGTGGGGTTAGTGGAGATTCTGAAAAGTGTGTTCGATGTAATTTTCTTCGTTCTTTAAATATTAGGTGTAGGGCTGCATATCATGAGAGCCCCCAGGCAGAATCCGATTATGATTCCTGTTTCGTTTCTATTGTTGTGATTCAAGTAGAAATTGACTACACCATTGTTGTTTGTGGATTTGCAGTACACACTTAATTGTTAGTTTTAGTTAGTTCTGTTCAGTAAAATGTCAAAAGAGGGCATGGTATATTTCTATTTCATGTGTGATGTTTATGGTGAGTTCATTTCAATTGAAATTTTCTTTTAGGGAACTTAGGTTCCGTAAATTGAGAACTATGCAAAATGCACATGAAAGAATAATGCTGGGCCTCACATGGAGAGACCACAAAACAGCACAGTACATCCGAGAAAAGACTAAAGTTAAGGACATCATAGAATCCATGGAAAATCTTAAATGGCGGTGGGCCGGCCATGTTGCAAGAATGGCTGACAATCGATGGACATCACGACTCACAACATGCATGCGCAACCGAGGCCGGCAAAATGTTAGATGGAGAGACGAGCTAGACAAGTTCAGGAAGTACTGGCTCTGTGACGCCCATGATAGGGAAGTGTGGCAAATCCTGGGAAGGTCTATGTCCAATGACGGACGCTAAAAGACTGATGATGATGATGATGATGATGGTTTATATACCAGGTGTAAATTAAAAGGGCATCATATATGTATCGGATGAAGTATGTGTTTTCAGGTATAATGTTTGTGAAGGGACCGGATTCAAAACATTTTGAAAAGAGGCATGCTAGTACTCCACTGGGTGGAGAACTCATAGATAGTCCGAATGTTTGTTTTAAAGATTCGTCATTAAAAGAGAAGAATTAAAATCCCCCTCATCAACGTGAAATTGTCTTCAAATATTTTAGTTTAAAGAGATTCTAACAAACACCACTCACTACTTTCACATGAATATTGACACTCCCCCGAGATACACTCAAATTCAGGTTGTCATCAAACATCTGGAAATCTATTTCCTGGTTCAGCCCTACAACGAGGACATTATCTGATACCTCTCTGCTGACAACACACAAAAAACCCTGTTCTGATTTCTTTATACGCTTAAAATCCACATAATTTAATTATGAAACCCACCCACCACAGGGCGCGTTACCTATATAATACACAATCTCTTGTATGTCCATCATACTTTTCTTGAAGAAACCAGAATTTCTCCTTTGTCAGTTGCTTCATTAAGTTTGAAGTGTGAACTGAAATTACTGAACAAAACAGGGTGGAGGTAAATTTACTAGCGAAAAGTTGTCAGGGGTAAATTGGACGAAAAGGGTACCTACCTACCTTTGTGCCTAAGTATTCATGTAAATGTAAAACAAAGATAATAGACACAAATATCCTCATTAGGTGTGGACTAAAGATTCAAGCGAACTTGTTTCAAAACTAAAGACAGAATCCACCGTTTAAAATCGCTCGAAATATTTGCATACGCCATATGTATCTAAATATATTCATTGCAATTTCAAAAGAAGTGGCCATATTTGAGAGAAATGCAAATAATTCATTCTGATATTGGGAGTGTCTGTTTACCGAAGCGAGCCTTGATAAAAACAGGCTCAGTATGTAGGCGTATATATATATATGTATACAGAGGAATACCTTGAATTGTGCTGTCTGATAGGTGCAGGTTTTGGTGTGTTCATACATTATAGTCTACCTACTGCATTTCCACTGACATTGTACAATATGTTAGGCTGGATATTAGGCTTGATATACTTGATATTCACAAAGTTCAGTTTAGTTTTACTTAAGGCTATAGTAGTGGGCTATCCATTGAGGTACGAACTCATTACAGTATGAGGCAATGGATAATCTTAATTATCAACCCTTGTGAATTTTCCTTGGGTACAGCAAGTAAATATGATATTTGTATAGATAAAAGCACATATATATATATTTGCTTAAACAAAACCCGCATACCCTGGACAAAATTTATTCGGTCGATTTTCTACAATTCTTTATATTTTTCTGTCTTTTAATGATTTTGAAAACTATAATTGGGTAAAACAAATTATTCAGTATTGCTGTTCCATACTACTAAGAGAGCAGCAGCAGTTGTAGAAGTTGTAATGATGCAGACGCGAACACATTGACTCAGTAGAGTCTTATTTTATCCCCCTTCTCTTTTCTGTTTGTTTTAGCTTGTAAAAGCACTCAGACATAGTAGAGTCTTTACCCTTTTCTCTTTCTGCTTGCTTTAGCGTGACAGAAACCAACAAACACACAAAAAGTGACATGGGCTTTTATATTACAAGGTGTATATACGACAGTGACATCTTTTCGGAACCGTCAAGCAAAACTGTCACCCCGATTGCCTACATAGGTTTCTTCAGTTTTCAAGTTGGTCTATGTATGCATGTACATGTATCACGTGTACTGGCTGTAATAATGGAGCTAAGGTGCTGAAAATTTGAACATTTACTTCTTATTTGGTCAGATTTTTTAGAATATGCCCTAATAGTTTTTTTTTGGGGGGGGGGGTCAGTTTGCAGTATTAGTTTATGCTAAATTGATCCCTTAATTTGTGTTCGACAGCTTTTTTTTGTTGAAAATTCACTTTCTCCCAAAGTGATCGCTGCCCAACAAAAAGATTAGAGATATAACTTATCTATTCATCATTCCTTTTTGCATCCTTAAATGATCGTCCCCATCACGGCATGCTGCCAAAAGACGTTGGTCACGTGACGATTTTTGATTGAGTTACTGAACAGACCTGTCATTTTTTTTTTAGTCCTATCAGTACTCCGTTTCAAAGATCAAACATAATTAAATGGAATAGATAGAATTTATAAAGATCGATTTATGTAATAAACGCTCTCCTTTCAAGTCTTCTTTGAAAAACATGCAGAAACACTTTGATTAAATTTATTGATACTACTCCATGCTGTCTAATGTGCGCATGCGTGATTTTAGTCAAAAACCGCGGGAAACGAGGTTACTGATCTTTCCACTTTTCCCGCTCTCCAACGCCTATCACCCATTCCGTTTTATCCCCGTCCGCTCCCTCTTAGAGAATTCAACGTTCGCAATCCATTTTCAGGATTCTTCCACAAGCAATGTTACCATTCATGGCTGACCGAATTCTTTCACAGAACCTCTGCCTTTCCTGCTCACTATTTAACCCCACCCACCATCTTTTGCTTCTCAGTCATTTTCCAATATGATTCTATTTCCACAATTTGCATTGCTTCTTTCTTTCTCTCCTCTACCTCTCCCTACCTACCGTCCTCTCTTGCTCCTTCACTATCTCCCTCCGTCTCACTCTCTTTCAACCATGCAGCTGTCGGTCGGGTTTTCTCATCTCTTTTCTACTTCTTTCCTTCACTGTTTTCCAATTTTATATACGAAAAATTATGTCAACATATTTCTTTCTTTTAATGTTACGTACAAATAATGTCAATATACAACGCATGCACACACACACACACACGCACGCTCTTGTGCGCATACGCTGTTTTTTCATTTTATTTATACGTCAACATAATGATGTGTTCTTGTACAATATAACACAGAATTGATATCTGCGTTGTAATGTGTACACGTTAACCTGTGAGGGCAGCGGTTCACGAACCTATCCGAATCAAAACGCCGCTAGTGAATAAGGATTTTTCACGGCACCTCAACTCTTGACATATACATTCAAGTGCATGGGTCTCCACCTATGGTCTGCAAAGTATCATTACGTTTATGGTGCTGGTAAATGTTAAATTAAAACAACGTTTTCATTTGTACGAAGGCAAAGACTAAAAAAAAAAAATTACTTAATTCAAATGAACTTTTCAGTTTTTACTATCGACTGACAATTATTATAGAAATTTTCTGAATATCCCGCGGCGCACCGGGGAGCTAACAGCGGATCTCCGGGGCACCCTGGCGCACAGTTTGTGAATCACTGGGTTAAGACAATCTACATACCCATCCTGCACATACATACACATATACACGCACGCATACTGACTATAGATAGATAGATAGATAGATAGATAGATAGATAGATATAAATTGACTCAGGTGGATATGAGCATACAGAGAAATATGAACTGACTCTGATGGATGTGAACTTACAAAGAGATGTGAACATAGTAATATGGATATGAACACACAGAGATTGTTTCCAATCATTTTGTATAAAATTCACACAATTCTATGTTCTTACACATGTAAGTGATGTACATAAATTCTTTTGGATATTTCTAATTGATGCAGTATAAAATTGATTCAAAAATTTCCTGTTCACACTCACGCGAACACACAGACACAACCACGCTGGCTTTCCAGTCAGGCTTAGTTACGGACATGTGTACTTTCCCGCCATAACTCTCCCCCTCCTCCCGGTCCATCTGCCTCGTGTGAAATCAAAATATGAAACGTCAATTTCTGTAATCGTTTTCCCATTCGCTTTTAATTGATTCTTTCTGTTTACAACTGACGGGTGTGCAGATTCTCTCTTTCTCTACTCTCTCTCTTTCTTTCTCTGTCTCTTTTTCTATCTGTTCGTCTCTAGCTCTCCTTTCTTTCTGTTACTGTCAGTCTCTCTCTCTCTCTCTCTCTCTCTCTCTGTGATAGTTTCTATATATCCATGTCTCTGTTTTTTCTCCGCTCCGTCTCTCACATCTTCCTCTATTTTCTCTTCTTTTTAATTCTTTCTCTTTTCTCCTCTCTGTTTCTCCCTCTTAGACCCAAACTCTCTCTCTCTCTCACACACACACTCAATCTCTCTCTCTCTCTCTCTCTCTCTCTCTCTCTGTTCTCCTTTTCTATTTCTTTCACTGTGTCTCTTCTGCCTTTTATTTTTGCTTCTTATTTTCCTCCCTGCCATTGTCTTCCTTCCCTGCTCACACACACACACACACACACACACATACATATAGATAGATATAAACCAACTCTCTATCTTCATTCTTTCTCCCTTTCTCCCCTCCTTTATTCTTCCCCAACTCTTTTTTCTCCATACCCTACCTTTTTTGCCTCCTCTTCTATTTTCATTATTCCATAAATATTTCCCTATTCTAAAAATTCATTCTTCCCATTTTCTCTTCTTTCTTACTTTTCTTTCTTAAAAAAATACTTCCTTTTCCACTTCTGCTGTAATATCTGACTCTCTTTTCTCTCCACTAATCTTCCCCCACCCTCGCTCCATTTCCTTCTCTGTTTTCGTCTTTTTCTCCACACAGATTTCTTCTTTCTTCGATTCCTCTTTCTATTCTATCTCATCTCTCTGTCTCTCTCAACTATCTATCTCAGTCTGGTAAGTTACCTCTTTCCCATTGCTTTCTTGTTTGCTTGCTGGCTTCCCCCAAAATATCAATAATCACCCCTAAGAAGAAGAAGAAGAAGAAGAAGAAGAAGAAGAAGAAGAAGAAGAAGAAGAAGAAGAAACATCTAAAATTCCCCGTTTTCTATTTCTTATTTCTCTCCTCCCCTAGAAATACCAAAAAACGAGCAACAAGTCAAAATCGTTGAACGATTTTTCCTTTTCGACTCCTCGTTGTAAACAAACTCGACCTTCGTGTCCCGATTTTTCACATCGGCTGTTGACAACGTAGTTTCTCCTTCGTAAAAAAAAAAATTGAATTTGCTTCTCAAGCAAGGAAGCGGGGGTGGGCTTTGTTTATCAGGCTGCCTGCTTTTTTTCTGGGCCAGCTTCTCTGTTAGCGTGCTCCAATTTCTGCGATAAGTGCAAGATTTCACTCAGGTAAAAAGATAGGTACTCACAATAAATGATTATTAGAAGCACCCAGACACCAGAAGCCTGTAATTTTTTTTCGAAGTAACTCGATCGTCGGTCGAGTTAAAGGGAAAACACTTATGCAAAGAAGTATCCCCTGCCTAAAATAAATGAGTCATATAATAGTTAATGATCTATGATGACTTTGATCTCGTTGTTTTACCTTTCCTGTTCCTCCACACGGGTGTCAGGTGAACTAACTTCGGAAAGAAAAATAGTTACAAAGGAGGATACATTAAGATGGTCGTCTTTTAAATTTGTATTGACGAGAGATCTAATGGGGTGTTTATTTCTGCTCAGTCTGTCACTAATAATGATTCAGTTGAATGTTTTAAAAGATGTTTTGAATATTTTACAAAATGTGATAAAACTTTACCAACGGTGGAGAGAGCTGCGAAACTTACAACGCAGAGGACGGATTGACTTAACTGACTCCAGTGATTGAGTTGAATCTTACAGGCTGGATACTACATACATCAGTATTCATCATTATCATCTGTCTCTTAATGTCCGACGTTGGACATTGACCTTCCCCAGGATTCGCCACTCTTCTCTATCGTAGGCGTCAGAGAACCAGTACTTTCTGAATTTGTCAAGCTCGTCTCTCCACATAATACTCTGCCGGCCTCAGTTGCGCATGTGATCTCGGGGGATCCATGTCGTGAGCCACGATGTCCAGCGATTGTCTGCCATTCTTGCAACATGGCCAGCTGATTGCCATTTAAGATTTTTAATGGATTCCATGATGTCCCTGACTCCTGTCTTCCCCTGCATGTATTGTGTTGTCTTGTGGTCTCTCAATGTGAGGTTGAGCTCAATTCTTTCATGTGCACGTTGTATGGTTCTCAATTTGAAAACCACCCCCCAAGAGTCACCTATGGAAATGAAACATGGAACCTAACCAAAAGATTGCCCTTGGAACATACAATGGACAGAATCAGGCCCAAGATCACATGGAGAGATCAGAAGACAGCACAGTATATTAGAGACAAACAGGAGTCAGAAATATCATAGAATCCATCAAAACTCAAACAGGAATGGGCTGTTGCAAGTATATCATACAGACGCTCAGCATCACGACTCGCAAGATCGATTCCCATTGATCATAAGTGGAACTGCAACCGGCAAAAAATTAGATGTCCTTTTAACCGTTTTTAGTCCGGTTTACTTGAAACTTGAAACTTTGTAGTGGATGCCTCATTGAACTTTCGGTGCTTGTTTTTTCACACATCTGTCTAATTATACAACGAATATAACTCAATTTGCTTTTTAAAGTTGATTTACGATTACCTGGGATTATTTGGGGGGTTTTTTATTCACAAAGTTTCCTTTTGTTGATGTTATTTTGAATCTTTGAATTATGCTTTACCCGAGTATGGGTGGGGCCAAAACATCAAAATTGATAGAAATTAAAACAACTTAATCATATTCAACTCAAATATCCGTACTACGCATAAATGACTCACCATAGCCCTTGTGTGTACCAGAAATAATTATCTGAAGAATTGTCTAAAATTATCTTTTAAAAAATAGATTTAAAGGTATCTTTGAAAAAAAAAAGCCTGCACAAGAATAGGGCATTGTTGGTCCAAAATGACCATAGGGACCCCGAAAAGCATGCAATTTCCTACTTTTCCCATACCTCACATTTAAAATGCAAACCCAGTTCATGGCAGATGAAAAGAAAAAGATACAAAATGATAGATATGTGGGTTTGATAGTGTAGTGGTTATAACATCTGCTTAAAACGTTTTTAGATGGTGCGTAGTGGTGTACTCATGCGAATTGTCAAGGTTGTAGCCCCAAAAATGTGATCAGGAGCACCTGGAGACGCACATACAGACAGGCAAAAAACAAAAATCTGTATCCCACTTGGCTGGTTGGTCGGTTGGGCCATTTGTGAGGCTACGTTGATTCGATACAAAAACTATGATTTTTAATCTTTATTTTCTTTCATTTCATGTTCCCCATTTTTTTTTAATTCTGTTTAGTACGATGTCAGTCTGCAAATAGTTCTTTTGTCTGCAGAAAGTCAAACGAAATATATTTTAATACTTCGCTCGATTATCAAATATAGATTTCAAAAAGAATTTATGAAATGTACAACATTTTTCGAGTGTAGTTTCAAACGTACCAAGAGAAGCAAAAAGTATCTATTTAGTATGAGGAACGTACCATTAATGGCGGCCCTGATTCTGTGGAAAACTAACTGAATAAGTCAATGGTTCTCACAAAGGGCACCCAAGAGGGCGTTGAGGTGATCAAGGAGTTTAGGAGGGTGTTCAAATTCCAAGAGGGGGCGTTGTAAATATTCCATTAACATCTATGTTTCTGATTTACAAATGGCTGTTTCTTTAGTTGTATCTGCCTAGAAATTTTTTTTTTTTACTTAAAAGGTTGAGAAACAATGGAATAAATAGATGTATCACAGAGTTTACCCGGAGTTGTTTTATTGTTTTTCCATCGTTGCTTACTGTTTTGTCGAACTGATTTTTTAAAATTTTATTTAAAGATTTTTTTTTTTTCGTTTATTCTAACCTGGTTGGGGTGGGGGTCAAAATAGAATTATTTTCTTTTCTGCTGGGGATGGGGGCGGTTAAACAAAGAAACCAAATTAAGAATCAAATTTGTTCGTCACGAAATGTCTTTTTATCTCCGGTTCATTCAAGTTCAGTTTATTTTTTACTTGATCAGAACTTGCCGCCGGGGTCTCCACCAAATAGATACACTCTCTCTTTCTCGTGCACACACACACACACACAAACACACATACACACAAATACGTGCATGCGAGTGTCCGTATGCTTTCATCCATGTAGGTGTAGTATACATACGTTTCCGCCACTATTCAAAAGTAGAACGTAAGCTGAAAGTAATGGCCCAAGTAGATGGCATAAGACTTCCTTAATGGTGAGTTCTTTTCATGCTTGTACGATTACTATCAAATGACCAAAGAGCATTTTATCAGCTCTGATGATAACATATTTTTCATTGGCTTTGATGTGTCTACTTCGGTTGTTCGTATCAGAAAAAGTCTTCAATTGACCTTTTAAAATAGGATCATGGAACTTGATAGAGTGTTGTTCATTTTCCATTCATTCTTCTCGATATTTCTCGGCACACTGTTTTGTTTTCAGCCGATTTGAGCATATGTCTAATGGTGCCGTGATTGATGTTGAAAGGCTCTCCGTCACGACAACAACAGCTGTTTCATCTTTCAGAATCCTGAGCTTCAAGAGTTCAGCATTGTATACACCGCTTCAAACTAAACCGATGGTTATATGCAGAGTGATTACTCAACGGTCAGGTAGAAACGTAGCACAACGCTTCGTTGTAAGCTGTATTTTCTAATATTTCCGGGAGATTGTGAGTCCTTGTTAACGATCTATTCGAAGAGGTTTGCTGGGAATAGTTGAACTGAAAAACGTCCCCACATAATTGCTGCGTGGACCATCCCCCCGGGCAAATTTTACCATTGTCATAGTTTACAAAGGGATAACGGGAAAAGTTCACTTTGTCGTAGGCCAAGCACCAAAGAATCAATCCATAGAAAGAAGACATGTGCAAATTGCAGACAATTTCACTCGAAGCCCAAGTAGCCCAAATAGGAGTCATCCAACCATGTCCACGTATGAAATATATGACAACACAATTTTTGCTCCTTAAATGGTCAAGATACTGCTCAGGTGAAGCAGCATACTTGTGGATTAAAGTGTCCTGATTTGTATCTTCCACGAGGCCATCATAGTGATCTGATACAAGTTCCATTATTTGTTCTAAATGGTTCGTCCTGGTCGGATGAAACTCCACAATTCTGGAAAGCCTTGCTAGGCCAGACTTATCAGAGCATCATACACATACTTGTGTTTTCGGACAACTCTGTCATACAGACCCCCATCACACCATTAACTGGACTTTTCACGAGGATGCAAGACTATAGTTAGAGATCCTCAAGTCATCCATCTTGGAATCTCTTTTCAAGAATCGGAAGCAGATTGCAGATGATGCGAAATGTTTCCGTTCTGTCAGCAACACTTTCGTACAATTCCTCGTTTTTTCACAAATATTCCACGAATTTTGGATGTAGCGCTTGATCCGTATACCAGTACCACATGTTAAATATGATGCTTTTACTTCTCTTCAGAATTTCATCGGTTGTAGCCATCGCAGTTGCTGCTGTGTTAGTGGTAGTTGACACTCGTGATTTCCAGACCTTTACGAACAATAATATGAAACACAACTATTCAAAATAAATTGAAATAAAGCATGGTTAACAGATGTTGCGGTGAACAGAAACAAGATGAACTTAGAACAGACATTTAGCAATAGTAAAATCAAATCTTATTTTGGTAACCATAATCAATTTTTCATACTTTGTATTTATAAACGGAAATTAATAGTTTAAATTGAAAAAAAAATGGTTTCATTTAATTCACTGGACTGAAAAATGTGAGTATAGACTCTACAATCATCGCGATAGAAAATCAGTTTCGGAGATGTTGCCAATTTTGATCATCTTGAAAATAATAGTCAGGAAGGTGAAAAGTTATTCCTATTACGTTTTCTCCGCCATTAGAGTAAAAGACTTTCCATAAAATCATGAGGGGAATTTGTCTCTAATTTGGTACCGGAATGATGTTCGATTTTATGCACTAGTACCAAAGGAAGCAATGGTTTCGAAACTTAGAAGACCATTCTGGCAGACCCCTATTTTTAGCATTTAGTTTTCAGACTAATTAATCAGCTACAATTAAAAAGCAATTTTTTTCTATTGAGTGAAGAATCAGACTTTTTTCCAGTTTCAGTCGAAGCTACTTGTTTTCACTTCACATTAATACCCTTGGGAAAGGAATGAATCCCCTCCTTCCAACTATGGAGAAATAGTAGGTGGATTGGAGCAGCCCTTCAGCCCAGTATGGCAGTTCATCTTGGGGAAGGTAACTGAAAAAAAACGTACAGCTTAGCAGTCACCATATCTGGTCCCAAGCCTGGGTAAAGTTGGACATGGGGGTAGCAACCCATAAAATATTGCACCCCACGCTCCATATGAAGTCTAATAGAATAAACAATGCAATAAAAGTTTGATCAACTTATTTTTAACTTTTATTCATCTAATCAACAAGGTCAATTTTTATTTTATTTTAATTATTATCATTATCTTTTATTTTGAAAGTGATAACGATAGAATTACCAAATATTGCCATAGTAATATTTGAATCGTTCGTGCAATGTCAACAAAGGTCTTTTAAATTAGTACTGTCAAGGGTCGACTTGCGTCCAGGTGACGTTTTAGTAATAAAGACGCAACTCGATATAAAATGTAAGTCGATCATTGTAGGGTGAAGGGAATATATGCACTACACGACATAAGATACGACGGCACATACATAGTTACTTAAGCCTCTATATTATAAATACGATTTCTATGCCTTTTTGAATAGAAAGGAACGTCACCTATTAAGGTGTCTGCTCTTCCATCTTTCATTTCTGTCGGGGGAACTTTAAACAAACATGATGTACACTCTGTATTCTCTTTAGCAAGCTAACAATAACAGAACCGACATTTTTGTCAGTCGCAGTTGAGCAATAAATCTGCAATGACTGAATTATCGTCTTCTGCAGTTGATGAGTTTCAAGATCTTATGGTCTGGAGTGTCCTCCTTTCCGTACACTTGGAAATTGCCAGCCTGGGTTTGTGTGTGTGTGTGTGTGTGTGTGTAGTATATAGACAAATGTAAATTTGTATAATACATATTTTTATTTGTCTCAGTTTTGCCGTTTATCTCTCTATCGCCTTCCCTGTGTGATCTTGTGTGCGCATCTAAGGATAAGCACCCCCACGTGAATGCGTGTGTGTGTGTGTGTGTGTGTGTGTGTGTGTGTGTGTAAGATAACGGCCTTCAACGAACAAATAGGACGTTCAGAACAGCAACAATAACAATACCCCTCCGCCACTTCGGTCTCCACAGCCACAAGCGTCATCAGCCGGGAATGTAGGCCAGAACAACCACATACCATACGGCCGTCTAGCAACATAGATAAACTCTGCCCATATATGTAAATATACCTATCTATATATGTATGTATGTATCTATGGGTGGATGGATATTCATGTCCACGTGTGTGCTACTTATTTATCCAATGTCTATGAACGGCGCCTGTAGGGTTTGACTACGAAAAGCGGCAATACGTTTGTTCATGAATGAACGTAGTATGCGTGACCTCTATTTCTATGAATAAACGCACCTTTGTAAGTGAATATCTAGTAACCCGGTTTGCGTCACACTGAATATTTGCATAGGATCATCATTAATGATAATTTTTGACTACTATTTGCCATAATCTTAATTTTTTAGTTGTTTTTTTCTTCTTCTTTATCACAACTCAACACAGACCGTCAATCTTCTGCAGTGAGTAAACAGGGCGGATCGGAAGTGGAAAAAATGAGGAGCGAGTCGTTAAAACGACTACAAATTAAGATGGGGGTAAATAATAGTCAAAAATTAAGAAGGGGGTAAATAGTTGTGGGATATTAGGATGGGGTAAATAGTCATCAAGAAGCAAGATGGTGGTAAATAGTCGTCAAAAATTAAGAGAGATGTTGATAGCAGTCAAAAACTAAGATGGGGGTAAATAGTAGTCAAAGATCAAGATGGACGTAAATAGTAGTCAAAAAATAAAATGGAGGTAAATAGAAGTCGAAAATTAATGCTTATCTTTTTTTACCCCCCCCCCCATAGGTTTTCATTGAGGGGTCAATTTAATATGAAAGTTTATGTCTAATTCTTCCCTTAGTTTGTGTTCACGTTTTGAGGTTGTTTTTTTTTACTCATCAATGTACGATTCGAACCATACTGATAGTATTTACCATCATCACAACTCAATTTATGAGGAAAAAAGGCAGCATACATGGGTGGTGGTGATTCATAATTTCCCTTGGAATGTTAGTTTTCTTTCCCTTTTCAACTGATCTATCACCATCAAATAGCAAAGGATTGTAGCATAGGTGCACGTGCGTGAAAAATGCAAGTTTTTAAATACAAAATGGAAACAACACTTCTTTTTAAAATAAGGTATTGCCTTTTTAATGACTCAAATAGTCAACATGAGAGAGAGAAAGAGAGGGAGAAAGAGTATTGGTGATTTGGTAATTACCTAATTGCTGTGGTTTATTGAAGACAGAGAACTTACCTAAAAGATTGACCCTCAAACCAAGTCAACGTGCACAGGAGAGAATCATGCTGAACATCACGTGGAGAGATCACAAAATATACGGTAATGGGGCTGGTCATGCTGCAAGAATGTCAGACAACTGCTTGACATCACATCACGACTCTCAACATGGATCTCTAGGGATCATGTACGAAAATGTGACCGACAGAAATTAAGATGGCGTGACGAGCTAGACAAATTCAGCAATTAACTGGCTCATCGACGCCCACAATAGAGAGGTCTGGCGAATATAATGGAGTGTGAATGCCCAACGGCGGACGCTTAAATGCTGACGATGATGATAAACAGAGACACCACGAGAAGGTCCACAACATGTTTTTGTTTGTGTTGTGATGGAGGAAAGAACGAAGAGAGAGAGAGAGAGAGAGAGAGAGAGAGAGAGAGAGAGAGAGAGAGAGAGAGAAAGAGAAAGAGAAAGAGAAAGAGAGAGAGAGAGGTGGATTCCTCCATCGACTTGACTCTTTCTTTCCTCCCAATTGTTCCAAGACTCGACTGATGACCAAAGCCTTCCTAGTGCAGAGTGAAGCTTCGCCGGCCATTTTGTCTGAATCAAGGTAGAATCATATATTCAGGTTATATCTGAGCGGCAACCCTGTTACCAACGAAGAATAATGTCATCTTTTTATATGCATAAATCAAGTTGAGGTTACATAAAACAATTATACGGTACCATTAATCTATATTGACAATGAGGCTCCAACTCTCGAATCCTCTCACCCTAATAATAATAATAATAATAATAATAATAATAATAATAATAATAATAATAATAATAATAATAATAATGATGATGATGATGATGATGATGATGATGATGATGATAATAATAATAATAATGATAATAATAATAACAATGACGACCACTGGGCAACCGGTGTGAAACTGTAAACCTCAGTATTACTGTGGCCTATGAGAACTAGGAGAGAAGGGCTGGAGACTTGAGGAGACTTTCTGTCACTTAAACTCCAGCGGTAACTACCAGGCAACTGGTGTGAGATTGCAAAATAATAATAATAAATCTGCCCCAACGTAAATCAGACAACAACTACACTTCCCTTATTCTGTTATGATATATTTTACAAATTAACGGTGTCATGGCTGTAATTACTCCATTATTAGTGTCCTACGATCTGACAACACTGTAGTTGTGTTGAAGATGACGATAGCTCTGTGAAAAAACACATGATCGTACCTGAAAGTAACGTGATTTTAGCCACAACCGGTTCAGCCTTTTCGTCGTGTAATGACAATAACAAAAGTCACGACAAGAATTCAACTTATTCTCGAAAAAAACATACCCAATGATTTTATAGGGTGGGTTGCAGGCCTCTGATTTGCTCACGAGTGGACCAACAGAAGAGCATTGGGGAGGTACAGCATTCCTAAAAAAAAAGCTCCAGTATGCCCTTGATTTTTGTTCGATGGATACCGTAGTTGACACTATTATGAATTGTACCTCCTCTTTTGGTTGTTGTAAAGGAGGTAATGTAACTACATTTGCAAGAGAGAGAGAGAGAGAGAGAGAGAGAGAGAGAGAGAGAGAGAGAGAGAGAAAGAGAGAGAGAGATGTGGACTCTCCATCGACTTGACTCTTCCCCTTCTTCTTCTTCTTCTTCTTCTTCTTCTTCTTCTTCTTCTTCTGATAATAATAATAATAATAATAATAATAATAATAATAATAATATTAATAATGATAATAATAATAATAATGACAACATTAAAACTATGAAGACCCTTGTAGTGCTGAGGCTCGCATAGTTTCAATCTTTCCTCTGATCTCAAACTCCAAGTAAATAGCAGTGATGGGTAAACGTTAACTTGTTGAAAAAACGGATATGGGTGTCTCCCCGATTTTCGAAAGTTCACCTTGTGCTGCTTTCCAGCTTTCACGCCATTTTTGGGGTCTAGCAAAAATAATTTCCCAAATAAATCACTGGCAATTGCCTCTTCGCTTTACTCTATTTCGGCTTGCGAAAGGTTTTTACATTTGGAAACCCATATTTCGTATGAATTTTCGGTATTTTGTATGAATTTCCATAGCAGATTTTCCAAAAGAATTTTATTTCTCGGGTAGGATGATTGCTACAACCAGCGTTACCGATTTAGAACGTTTCACGCTAAATTCAGAGCGTTTTAGTATAGCGAAAAAGCGCAGGCATGCTCAAACATATCGGCAATTTTTAGCATCTTTTTGGTGTATTTGGTCATTTTGGCGTTTGGGAGCATTTAGCGCTTTCTAGTGATTATTAGTAGTTAAACTAGCGCAAAAATAATTTTTGTGTTGGCAGCACCGTCTAAAACCGAATCAGATCCAAAACCCGGATCTCTACACAACTTGTAATAACGGGGCTTCTCCCACTGATAATGAGTCAGCTATAGAAGGTACCTTTCGAGTCAGCGGCTGTCTGTTGCTGTTATATCACCTGATCCTACATATCTAATGTGCAGTAGATCATAAGGGTTACTCCCTGAAAGGTTGGGGTCCACCTTGAACAATTCCACACCATTGGCTCATCTTCATGCTACCAGGGAGGAGCAAAATACCCGGAAACGAGATCAGCCACCGATACAAGAACAGAGGATGGTACTATCAGGCGTGGGCGTTCTGACGTGAGCGTTTAGGCGATATCTGATTTGGCGAAAACCATGGCCAACCATCGCAGAAGCCCATTTGGCGCCGGACGATTCGGGGTTTGGAGAAGATCTTGATTGATTCTCCATCCTTCAAAAATAAAACTTTGGAACGCTTTAAAGCTATGAATGTAATTTTATTGAAAAATAAAAACATCAGATCCATTAAAAATGTTTTTGTTTTATGCTATTATCAACCTTTCGCGGACTTTTGCGTAAAAAGTGACGCATGTCAATTAAAACTGTCTGTAACTTTAAATCTATTAATCTTATCGTGATAAATTTAGTGTTAATAATGAAAGAAAGATTGAAGTAAATCATCAACCAAGAAATAGTTCTGCAGACAATATGAAACCGGAAATAACCGAGTTTGGAAACTTGTTTACATTCGCGAAACGGCAAACTAGTAGAAATTGCAAATTTGAGCCCAATCAACACACTCATTTTAAAATTCCGAGCTTAGATCAACTCGCTACCCCTTTTAATGAAACAAAATTTGACGTTACCCCTCATTCATTTAAAAGCAATAAGAATGTATTTAATTTGTCTTTAGCTGCAATCCAATAGCGACAATACATAGAAAAAAAAGGACTATAAAAAATGTGAAAAATTGCAGCATCATTATCACTATTGTGATTTCACGGTTAACAGAAACTAGATTATTTTTTAAAAAATTAATTACTAAAACGTAACACACACCTCTGAATTTTTGAGATGAGGTATTATTATCATTTTATTAACATTCAGACCATCCTCATCTTAGTTGTTTTTCATACAACGTTTCGGCCGTTGTACTCTACGGCCTTCATCAGGTATCATCTGGTAGGTTAAATAAAGGGTTCAGTTCGTTACTTCCCCACACCTACCAGATGATACATGATGAGGGCCGTAGAGTACAACAGCCGAAACGTCGCATGAAAAACAACCAAGATGAGGATGGTCCGAACATTAATAGAAATCGTAACATAGACGTTATTCATATTCAGAAAATCAGTGTAAACTGAGAGAAGTCCTGATTTAGATCGTTTGGTAATTATGAGCAAGCCTTTTGAAATGTTTTTAATTTTTCAAATGTTTTTTTATTTTATTTGTGCGTTGAAGTATCCCATGATGACATTGAAATGTTTTTGGTGTCTTGGAGTAGGGAGTTCAAGTCATCATAGAAATTATCTATTTCTTCTTGGGTCGATTGCGAAGTGAGAGTGTAGACTTGGATGATACTCAGTTTGTACCTCTTTGAGAGTTGTACGGTGATGCTGGCTATTCGGTCAGAGACAGCTTTGAAGCCTGCAACGATGTCTCTGTAGTCCTTATTGATGAGAAAGCCTACACCACTTTGTTTTACTTTCTCTTTTTCGTAGCTGTAAAGAAGATGTCGGCTCTTCAGTTCGAATAGTTCTTCTTCGGGTCTTCTTACCTCGCTAATGCCTATGATGTCTCAATTGACAGTTTTGATTTAACTTTCTAGATCGGTTTGGTGCATGTCAGTTGACAGTGTCCTAACGTTGTAGGTTCCTATGTCTAACGATTTTCTTTCGATGATGGTTTTGGGGCTATCTTTGAATGGTCACTGTTGGACTGATGAACCGGTATGAGCAGGTTTTTTCTTGGTGAATAGTTTGGGTAGTCGCTTTTGGAGCACATCAACCCAAGGCAAGTGATGTGGCTGGGCCTTTTTGGGCCAATGATCCAACAGGAATGGATGTTCTCTTGGTAAAGTGTTTAGGTAGTCGCCCCTAGAGCACATCACCCCCACCCAGGTTTTGACAGGGGGTAAAGATCACGAGAAAACTCAAATGGCAAGGGGCTTGGTCATATTGCAAGAATGTCAGACAACTGATGAACATCGCGGCTCACGACGTGGATCCCCAGAGATGTATGCAGCATTGTGGCTGGCAAAAAAATGAGATGGTGCGAGCAACTAGACAGGTTCAGAAAGTACAGGCTCCGCGACGTCCACGACCGAGAAGTTTAGTGAATCTCAGAGAATGTCTATGTCCAACGACGGACACTGAAAGGCTGATGATGATGGTGATGATGATGAAGCAAAGGAAGCTGCTTGTTGTGATCACTTAAGAACCTGAGTCTTTTTGATAACAATAACCCGCTAACAACATTAAGCAAAGGATATCAAATTGGAAGAATTAACAGACATTGTTATGAAAGTTCATTCATTGATAAGAAAATTTAATTCGTTGTTATAAAATTCACGTTGTCAGTTTATATCCACCGAAAACCACCAATTATTGCCGGTGTGAACATTCCAAGAACACTCAACCGTCACGTTGACCATGTCTCTAGTCAGCATACGACATGGGGGTGATCAATTAGAAATGAAGGACCAATCTACACTTCTAACAATTTATCATTTACATCGTAAATGGAAGCACCCACGAGAAACCTATTAGGGGATTAAAAAAACAAACAAATGTTTTCCCTCATATAATTAGAGTAATTGTTTGAATGTTTAGTTCTTTAGCTTCATTAGTGAGGCCTGTACAAAGCTAGCTAAGCAGCCAAACTCACTTGAAACCTGATGAAACCTACGTTGACAGTTTAGGCGACAGTTCTGTTTGACGGTTTCTAACACAAATAACAATAGGCTAGGAGACCATATATAGTCATCGTAAACAAAGAAAAAAAAAGGTCTGTCAGTGGACGTCGAGTGAAACCAAGAGTGAAAAGCTGGAAAACATCTGGACTTCGTTCGGGTATGATGACAGCGCCAACCGATTTGGATCTGAAACCTGGATGTTTATTCGACGTGTAACAACAGGGCTTCTCCCTTTGTTAATCAGTCAGCCACAGAACATACCTCTCCCTGCAACACCACAACAACAAGAAGGCCACCTACGCTTTTGTTATTTTCCGTAACAAGTTGAAACCCGGATCTTGATTCGACGTCCAAGATGGCTTCTTTCTCTTATTTCTTTTTTCTTTCTTGATCTAATACAGTTTCAGTAAATTTTTCAAATGCGAATGTACATTTGACAATGAATTTAAAAATTGGTATAAACAAATCTAATATGGAAAGCACTCAGAGAGCGAATACCTCTGCCAAAGTCACTGTCAGGGAAAGTAGATGTGCATGGATCTGCCGAAAAAAATTTGATCACCTCTTCCGTAGTCTATCGTCCACCTTTCCCAAACATTTCATTGAAATTCATTGAGAACTTTTAGAGATATCGCATAGACAATCATGACTTTTGGAGATATTGCATGGACAATCATGACTGCAAACATAAATGTTTCTACAGAAAAATATCTCTCAAAAACAACATTTGTGGATCCGCGCCCCAATTTAACCACATCTTCTTAACCCAATTATAACTTTTGCACTAGGAATTCATCTAAATTTCTTGAATACTTTAGGGGGTATTGTGTGGATAGACAGACGGGATTTCGGAAAGACACGACCGAATACGAATACCTCTCGAACTTTTGTGGCAGAGATGAAAAATATATGTCCGTTTCTGTTCAATGAAAGAAAATGATATTCAGATGTATCCACCTATCTCTATAAGACACTATTCGGTTTGTCTGTTTGTCATACTTACGTTAAACAACAGATATAGGAAGGAAGACATTTAAAGGCATGACGTCATCAAAAGCTGTGATGTATTGAAATCAAATTTTTTACCAGCTGCTAATGATTTCATTATGGAAAAAAAAGCCGAAAATGGCCATTTACGATTTATATTGAAAATAACACTTGCAGAATATTTCATACCACAATATTTTACAAAATATTTTTCAGACGAATCAGGGGAAGACTAATTGCTCTTCCTCTTTCCCTGTTTCCTCTCATCCTCTTCCTCCTCCCCTTCCTGTTACCACTACCACGGACAGTAGACGCATCGTTGAATTTAGTTGTAATAGATTTTTCTCCAATGACTTTCCTTTTTGATAATATGAATTTTATGAAAATTGATTCAACCGTTATATGTGATTGAATAACCCTTTGTGAATAGGTGTTAGTTTTGCGACGAATTCCCGACAAAGCGACCGAGCAGTGAATCACAGAATTACGAACCATGTCAGATTTAAATCCAGTTTTCTGAAAAATTGCCAGTTTTCTGATAGTTTCGATTTTCTGGTCGGTCCGGCTTCCGGGAAACCGGATGAATGGTCTGGTTCATGAATTCGTGAAGAGGCAAATAACCAATATTTGACTCGAGTTTCGTCATCGTTTCAATTCAGAATTATAATACTTTTTTTATGTCATCCATAGATTTTAAAATTTGAATGAATTCGTACGAGTTCGATCATATAAAGTGGAGGCTGAACCCAAGTGAACGCCTAAAGTCCCAATAACTTAAATGGGTCGAATTTGATCAAGTACAAATAAATATTTATAATTTTAATGATCTACTTAAACAAAATACGCCATGTTTTTTTTTATATTACTGTGTTTCAAAGAACTACTTCCATCTCTAGATTTTTTTTAGATGTATGATGAATAGTGATATCTAGATCATCTTTTAAAATCATGAGAGAAAAAAAGGAGAGTGTTTATTTCTTTTATGCTATATGATGTTTCAGCTATGGTTAAATAGCGAAAGAGACTAGGCTTTCTAGCCTTTAAATGTGACCAGTCTAGGAGACGGACAATTCTGATTCCAAAGCAAGGTGTTCGCCCCCTCGAGTCCAGCAATGCGTTATGGGGAGGAAAGAACACAGTGTCCAAATGGGTAATCGGGATGGGAAGAGCGTGTGCAAGTATGCTGTGAAAATATCATGAAAATCGCTCGAAGTTGTGCAACAAACGATAAAATGGTAGCAAACGAGGAAGTAATGAAAACAGGGAAAGACAAATGGGAACAAAAAGACTCGTAAAAGACTCCATGAGAATTCAAAAGACAGAAAATATCGCAGGTGAAAGATCATGGACATATATACGCAAAGGACACCTGAAGAGAGAAATAGAATCCCTCATCATGGCAATCCGGAACAAATACATTAGGGCAAGTCCAGCTACACCATTCACCCTTACTTTAATTTTAGCTAAACGAAAGTCATTACTTCAGACCGATGTAATGTTACCGCAACATTCAGATCTGAAGCCATGGTTATATTTCATCCACGAAGGATGGAAATGATGATGCCACCTCAACCATGTTAGAAACTGTCAACCAAAACTGTCACTAAAACTATCAACATAGGTTTCTTCAGTTTTTTAGTAGGTCTGGCTAGCTAGCTGGCTATGTATGTATTACGTGTGTAAGTTATAACAATGAAGCTGAAAATTTGAATATACACAAAAAAAACCCATTTTTTTTGTTTCTAGAAAATCCACCCAAATAGGTTTTAGTGTGTGTGTGTGTGTAGGGGGGTAATTTCCATTGAAAGTTTATGCTAAATTGATCCCTTGTTATACTTGAAAACTGAGACTTTCCAGCGTTCACTGCCCAACGCAAGGAGAGAGAAGTAATATTCATTGATCACCCCTTTTAACAATGTTTTAATTGATCATCCTCAACATGGCATGTTACGAAGAGATGTCAGTCACGTGACGGTTTCTATTTTTGTGTAGTAAGGCTCTGTATTATACTAAAAATGTCATTTAGCTAGCTGACTACCAATAAAAGGAAGGGCAGTATCAACGAATCGATATCCCGCTATGATGATAATCACGACAATAATTATGATATCGATGTAAGCATGCGCACATTTGTATATAAACCTTTGCGTAGGTATCCGACGCTTTCTTTCTTTTCTTTCTTTTCTCTTCCCTTTTCTTTCTTCCTTTTTGTGTTCCTTTCAAGAGACGTCCTCGCCTTTCTATGAAAGCCTCTGCCGGTCGGTAAGGTCTGTCCCCACATTGTTCCTCAGCTGTTTTCAATCTTCCTTTCAATGGAGGAAGAGGGCTGAAATTGTAAATATTTACTTCTCATTATGTTTAGAAAAAAATTGTTTTGTGAAAATTTCTCCCGTGACTAGAAATTTGTTGGGCGGGGGGGGCTCAATTTGTAATGCAAGTTTATACTAAATTGATCTTTTAGTTTGTAATTTATTCATTGAACACCCCTTTTCCCTATCACCCCAACAGACATTGATCATAAGATGGTTTCTGCCAAAAGACATTGATCAGGAGACGGTTTCTATGGAGTGTTTTCTTTCTGGTTTTGAACATTTTTCTTTTGAACACGTTTCTTTTACTTACAGCTCCGACTTTGAAGTCGTTGATTAATTCTCTTTCAGTCTCACACGTAGACCATTCCATATCATTTCTAGTGATAAATTTTTTTGCAAGTAACTGAGTAAATTGATGTTAAACTTCTTGTAAGTCGTGAGGTCCAGCGGTTGTTGGATACTCTTGCAACATGACCAGCCCATTGCCCTTTGAGTTTTTAATGGTTTCTCATGATATCTCTGATCCTTTATTAAATTGTGCTTTGTGATCTCTCCATGTGATGTTGAGCATGATTCTCTCTTGTGCACGTTGCATGCTTCTCACTTTGAAAGCCGATCTTTTAAGAAGATTCCATGTTTCAACTCCATGGGTGACTACCAGGAGGTTGCATTGGTCAAATACCCTTCTATTCTTGATAAATGGGATTGTCTAGTTCTTGAAGGTTAAGTTTGTTCAACCGAAATGTTGTCAGCATAGAGTGATTCTTCGTCTGATTTCTTCTTTTTTAGGAAATTCTTTGTCCTCTGTAGGTGATGTGGTATACTTTCTTGAGTTTTCGATTCGGTCGTTCTGTCTTTGTCTTTGACGTGTTTTATTAGAAGTTCGTGTGGAAATCGACATTCTTGCTTTCTTCATTCAGTTCATCTGTTATTTAGAGATCCTGAAGATTCTCAACAAAAAGACGCTATCGCCAGCAATTCTGAGATTACTTAAGTATTCATTGTCTATTCTAATTCCTATTTTTTCCCAATCTAGGCAGGCTATGAAGAGTTTGGGTGGACTGGTATCACATTGTCTTACTTCTTTTTCAAGCCGGAGGGTCTCAGAGTTTTAATGCAACATGATAAAGGAAATGCTGTGTTGGTAGATACGTTGCAAAACTATGACATATATGTGGTCTACGCCTTGTTGTATGATAGCATCAATGACCTTTGAGATTTCCACTGTGTCGAAGGCCTTCCTGAAGTCAACAAATGTTACAGCGAGTGGCATTTATATTCTGCCGCTTTTTCTGTCCGTTAATTTACCGAATGGAGAGGGTCAATGGTCAATCTATGTTTAGATAAAATACAGTTTTAATTGTTCAACCAGTATGGCTTCGTACGTTAGTAGTATTAGCAGCAATAGTAGCATTCCTAAGCCAACGTAATAATTTACAAACCGATAGTTCACCAAAAAAATCCGACAAGCATATTAAAAAGAAAGGCAGCCAAACTGAAATACCAGACAAGAAGATTAAAATATAATGCAAGCAAATTAAAAAATAAAGCAAGCATACGTGAACGCCAACTGCCACAGCAAGAATTGAACTCGGCTCATTGCTTCCATGTCCGTGCAGTAAATCGTTAGGAGGTCCTCCTGCACCCTTATGAAGTTGTCTGCTTCAAATTTCCCGACTTTATGAAATAGATCTATTAATCAAATATTCATTACGACACATGTAAGCGTATTTTTTTCTCTTTGAACTTTTTTCCCCATCTATTTCAGATTGTTCTCGATTACCTGGGTCCAACCCTTTTCCGTTCGTTAATGAAGACAACTAAAAACTACCCCGTATGAATCAGACTGCATGACATTGGCCAAAGCCAATTAAGCGTTGCGTTGCCATAGCGATCGAAATCGGAGCTCTCCAGAATCAGAAGATGCAAATGTTGATATTGATATTATGGACAAAAATGCAAATCGTTCTGCTCCGTGAGCTTTTGTTAACATTTATTGCACCACCAGGGCGAGGTTTAAATTTATGTGACATCAAGCAGGAGGGAAAGGTCTTCGTCTGTTATTTTCAAGTTAAGGATTATTGACGAACCCCATTTAATCGTAGAAATTTTATAGTAAGATTTTTCTTAAATATATTAATATGATAAGTCAGTCTTTGTTGGCAAGATTATGTTCTGGACCATAGATCTATTTACATTCCCTCACTCAACCGATTTGTCAAATTAAAACGATGAATTATGTATAAATGAGCAGAAAGACCCGAAGGACTGTTTTAATGTAATTTAATGTTAGAAGATATAAAGAGACCCTCAAATATAAAATGGTTTCTGCAAGTCTAAAGTAGGCCTGAAAATCATACCATAGAAGCACTATTTTTTTCCTGCGTGGAAGAGGGGCAGTGTTGTCAACTTTTTTTTAAAGTTTACAACTAAAATTGAGTCAAAAATATTTTAAAACACTCAAAGACATCTACATTCTCTAGATAATACTTAACATCTAGCAAATATATTACAGGTTATTTATAAATTAAATATGACTTCAATCTTCAATATCTATTTTACTTAGATATTACTTTATTTTTTTTCAACTATGGTTATTGCCATATATGTCAGGATTAACGTAAGGGTTAAACGATGAATTTGAAACCTTTTACTTTTACATTTCCTGTTTAAAATTGACTCCGTATTCAAAAACAAATTTAACTGCATTATTAACCTTCAGGGGCGTAGCTGGAGATTTAAGAGGCCCATCCTCTAGCATTCGGTGCGGTGGTTCCCAACCCTGGGATCGTTGACCTCAGAAGGCTGATGTCCATGAGCTTGTTGAGTAGGCAGTCCTACAAAAGCAGTGACGGAGCTAAAGTTTCTTAGGACCAAGCCAAGGGCTTGGCTCCTTAGTGCACCATTGTTATTGTATAGTGTTAGAAGAAATTCAGTAGGGGAACTACTATTAATAAGGATTTTGGGGACCCCTCAATCGGGGGCCCGGTGTAGATCATCCTACCTATTCCCGTAACTACTCTAGTGTTAATCTTTTCAAGGTTATAAAAAAAATCTTCATAGAAGAACGAATTCGTCCCAAAGAGCATGGTAGTTACTAGAACAGGCATTCCCTGTTTTACGAAAGTTCACTCTACACCACATGGGGAGATATTTCGTGCGTTTCCAAATCCATAAAATGGTGATGGTATGTTAGGCTGAGCGATCATAGCTCAAGGTGGTGGGAAGTACAGGCAACTGGGGTGTAGGAGGGAGATAAAGGAGGGAATGCGTGCTACCTCTGTAACGATTTACTGCGAAACAAACGGCTTTTTTCAGAAAAGTGAAAAAAAAATGGCGTAAAGCAAACTTTCGAAAAACGAAGGATACCTGTGTATTTGTAAGATGGTTTTGTTAGTTACAATTTATATCAACAAATATTAAAACATTATAAATAATTAATGGAGTTCTACCTCCACAGAAGATGATGCCTCTCCAAGCTCTCATGATGTCGTCTGCCAGTCTCTTTGATATCGATTTCCTCTTGATTTTTCATTTCTTGTAGGCATATTATGTTCTGTTAGTATTTTCTTTTGGTAAGTACTTGTCTAGTTGTTTTTTCGTATTTTACTGTGAAATACTTCACTAAATAAACATCGCTAGCTGGAGACATATGTCTCTCATCCTATTGACCCAGTCTTTAAACGGTCTTCGGACTTCCAGTAACTCATTATGATAATTGATAATTAGCCGATTATTCGTAAGCCAATAAAGAGGACACTGTCTTTCCCCGAAAATTCGAAAATGTAAGTAGAAAGAAATTGTGACGATACAGCCTTTTTTTTTTTTTTTTTTTTTTTTTTTAAACTTTTACCTCTCTTTATTCTTGATTTCTTTTAATTTTCCGATATTTTTTATCGATTTCCTCTTGGATTATCGCAAGAAGAAAAATGATCTCATTGTTAACATTATTAATAATATCCCATATGATTGAGTGATTTGAACAAATTTAACTGAATTATTAACACTCAGGGGTGTAGCTGGAGATACGGAAGACAGCTATACAAGTACTTACCAAAAGAAAATACTAACTAAACGTAATATGCCTGTAAGAAATGAAAATTTATTTGGTGCTATATTTCAGCTGTTTTGTTTTCTCCCTTTTTTATGGCCTTCTTAATTCAACTTAAGAGCAGTGCTGGATTAACTATGGAGCAAGAATAGCTTGGTTACGGACCCTGCAATTAGGAGGGCCCCGCGCTACATGCTTGCCGGCAACCAATTCCCATTCAGTAATTCTGCACTAGCTATATTACTATTGTACTATACTTCTCAACTTTTATGAATCACCGGATGTTCATGTTTAACAATTTTAGTCACGAATCGCTTTTAATTGGGGCAATTATTCTAACACGGTAAATAATTGGATCGCAGTATCTATGCTATAAATTTAGATTAGGGTAATTATCTAAACACGGTTATCAATTGGAGTGTGGTATCTATGTTATATATAAACGACACCTAAATACGAAGGAATTTGAAACTGAAGTCATAGCTGCAGCATAAGATGAAAATTACAAAAAAGCAGTATCATTGTTGAATAGCAAATGAAATGATTTAATTTCTTTACTATGTGAATCAAGAATGTATGAAATATGTATAACAAATATCAGGATCTGTTTCAACATTTGCTAAAGGTCCCGTACTGACAATATATGCTAAAGGCCCTGCACTAACAACGTATGCTAAAGGCCCTGCACTGACAACATATGCTAAATGTCCTGCACTGACAACATATGCTAAAGGCCCTACACTGACAATATATGCTAAAGGTCTCGCACTAACTAGCAACCCTGCTTAAGAGTAACTCTAATGGTAGGCAATTGCCATCGAAAGAGTTTTGTCCGTTCTGCCCAGTTGCGACAAACCTACCATTATAAGCTCTTGCACAGGTGTCAGTGGTTGGATGGACACGATGTTCAGATTATTTCGTCGGTTTGTCCGTCCAGTGGTCGAGGTGTTGGATTTTCCCAGTTTGAATTCCGAGTTGTCCGTCTCCGATAATGGTTGCCAACTTAGGCCAAAGAGTACAGCCTACCCTACTATTTGTCCATAGTTGGGAATGGCGGTGGATTTGTGCCCTTCCCAAGTGTGTTAGGGCTGTCCAAGTCGAATTTAGACGATTCTATTTTCCATGCAGCGAACCGTTTGACCAACCATGACTACAACTGAATAAAATGGAGACAGGTCAGGTTAGTCCGTCAAGAGAAACCGACAAGTGACCAACGTCTCTTGGCAGCATGTTGTATTGAGGGAGATCAATTGCAAAATTGGAAAAGGGTGATCAATGGATAAATTACATCTCTCGCCTTTTGCAGGACTGTGATCATTAAAAATGCCTGATCAAAAAAACCTGCGTGAATGCTGCTGGTCACAAACCTAAGCAACAACTTAGCCTACACTCACCTTACAAACTGAACCCAAATCTGAAAACCCAGTTGAGCGGAAGACAGATTTTTAAAAAAAAGTAGATATACTAAGGAATAAATGTTCGTGTTTTCAGCCCTCTAACTCAATTAGAGCGGTCTGTATGCGTGATACACACATACATAGCCAGCCAGAACAAGTTGAAAACTGAAGAAATCTATGTTGACAGTTTTGGTTGACGGTCCTTAAGAATAAATGAAGCACTCTGTGCACTGTTACGCATATATTATCATTTGTTCCTTTTTCCTTTGTTTCATTCTCTCCTTTACTCTCACTGATGACTGACGAAGACTTGAAATACAAACCCTTTAAGCTCCTCTGGCGAGAGAATACATAATAAAAGAAACGGTAGCGACCTCTTGGCTTTAGAATCAAGGGAGGTAATTCGATCTTGTCACATTCTGGCCCGTAAATCTCCATAAACTGCCGTAATTTAGAACACCATTCATTTATCTGTTGACGTCAATGATTACTGTCCGTGCCAGAGGGCTGATAGCCATAATTCTGGTCACTTCAATTATTAGCATTGGTCAACCCCATACTTACACGGACAGGACAACGGTGGGATTGAGACTCAGAGATTTTAGAAGTAAGCTGATGGTGAAGAAGTGCTTATCGTACTGGGATAGAGAACGTATCATGTTTTCATCTACTGCCGACAATTAATGGCATCATCATCATCATCATCATCATCAAACATTCAACTGCTCTTCCGGCTTTGGGAGAGTTCGAAGCATTAACTCGTTCACTGCCACTTTGGAGAGTAGAATATATAGCACAAGAAAATTAGCATATCACCAGCTCAGTAGCGTAAAGCAAAAACTGAGTCTAGCGCATTGTCGAAGCTAATTATAGAGTCGAGCCATAGCGGTGGCTCTTTTAGTCTGGAGATATGTTTTCTTACAATACTGAACAATACCAAAGAAATCGATACAAGAAATGACGAAATTCCCAGCCAATGGGGAATCTCCACACAGAATGAAAATATTCTTCTTATTATTAAGCTCCTCATTAAATCTTACTGCTCATATCAGGGAAGAATAATGTAGCGATATATATATATATATGTGTGTGTGTGTGTGTGTGTGTGTGTTGATAATGGTGAAAAGAAGAACTTAATTGCGTAATTTTTTGATATCACATGAGCATGTTTCGATGCCTTCTGACGGGTGCCAGCCACCTTTTTCAGAGAAAAATTGTAGTGGTGCAGACGAAATTGTGTGCTGTTTACATGTTTGAGGTTGAGGAAAGAAATGGGTATATATCTATCATGTGGGCTGTTTAGTAATAGCGGTGGGGGAGGTGATTGTACCTCTATATGTGAGAGTTGAGTTTGGTTTGAAATAAGGGTCTGTGAGAGGAGTGGTCAGGGTTTTTTTTGTTATCTGTCTCTGTGGGTGTTGGGCTTGTCATAGATAAGAAAGGGCAATGAGAAGAGGTGTTACGATGAAAATTGTTAGTTTGACAGGGGTTTTTCTCAGAAAAGAGAGGTGATAACTAATACATAATGGATAGATATTGACATATACGGAGCTGGGTGGAAATAGGTTGTGTTTTTGTTTTATTAAATCCGATATTTTTTTCCAAAACCACGGGCTGATTAATTTCTCACTCAGATTTTTTGTATATTGCTTTACATTATATTATCAATATATTGAGTATTGTTGATTTTTATTTAATGAAAATAAGTATATTCAAAAATTTAACTGATCTACTTTGTTTATGAAATCTTTTCATAATCAATTTTTAAAGAAAATAGAACTTTTGATATTGTATATATACATTTCAACACGACAATTGTTATTAAGAAATAGCTGTATGATTCAGCAGAATGATCATAAATTGCGTTATATCATATTGAAACTCTCATTTGAAATGATATCCCGTTATTACACGGTGAACGTATCATTTGGCGTAAACAACATAAAAGGAATAAACAATTAAAGAAAATGAGGCTGCTGTAGTAATCAAACTTGCAACCTATAGGGTAGTCGTTTCAATGTAACATTGCTCTTAACGTAGAGCTAAGCATCCAACGGCTTGACAGAGGCCCAAATAACTGTTTCAACTCATTTCGTGTTTATTCACTGTCTATATCTGCTCTATGTGTTTCTTTCAACGCAACAATTATGTTATTAAGAAATGAATATATGATCCGACAGAATGATTATAAATTGCATTGTATCATAATAAAACATTTGAAATGAACTCCTGTTATCAAACGGTGAGCGAATCATTTAGCCTAGCCTCAGGTTCGATTCTTGCAGCAGCCCTGTTTCTTTCATTGCTCATTCTATTTACGTTGTCTTTGAAAGAAACAAATACAGCAGATATAGACCATGAATAAACAAAAAATGAGAATTTGAACACACGTACATATACAATGATGAAGATGATGTAAAGGATTCTATGCAAAAACATTTGTTTCTGCCCTGTTTTGGCATCTTCAGATTAGTCTGAAGAAACCTTAACAGGGCAGAAACATACACGAGTAGAGAATCTTTTATTTCATCATATTTCAAGCTTTACTCTTACTTAACTTCATACTTCATGTTGAATGTATCGAGCACTTGATGTATTATATGTTATTTTATATATCATATTGTATTACTGATTTGTACTATATATATATATATATATATATATATATATATATATATATATATATATATATATGCATATACATATATTGTGATAATCTTTAAAATGATTTTAAACCTTTAAGTACCGAGAAACGTAATTTATCGTAATTAAATTCGTTAACCTAAAATCATATTTACAGAATATCGAGGCAACAGTTTTCATTAATGCGAATAAAACAATGAACTAACTCTGTCTAATCAACCATTTTGTCAATATTTCTTGTTTACGGAGAAAATGATAGACATGACTTGGCTTCGTAGGCTAAGCGTATATATCATTGCATTAGATAAAGCCATGGAATGGACGCATATGTGCATTAGGCAATACGCAAGACGATGCAAGACGCACAAGTGAGTCGTGCCATTCCCTCATCAGTTATCCTGTGTGGAAGATTTCTGTTCTCTCCTCTTAGACTTTCATTGGTTCCTCTAACTGATCTATATTAGTAAGATTATATGTAAACAAACTAATTTTACAGCCTTGGCCGTTGCAGGGTCAAGCGCCAATCCTACTCCTTTTCTGACTTAAGATGATCGCTGCAATTTTTCTTTTATGCAAGTAATAAATTAAAGAAATAATTAAAATGATTTTTTTAGAATGGATTTATTCATCCATTAGAATAAAATGAGCCCTTACGTAGACATGGGATAGATATTCATAGATATTCAACACTCGTCAGTTTGGATCAATCGGCAAGAGAGCCAGATACCAATCATTTGATCTTGATTTCAAATCACTGTAGGGAAATGTTAATTTTCCATATTGGTTTTAGTATGTCAGACAATCAGTAAACGATTTACTTCCCTAAATCAGATGTGGATTGTTTCTTGCTTCAAGAAAACGAAGTTAACACCAGAAGTTTGACAAAATTCTTAGAAATCTAGAATGCAATCAGAGAACGTATACCTCTGCCAACATCATTATCAGGGGTGGTAATTATGCATGGAGCTGTCCAATTAATCGGTTTTTCCATAACTCATTGTCCATTTCTCCACAGAATATCATTGAAATTCATTGACAACTTCTGGAGATATTGAGTGGATAAGCATACACTTTGGGTGATATTATATGGCTTGGACATACAACTACGATGTAGGGGAGAAAAATAAGCATAGATCTACTCAAATATTTAATCAGCTCTCCGTAAGCCTATCATCTACTCTTTCACAAAATGTCATTGAAATTCATTGATAACTTTTTGAGGTAGCATGTAGACAGTCATTAGCGAAAACATGAATGTAATTGAAAAAAAACGAAAAAACATTTCTCAAACGTAAACTCCTGGATCCGCCCCCAAATCCCACCACCTCTTTATTATCCTGTTGCTCACTCAACCACAAAATCTCATTGAAATTCATTCAATACTTTCGGAGATATCGAGTAGAGAGATGAGCGAACAGAATAAATGTGAGTTGTAGGTATATCTGTGCTTTAATTTCCGTTGCTGAAAACAAACCCGGTGAGCAGGGTTCAAACTCTGGCTGGGACAATTTTCGTTCATTTCGCCTGAATGGTTTTTGGGGAAAAACATGAATCTATTTCTTCTACTCTCCACTTGTGGATACATGGCAGGGCAGAATGAGCTCTCTAATCTAGGAGATGGGAAACTCTGATTCCAAATCAGGGGATAGAGCCCTCTCATGGCGACTGGGTGCCAGTTTTGACCATTTCGGTTGTTCCTGCAGCCAAGCTGGTGCTAAACACATCACTCTGCATTCCTTTGAACTACATCAGCGAAGCCGAAACAGGGATTTTAGAATTATTATTTTGCATAAAATTCATTGGGATTTGTGTACTTCTTTGCAGTGTTGCAACTGATTCTTGTCAGACTGAGCCAATATAAGTGTTTGCATAGAGCACTCATTAAGGAACGAACTAAATCCAATGGGAAGGCGGAACGCACTGCACTACCTCAAGAGTTCCACCGGTGATGTTATCAGGATATTAGGATGTTGGCTTCTTTATTTTCCGATTGCTGTGTATAATCGTTGCTAGGGTCGTGGTCCAGTTCATAGTTATGATAGAAAGCAACAGAAGGTAAGAAGTAGTCAAAATTCACAAAAATGTTGCAATACTTCAGCCAAGAATAAAATTGGGAAAAAAAATCAAAATAACGTTGTATAAAAAGAAGATTACTTGGTCTCAATCGTAAACATCAACAAGTGTGGAATATTGTTTGGAAGGAGTTAGGTTCGAGCTGTATAATCAGCCTTTAGACGATGAAGTTCTCGTGGCTGAACTGTTTGAAGCGGCTAGACGCGAACTGGACCCCTTTCTGGTTAGAGTTTCTGGGTTCAATTCTCACCGTCGTTTCGCTCTTTATTTTCAAATTGTGTTGTTATAATCGTTTTCGTGGTAATTACGTAATTACATATTTTCGTGTACAGAAAGTAATTATACATTTTCAAATTACAATCGCCATTTTAAAACCTTTTAAACCACAGCTGGCATTTACGGGCGTTCACGGCATTAGGGTTCATTCCATGTTTTCATTGTTTGCGTAACAGTACTACCCTTTCAAAATTCATACAGTAAGCTGTACTATACATTATAAACGACACACGAACGGACAGTAGTGATAATGAACTAAATCCAGACATCGTTCCGTACCATTTAACTCTGGCTTTGCCTCACTTGTTTCGGCTTATAATTTACAGCAATGGAATACGTAATTATTTAACGAACACCTGGATATTTGTCTTCAGAGCTTGAACCAGAGTTTCCAATTTAGATGTACTTCCATCTTGTTTTCTCGAATTTGTGAGTCAAGAGTTGACAATATTCAGATATTTAAAAAATCCTTTCAGTTTTTGAAGTCCAGTGTTGCTAATTGTGATATTTCTTTTCAATTCTTCGAATTTGTGACTCCAGTGTTGACAATGTTTAATTTTTTTTTTTTTCAAAATTATTTTCATATTTCATAGTCCAGAGTTGCGAATTGAGACGTTTCTTTAATTTTTCGAATTTGAAAGTGACTTCCAGAATCACATCTAAATTGGCAACCCTGGTTTCGATCAGAAAATTCAGCATCCAGCATTACATCGTTAACAATCACTTGTAATTGTCTTATGAAGAATCTATGACTCACTAAAGAGTCTGACACAACCTTTTGAAAGAACAGCTGTGTGCGATTATCAAAGCCAAACGATTGAATCCTGAGATACACACCCTAAAACAAAACCGTCCCCTAATGTTGCAAGATCACAAGGATTATGTGGATTTTTAACAAAATATTTTTCAACACTCACATACTGAAAAAGTAAATAGTATATCCGAACCTCACATAAATGAATCACCGGAGTCTGTGGACAATCATTTAAAAAATTATCTATGGTTATCCAAAGAAAAATAGATCTTATATCGAAAATCATTAAGAAAAAATACCAGCACAAGATTTGGGTATTGTTGGTCCCAAAATGATCATAGAAACACCAAAAAGCACTTTTTTGAAAACAAAACAAAAAAGTTCATAGATGGTACCTAGGAGCGTACTTGTGCACATTTTCTGGTTGTGTCCCCTAAAATGTAACCAGGAGCACCTGGGGACACACACACACATATGAATAGCGTTATATTATATTGAAACTCTTATTTGAAATGATCCGCTGTTATTACACGGTGAATGCATCATTTGGCGCAGACAACGTAAATAAAATGGAGCTGTTGTTGGAATCGAACCTGCGACTAGTCGGGTAGCCGCTCGAACGTTGCGTTGCCCTAACGATTCGGCTTAACAGTTGCTGGTTATGCAAAGGCCCAAATAACTGTTTCAACTCCGATTTCTCATTTAATCATTCACTGTCTATATCTGCTCTATTTGTTTCTTTCAAAGCAACAGTTTTGTTATAAGGAAATGGATGTATGATCCGACAGAATGATTATAAATTGCGTTAGATTATAATGAAACTCTTATTTGAAAGGGTCTCCCGTTATTAAACGGTTAATGCATCATTTTTTTCTTTCATGGTTAATTGTATTTACGCTAAATGATACATTTACCGTGTAATAACGAGGGATCATTTCAAATAAGGATTCCAATATAGTATAATTCATTCTGTCGGATCATATATCCATATCCTGGTAACACATACACACATATGTATATATATGGACACACACACGCACAAAAACACACAAGTAAAGATAGAAGATCCTGTAGCTGATTGATCAGGACATTTATAGGGCTGCAGGGATTCAGTTATATACAAGGTACGTCGTGGAAGTTGGGGTATTTCATATTGATGAAAAAATAGCCTATTTAGTTGAACAATTTCACTTCTAAGTACTCCCCTTGGGACTTCAAACTTACCCAGCGTCCCTTACACTTTCTGAAAGTCCTCTCGACGGATTGCTATCAGCCGCTTCGTCACACTCTCTCTAATTTCGTCCACGGCCTGGAAACTCTTTGGCGAAAGAGCCAAATCTTAACGGTAAGGGTGGATACAAGCCTGGGTGATGCTATTACTTTTTTTACACACAAAAAAAAGCTGCACGAGACGCCCGGTCAATGTGAATTCGACTGTCGCACAGTATACAATTTCACTAATTTGTGTCTTACTGCCAACTAAATAACCCTCCAAGAGGATATCTGTTCACTCATTCACAGTAAAGTCCCTCTGAATGGTTGCCAAGTTACATCTAGGTCAGGCAACTGGTTTTCGAGTTATCGAAAATGGCTGGATACTTCTTAGGCAAGACCTCATATGTGTAGAGACAAGTATACATACTAATTTTGTATCGTAAGCATAGGAAATATCAGCAGCAACATAAGTATCAACCTCAAATGTGGAACCTCAAAACAGTTATAATTTTTTATCCGTTCTTTAGCTCAAATGAGCACTGGCTCCACTGGGTGTCCGTCGGGGGAACAGGGGGAAATGGGCATTTGACCCCCATGGATCAAGCCTTTTCACTGAAGTTGAAGGGCTTTTGAAGTTGGAGCCTCATAGTCAGTATAATAGTGCTGTACAATTATATTATGTAACCCCAGCTTGTTGTAAAAAGACTTCACTATTCACTGGTTTGTCGTTCATCCTAGAAATATATCCTTCCGCACCTCCCACGAAAAGTGGCAACGGACTTCCTTATGGCATATTGTAGGGCAACCATTGAGTGTGAGACTATTGAGCGATTACAATTGAGTAAGAAAAATTAAGCATGGATACAATTGAGTGTAAGACAATTGAGCAGAAGACAATAGATGGATCTATATCATACCCTCCGTCAGTTGTGTTTTCAATCACAAAATTATAATGTCGAAAATGAAAAATATAGAAAATGGTGTTTTGTTTTATATATAATCTACAAATGATGTATTTACTTTTACTATTTGAATGAATTGAAGGACTATTTCCCTAAAATATTTTTGGTTTGATTGCCTGTCGCGTTAGAACGAACTAGTGTCGTTGTTATGGATTAATTGTGGTAACGGATTACTTGGCACTTTGCGATGGGATGAAATGGACAAACCCTTAAAAAATATGCATAACAGTGATACCAATTCCAGTTCTAGTTTTGGTTTATTCTATCACATTACATTGTGCCCACGCTAAATTGTCTCCGCTTAGTTGTCGCCTATCGACAGTCCTACGCTTAATAGTCGGCCAACCATAGTATTTATGTCACTACACATTTTACGCATATTTTTGATGGAATCATACAGTTTCTTATTGATGATTTTGATCACATTTCTGAAGGATAAGTAAACTCCCTTTTCAATATATATATATATATATATATATATATATATATATATATATATATATATATATATATATATATATATATATAAATAGTTGGTTGTGGATTCGCTACACAAACTAGCTCATGTTTCAGCCCTCTTTGGGCCTCATTTGTTCCACACACACACACACACACACACACACACATATATATATATATATATATATATATATATATATATATATATATATATATATATATAGTGTGTGTGTGTGTGGAGGGTGCTATGCTTGTTCTCATAGTTCTCCCCTGGTAGCTTTCGGATATTTTTCAAGTTTAATCTTTCGGAGGCGACTGGTTTCTCCCATATTCTCCATCACAACTGCATGAGGTATTGTACTTAAAATTCTTAAACCTGTGATAAAAACAACAAAGAATCAGATACTTGTCTAGATAATTCACGGAATAAAGACAATGCTTCCTTTCATAATGTCTGATAACATGTTTGTTAGTACTTTAATTATTTGGGTTATGGAATCACCAAAGGTCCATAAACCGGCTAAGAGGACTACATATTTTTGTCTCTTAACTGAGTATCATTCAGTGTATATCTCCAGGTCTAATTTTGGGTTTACAACTTCGACAATTTGCATGATTACACCTCTAGGGCACCATCTGTAACGTTCTTATACTTTTCAGATAAGTACTTTTCGGTGTCTCTGTGGTCATTTTGGACCAACAATGCCCAGATCTTGTGCTTATATGTTTTTGAAGTTTATTTCAGATAAAATAATTCATTTTAGATAATTTTAGATAATCTTTTGATTTTGAGTTCTGTTACATATGCGGGGAATGATTTATGCTAGGTACAGATAATGTAAATCTCTTTGAATCTAAGAGACATTGACTGAGGAAAAGAGTTCTAGCGAAAAGCCAAAATACTCATGTTTATGGAAAGGCCAAAATATTCATATTTATGTACGTAGATAATAGAGATTAGAATTTCAATGAGTTAGGGGAATAGCATTCTGTTAAACATAAAGGGATTTTTTTTTTTGTTTTTGTTTTTTATTACTTCCTTTACTTTTCATATTACTTCTTATCCGATGCTCCGAAATCAGGAATGTTCCAAAATGTGAAACTTTGTAAAAGCCGACGGTTAGTGAATCTGAACACAAAAAATCAAGTAAACAATCAAAATGAAATAATACGATTTTTAAAATGATTTAAAACATTTTTTACACAACACAAACAAACTTTCAATTAAAAAAAAGCTAATAGGTGATGAATATACATTAAAACCCCAAGATTAGTCCCCTTATATAACAGGTCCCCACCTCCAATACATCTGATTATGTATGTGTAAATAATCCGAAACTCTTCTGGTTCCAGGCATCTCGGATAAGGGGTAATCAACCTGTATTTTTTTTGTAATTCTGCGTTTTTATAACGTATTAGAACATGAATGAAATCTCATTTTGCTACACTGTTGATTCCCTTAGCGTGACATAAGACATCTGCACATTGCTAATCAGTGTGGGTTGATTATTTCGCATTCATCTTACTAACTTAGTCGCTCGCTACTTTGTCGGCACTCTAGTGTCATCAATGAGAATATGTATTTGTATCGACCTTATGAAAGTCTACAGATTTTCCACGGGTAATGGCTGTGAACAGACGATAACAACAAATGATAGCGACCAAGTCTAGGGATAGAGGCCGGTTTGTCACGTGATTTAGTATTTTCTCCAATAGGATTGTGTATTGAAGAAAGTAAAACGTGCGTTCGTCAATATTGAAATAGAAACGTTAATAACGGCAGCAAGAATGAAGGTGAAGAAGAGAAGTAAAAGGAAGTGACACCTTTTGTGTCGTTAATCAAAACAACGGTTGCATAGATACACCCCGTCGCGACGGTCAGTCAGTACAAAGGTACTTGAACATTTGGTCGCCTCGGAAACAGGTACGCTGAAGAGCACTTGTTTTCGTTTTATTTTTTGTTTTTTTGTCGTACTCGATTGGAATTCCGTCTTCTTTCTCTTTGCTTTCTCGTTTTTGTCAAACACCAAATCAGTTGACTTTATTCTCAACAACAATGGCGACTTCAGACCTCTTGTTGAGAGTAAAAAGCGAGAATTTTAAAATGATAGGTAGAGAGAGAAGGGAAAAGAGAGAAACAGATTTTATTCCTACGTCATTCATTAATCAACAAAAGAAAGACGAGGGTGAAAAATAGAAAGAAAGAAAGAGTAAGAAGAAAAAAGAGAGAAATAAAAGATAGTGCCTCGAAGGAACTTAAACGTGCATTCATCAAGAAAAAATAAATCTACCGACGCAAGTTTTCAATTAATATATAATCAAATTATATCTAAAATCATCAGATCTAGATTTATCTAAAAAAATATTTTGATGCTATTTCTTTACGCCCCTTTCCGTAGCCTTATGGAATTATCTTATGCAGTAAAAAGAAAACATTCATACAAAAATCGAAAAAATAAGCTCCTGTCAAAGCGGATTTTGACCCTGAAGCAGCCAGTCTTGTCTTTTTCTTATTCTTTCTAATAATATTACAGGTTGTCTCCAAAGTGAGTATACATTTTCGTTCACATTTTTCTTTTCAGATTTCAGTCCAATATCTAGAAAATTGATTTCAATCGATAAATCAATTTCTGAGCCTAAGTTCCTTTTCTATCCTCATTAGTATCGCAATCCTAATTCTTAGTGGTCTGTGGGCACTAAAGGTCTTTTGGTAGCGTGCTGTGTTGGGGATGATCAATCAAAAATTGGAAAAAAAGATGATCAGTGAATAAGTAACTTCTCGTCTTCCGTTGGGAAATGATCACTAAATTGGCCGATTCTCGAAAAAAACAAGAACAAGCGTGAATGCTGCTGTACACAAACTAAGAGATCAATTTAGCGTAAACTCACATTGCAAACTGATCCCCCCCACTAAAACCTATTTAGGGGAGGGGTAATAAAAAAACGTTTTACTAGATATGATAAGGAGTAAATGATTAAATTTTTCAGCCCTCACGCTACATTGATGCGGCCAGTGTGTGTAATACAGACATACACAACCTTACAGCTGAATCAACAAGATTTCTAGAATATTCTATTGTACGACTTTGTCCCAAGTACGTGACTGTTACAAGTGGGGGAGTTTATTGCTATTCCCATGTCTGTGAAGAGAAAGCAGTCGGCCTGCTTCATCTCAGTCGGTTACTATAAACGGTGTTTTGCTAGTTTATTTGTAAAAGAAAATACCAATTCTAAAGCAATATCCTTTGTTTGTGCGTATTTTATAGATTTGATGGAATCCGTTAAACATGCTTTTTCCAGTACTTGTGTTCAGTGTGGCTTCCTTTTTAATGATCGAATCAGTTATCTGAACCAACAATTATCTGAAAAAATACTACCTGCTCGTCTTATTCGGATAAACGACATTCCTCTGTATACACCACCGATCAATACAATTGTTCGATTATGTGAGGTCTATATTGACAATAAATGTTTTGTCTATAACTTGGGGAAGAGTCATTTACATGAAAATAAGAACCTCAAGTTCAACAATGCGTCCACCATCCGTGGTAGTAGTAGCTGGAAGACGAGGAGGAAAATTTGCAAGTGATTTTTGTTTGACAGAATTGATTCTCATACTTTTAAAATATTGCGATAAGGATATATTTCGAAAATATCATGTCCAATAAAAATCGTAAATGGCTATTTTTGGCGTTTTTCTCGGCCATCTATGGCTTTTTTAAAATACAGAAATGCCGAATTCGTTCATTCTGTTATGACATAATAGCAATTGGTTTCTTAACGATGTTACACCTTTAATGACGTCATGCCCCTTCCTTCTTTCCTATTTCTGTTTAATGTAACCGGGATCGACCGGAAATTCCTAGTGCAATGTGTTGACTCATCTCAAAATGGTTTAGCAAGTTTGCCTCTTTTCTTGAACTATACACCTGACAAGGGCTGAAGAATTGATCAGCCGAAACGTGTTGACAACATCAATAAAGGTAAGAAGTGAAAAGATTGTTCGAACAAAAGTTTGGATACAATTCAACATCCTGAAAGACCACCATAAGTTTCTGTGAACATCTATGCTTTGATCGATTTATTTTGTACAACTGTAAGCAAAATGTGTATCATAAAAGTCGAAGATATCTCGTGAACGTAGTTCCCTCTAAGCTCTGCGTGTCTGTGTGTGCATACACGTTTTGCAAACAGCGCACAAAACATTAATGTGCACGCAAAAAGTTTGTTACCTGAATAATGTAGTAATGAATAATTGTGCTTACACATAATTGGAAACACGATAGTAATATCAGGGTGTCCGAGTAGTAATTACGTATTTTAGTGCTCGGGAAGTAATGACGTATTTTCAAATCACAATCGTTTTAAAACCTTTTAAACCATAGCTGGCATTTACGAACCTTCACTGCATCAGGATACACTTCGCAAATTTTTCTCATGGTCTGCATCGTAGTAATAACCTTTCGAACTTCATACAGTAAAGCAATGGCGATTATCTTACTTTGCAAAGTTTCTGTTCTCCATTGGGTTAAACTTTTCTATAAACGACATCCGGTCGGATAGAAGAGATGATGAACTAAATCCAGACATCGTTTTTTTTACCATTTAACCTTTCCTTGGTTCAGGCATGGACAACCATTTCCCCAGGAATTACAATTATCATATCATCGATTTGAAAAGTCAAAACAATAGTAATTTTACAATATAAATGATAAAATTGGCTATCTGGGAAAAATATATAAGATTTTTAAAAAGTGCCCAGGTTGTCAGCCAACGACAAAAAATGTTGCCGTGAGCCAAACCTGGCCCCTGGGGCCTATGCATTTCCATTCCTGCCTTAGTTGGTTAGCTTAAAATTTATAGCAGTGAAATACGTAATTACTTTCCGAACACGAAAAAGTGTAATTACTCCTCGAACACCATACTGTATCATAATTATATTTATAGAAAATAATCTTTTGGATAAGTGTTTTGTCAACGAGTGAATTATCTTGTAACAATTCCAAGTTTATACTTATACAAGCATTCAGCGCGCATATACTTTTGTTACAGGAAAGAAATTTGCACATGAGATTTTTTGCACACACTGACTGTTAAAAATTAGAGGGAGCATTGTTTGTAAGGTTGTTAGGCTTAGCTTAAAACTGGAAGACATCTCTATCTCTCTCTCCCACTCTTTCTCTCTCTCATACATACACATGCACACACACGTACTCACACACACACAAACACACACATTTTTTTCTTGTCCCCTTCCACTTCTGCTTCCTTAGTCTTTCATGTTGTCTTTTATTCCTGACGCCCCCCTCATATGAATTTGTCTGGGAATTTGTCAAAGTAAAAATAAAAATTACAATCCTGTACCATGTGAAAACTTGCATGGTTTTCCCAAGCTCATCTAGGTTTGGCAATCTTTAAGATTCTTCATCCGCCCACGCCTTTATATATATGTATATATATATATATATATATATATATATATATATATATATATATATATATGTGTGTGTGTGTGTGTGTGTGTGTGTGTGAACATACATATATACATATATATATATGTGTGTGTGTGTGTGTGTGTGAACATACATATATATATATGTGTGTATGTGAGTGTGTGTGAACATATATATATATATATATATATATATATATATATATATATATATATATATATATACATATATATATATATATATATGAACATATGTGCAGTATATATCTGTATATATAAGCATTTTGATGAAAGTGACAATTAGAAAGAGAAAATAGTTCCTCTTTACCTCCTAATTGTCATTTTCACCAACATTCTGTCGAATCACTCCACAACCACACAATAAACATATAAATGCACACATACACACACTCAAATATGTATGTGCATGTGTATGTATGTGTCTGTTCTGTATATGTACATGTATATCTGTACATATACGCAGTATCTATCTATCTATCTATATATATGTATAAATATATATGTACATATACATATATACATATATATATATATATATAGATATAGATATACATATCTCTCTCTCTCTCTCTCTCTATATATATATATATATATATATATATATATATATATATATATATATATATACTGTATATATGTATATATACCGTATATATGTACTGTATATATGTACTGTATACAATGTATGTTCATACATGCAGTATAGATATATATTGTATCTTTTAAGCAAATTTATCTGTTTTTTTTCTGTAAGATAAGACTGGCTGCTGCCGGGTCAAACCTCTATTCTGACTTAACTTGATTATTGCAACTTTTGCGATATATTTACACAAAATTTATTACAACTGTATAAATACATTTATCAATTTGAATGAAATGAGCCTGTGTCTGTCTGTATGATAAATGTTCGGTAATATCCAAGACTTGTTAATTCAACTCAGCCAGTAAGACAAGCTCCTGGCTATGGTTCTTGATTTCAAATCATGGTAGGGTAGAGTGGATTTCACACATCGGTTTACACCCCTAATTCTGGTGAGGATTGCTGTTCTTATTACGATATGAAAAAATAAGTCAACTCCAGTTTGAGAGTTTGGCAAGAAGAAGAAGAAGAAGAAGAAGAAGAAGAAGAAGAAGAAGAAGAAGAAGAAGAAGAAGAAGAAGAAGAAGAAGAAGGAGGAGGAGGAGGAGGAGGAGGATGATGATGATGATGATGATGATGATGATGATGATGATGATGATGATGATGATGATGATGATGGCGGCGGCGATGGCAAGAAACAAGGCGAAGGAAGAAGAACTAAGGAAGTGGCTAGGTCGGGGCACGATGACTCTTCTCAACAGTTCCTGGGAGTGTCCCATGGTTGGTCTAGAAGTCTCAACAGGAAACAGGTTAGTATGGCAGTGAGTCACACAACGACAGTTAGATTATTTGTGAAATGACATGTCGACAAGTGCGTGCCTTCTACATCGACGTCCTCTCCCTCCTCCCCTTTACCCCCTCCCCTTTGTGGAATACCAGAAGAAGAGGACAAGGATTTTTCGTTGCTTTTACAGTGTGAGAAAGATTTCAAAAAAAAAAAAAATAGATAAATAAACCGGTCTGGTTAGTCAGTCAATAGAAACCTATGCATAACCAACGGCTTTTGATAGCATGTCGTGTTGGGAGCAATTAATCAAAAACAAAATTGGAATTAGGGGTTATCAATGAATGTTACTTCTTTCAACTTTTGTTAGGCTGCGATCTGTAAATACGTCGAATTTTTCACAAACAAGCTCTGACACAAATCAAGGTGTCAGTTTAGCATAAACTTACATTGCAAATTGTGCCCAACACTAAAAAAAAAATATTGAGGAGACGAATTTTCAGGAAAAAAAATTTCAGTCATAATAATGAATAAATATTGAAAATTTCAGCCCTCTAGCTTAATTGGTGCGGCCTTTACGCGTGATGCATACATAACAAGCAAGCCAGCTGGACCAACTTGAAAACTGAAGAAACTTATCTTGACAGTTTAGGGACAGCTTTGGTTGACGGTTTCTTATAAATAAAATATTCTGGTGGTGAAATCACAAGTGCCAACTTCCGCCGTCTTTGTTATTCTCATTAACTTCGCTCTCTTGTGACATTATTTCATTTTAACTATTGCCGCCTCGTTCACTTTCTACATTAATGCTCGGTTCTTTTTTTAATTTGCTCGCTGTATTTTTTAAATTGCTTGCCTTAGTTTTAATTTGCTTGTAGTAGTCTTCAATTTGCATGCCGTAGTTTTTAATTTGTTTGCTCTAATTTGTAACTTGCTCGGGAAGCGATAGAGATATTTGTGTTGGACACTCCTGAATCAGCGCCTGGTGTGTGTGTGTGTGTGTGTGTGTGTGTGTGTGTGTGTGTGTTTGTGTGTGTGTGTGTGTGTGTGTGTGAAAGAGAGAGAAAGAGGAAGATAAGAGTGGGGGCAAATTGTGTGTGAGGGGTCGTGAGCATTTGTATTGTGTATCTCAAGATAGTTATATAGATAGTGATATTTAGGAGATAGATACGAAGACAAACGTTTGCATATGTGTGTGTGTGAGAGAGAGAGGGAGAGGTGCTCAAGTCCTTGTGTAGTTGTGTGTGCGAGAGAGAGAGATGTCCTCTACTCCTTGTGCAGTTGTGTGTGCGAGAGAGAGAGAGATGTCCTCTAGTCCTCGTGCAGTTAAAAAATTATTTCTTAACTTGTACAAATCATACAACAACATAGTAAAATGCATAGGTTTTAAAGTTTTTGTCAAAGTGCAGTTTCTCCATCTCCAACATAACCGCCTTCATTCGTGATACCACAATCAGGCCGATTTTCGGACCTCATGAAAACATGACTCAGCTACTGTTGTGTGATTGTTAGAATTGCATTAGTGATCCTGGCTCTGAGTTCATCCGAAGAATGTGGTTCTGATGAGTAGGCAAGTGTTTTGACATGACCCCACAAGAGGAAATCCAATCGGCTAAGATCAGGCGAACGAGGTGGCCAAGCAATTGGTCTTCTTCGAACGATCCACTTGTCTGGGAAGATATTACTTAACCATTATCGCACATTCAAAGCATAATGAAGGGGTGCCCCAATTTTGCGGAAATCATAACATAAAAATCTTTGAAGTTGGGCCTCTATAACATTTACAGCTTGTAACAAATAAGCGTTTTTTTAAATATGTTTATCCGAAGTTACTAACGTTCAAATGCGCACAAGGACTTTAGAACCACTACATACACACACAAACACACACACACACACACACACACACATGTACACAAACACACACACACATATATATATATATATATATATATATTTAATCTATTTACGTTGTCTAGGGCAAGTGATACATTAATCGTATTAAGACTGGAAATCATCTCAAATAAGTTTCTATGTTATGAACGCAATTTATTATTCATTCTGTCGGACCTAATATGTCCATTTCTCAATACATGCATATATATATATATATATATATATATATATATATATATATATATATATATATATATATATATATATATATATATGCGTATGTGTGTGTGTGTATATATATATATATATATATATGCGTATATGTGTGTGTGTGTATATATATATATATATATACATATATATATATATATATATATATATATATATATATATATATATATTATTATTATTATTATTAATATTAAATGGATATACGAACCGATAGAATAATTATAAATTACATTATATTTATATTGGAACTGTTATTCGAAATGATATTCTGTTGTTACACAGAGAATGTATCACTTGGCCAAGACAGCGTAAATAGAATAAACAATAAAGAAAGAACTGCTACGACAGAAATCGAACCTGCGAACAGCTATTTGGGTCGTAGATTCAATTCCTACAGCAGCCCCATTTTCTTTAATTTCTTATTCTATCAACGTTGCCAAGGCCAAATGATACATTCTCCGTGCAACAACGAATATAATTTCAAATAAGAGTTTCAATATATATCGCAATTCATAATCATATATATATATATATATATATATATATATATATATATACATATAGATAGAGAGAGAGAGAGAGAGAGAGAGAGAGAGAGAAGGGGAAAGAGAAAGATTGATTGATTGATTGATATTGATATTACGAGAGAAATATATATAGACTTTGTAATAATGCATGTGTGTGTTAGTTTTTGTCCGAAATTTTTCATTTTATTGAGAAAGATTTATAGTAAAGATGTGCTTGGCACATGGGAAGTAAAAACGTACAGTATTGATAGGAACAAAAAAAATCTTCTCTATTAATTAATTCATTTAAGCCCCCCCCCCTTATTGCTTAATAGTTGTCTTTTGATGGGAACATTTTGACAAATCTGCATTTGCCTCGCAAACTATTAATCAGGATGTGTAGAGACGTAAAATTCATTTGTGGGAGGTCCCAATCGGAACGGGGATGGAATAATTTCTTTCCCAAATTGATAAACGGGGTACAGCAATTAGTCATGTAAGTGTACTGGATAGATCAGTGTAGATTTCAACTCGATGTGGCTCTCGTCATTCTACAAGGGCACGTTATGAAGTTCTTAAGTTAACCGAGAAAAGAGTTAAAAAAAACATATGTGATCTACGTTACAAGCGCTGTCGATTTTACATTAGATTAGCTTAGATTAGATTTTTTTTCTACTCTAGCTTCAAGGATTTTTTCTTCCCGCTGGGGTGGGTCACTCCTTTGCTCAGACGCCGATAATCGTTGCTTCATGGTTATAATGAACGGTCTGATTCTTCCAAAGCTGATCCATCCTCTCCTTAACTATGTTCACACGTGATGCTGTTACTACATCTTTAGAAAGCCTGTTCCAAATTGGTTCTATGCGCTGTGTGAAACTGTTTCTTCTCAGCTTTGTTTTACATCCCTCCATCTTAAGTGATTTTTCGTTTCCCGTCGTCCTTGTCAGGTTTTCTATTACTTCAACCTTCGGTCTACACGCTGTCTCTTACATTTTCCTTATGATTCTGATTTTGATAGAAGACAACGAATAAAAATTCTGATGGCTACAGTTTTTTCTTTTCTTTACCATTTTTCAAAGATGTGTCCACGCATTTCAATGAGACGCGTCCAGTCAGTCGGATACGTTAAACAATAGAAAGTGAATGGAAAGGATTGTGTGACGTCATTAAGAGAACATTTAGTCTGATCAATGGATGACGTATCAAGCGCTTGGTTTTTATAGTGTTGCCAAGTACTATTTGTTATTAATAGCCAAAGATGACATCAAAAATAACTAAAATCGGCAAAATTCTTCAATTTCCAGCCAAATTTATTGCTAAATGTTTTATATATACTCATTTAAAGCGGACTTATCTAATAAGATGGACTTATACGAAAACCATAAAACAAATCATTGATATAAATTGTGAATATAAATATGTATATATAAATAATCAATTCGAACTTACTGATTGTTTCAGTAGCCAGAATTTCGAGTGAACCATCCTCACCTTTTCTTTCCCTCTTTCCCCTACTACGACTATCATAACTAGTAATACTACCACTACTTCGTTTAGAAACCCTTTGATATCAGAAATTATAAATATGGCCGTAAGGATGGTGGATGCATCGTTGAACTTATGGCTCTTGTTTTTCTACTCGACAGCCGGAAAAAAGGAGTCTCTCTCTCTCTTTACATACAGAGGGTTAACCGAAGAAGACTGGAGAATGGATCAACTGAAACGTTGTGAGACCCCCCCCAAAAAGAAATAACAGATAGACTGAGTTCAATTGTCTGAAAAACCTTTTGAATGTTAGCGACTCTTCTCAAAATTATAGACAAGTTTCGCTCAAAAGTAGAGAATAACAAGATTATTCAGCCCGAACAGCGAGCTCAAAATTGGTCCATTGAGTGGCATCTCAAAAGATACAGGGATTGCATTGGTGACACCTAAAAACAGTATGCGTGCGCCAAACATTTTATGTTATTACTTTACATTACTTTCATTAAAGAAGCAGTGACTGCTGTTCGTTTTTATTGCTTTTTAAGAGTTATTTTGTTTGTATCCATTTGCATATTTACTATGTAGGTGGGTTGTTAAAAAAATCCGTGCGAAAGCAGGCGGTGACTCCAAAAAGGTCGAGAACCTCTGTAATTAAGCATAATCAACCATTTTTTGACTTCCACGAATTATCAATTATGTCCGTTCCGAAGTTGAATGTTTAACTTTATGGTGTGTTGAGGGGCCCATCATAACAGTCACGTAAAATAATTTTCTACGCCTTCGAAGTATTTCAGTTATTTCTCGCCAGTGTTGTCAATTCAGATATTTTGTATCTAAATTCAGATCTATTGCCGATTTAGATATTTTAGATCCAACTTTAGATCTATAATTTTTGATAAAATATCCCTAATTTGTAATTTATCTCTAATTTTCATTAGATTTCTCGAGTACTGCTAAAAAAAAAATCCAACTCTACACAGCAATAATTTACATAGCGAATATCTATTTCGCACAGTGGCTAGTTGTCGAGTTATCTCGGTGCATACCAGAGACGCATAGACGCACATTCGCAGAGATTTCTCAGATTATAGCAAGATGCTTTTGTCCAATTCTAAAAATAAACTATTCACATACGCACACTCTCGTGCGTATGAGCGAAAGAGAGACCATTTCTTTGTAGGCACAAAGCCCTGAATGTATGTTAAGGAGCAGAGGTCAGTCGGTCAGTCAAGTGTCAAAGGCCAGAGAGATGCCGATACACTCAACAATTGCTATTGTGACTCATACGTGAGGTGGTTTTGTATAATGAAGTCTTTGGTAGACATTTCCGTGAATTTGTTATATTCTCGCTTATCACTTTTTTCAAATTTGTATTTGTTGCGGTGAGTGAAAGCCCCTCATTCTTTTCATTTAATTTAGAAGTACTCTGATATACCTGGTAGGGGCCCTGCGTGCACGTTTCTGTATAAATGGTTTGGGTCTGCATGGAATCATGGTTGAAAAATGATTTTATTATTTAAATCTTGTGAAAGTTAAAAAAAGACGTTAATTTTTAAAAAAATAAATTACGTCTGCAGACAGATATTATTCATAGAGTGTGTGCAGGAGATCGATCATATCTGGACACACACATAGATAGATAGATAGATAGATAGATAGATAGATGGCTTGATAGATAGATAGATAGATAGATAGATAGATAGATACCATGGAAACATAGGGGACTTGTAGACCAAATAACTGCAAATATGCTCAAAACACCAACACTTTCCAAAGAGAACTGGAACGTAACTTGATTGGGAGGGAGGTATTTTAAAGCAACCCTGCAGTTTGAATACCACAGCATTACTAGTTGACTATCATACTTCCATACCATATTTATATTCGGTGAAATTTTAGGAAAAAGGAGTATGTGTACGAGAGATCCACGTGCTGACGAGGCAAGGGTGTCCGGAGGATGGGTAAATGGGTCATTTGCTCTTTCCTGAATAAGGCCTTCTCACCAAGGGGGTTTGAAAGTTGGAACCTTATAAAGGCTTTGGGTCAATGGATCACTATGAACAGTGACAGCTTGAGACAAGGTGCAGCTTTGACACTCCCTTGTCTTTTACCTTATAACCAACATCCAGATATATTCCCCCGTCCATCACACAATATGTCTTTCTGCCCTCACCCACTTCTTGAATATACGATTTTGCCCTCCCCAGTGAAGTGGCAGTGGACGCCCATGTAAGGAAAGGGTAGGTGGAAAAAAGCTCCCCATTGAAAACTGGTGATAACTGTACAATTCATTGGTCGAATGTTTTGGTTTAGTTTTGCCAATTCAATGATAGAACTTTCTAGATTTAATTGTGTTATAGTTCGAAGTAGTCGATTAACCTTTGCAGGAATTTCGGCGGTATGTTGACCATAAGATGTTGGGTGTACGCCTTCAGATTTTGTGGTTTAGTGCAGTACACCCCGCTTCGTCTGGAAGAAGTCACAGGGCGTAGGGCCTGGACTTCATGCAGGCCATTCACTTCTAATAAGGAGTTATTTCTCTTGCGAATTACATTTTCTGTAGATATTTGTCCAGTGTCTTAAATTCTCTCAAGGATGCTGAGAATTGAATCAAGCCCAGGGCCAGATTGAGCTAATGTGGTGCCCATTGCATATGTTATAAAGGGATCCTAAATTGAGAAAATGCACATAAATGCTGAAACACATTTTTCCTTTTACTTGCAAAGTAATTACATTTTTCCATCTGATATTTCAATAATAGTATCACTTCATTTTCGTCTTGATCTTCGTACAGCGGCTATGACTTCCTATAGCAACTGAGCGAATGTAGAATCACTTCATCTAAATTTGATTGCCAGCAGAGATTAAGCGCAGGTCCATTGAATTCGTGGCGCCCGTGACATATGTTACTTTTGTTAAATAGTTAATCCTACGCTGGAAGAGCCAACCTTATTACTGAATAGCCTGCTGGATTGCTTGTGGGGTCATTCTTTTTTCTTTCCGTTTAATTATGAATGCACCACTCCACGTGATATCGTATGTGTAGGTTTTCAGCGAATACGTTGCCCTCGCTCTCATCTGGGAACACTATGCGTTTTGATAACGAAAAAATTAATGGCTGATAAAGTCAACAAACTGTACTAGAAAAACAAAGCCGCCATTTTTGTCATGACTCACGGGACCACACCCATCATATCAGTCCCCACTGAATACATTGACAACCAGGCAAAACCGAAACCTTCCGTTTGGCCGGGTATGATATTGGATGCGTTACTCCCATGAACATACCTAACATTTTCAGCGGGGACATATGCGGAACATTTAAATTCATTATTATTTCCGCCGTTCGTAGCCAAAATGGCGTCGCATCTTCGGCTCGCTTGGAAGCTGACGGATCAATTACTGTTTGGTATTAAGGGATGAGTTACTATGCTATGTTCAACATATCTTATGTATATATCAATATTATGAGGTCTCTTAGCGCCCCATGCGTTCAATGACCTAAACAGTGTTAGATGAGTTTTCAGATGTGTCCACCATCTCTAAAAGTCAGACTGTCCCCTGTTAACTGACGTCATTTATTTCATTTTATAATCAATCCTCGTGACAAGAAAATATCAATAGTTTTTCTTTCAGTGGTATGTTCTTTTTTGTTATCAAATAACGATCATTTATTCTTTTTTTTATCAATCCTTGTGATATTGAATTACGTCATCATCGTTCGCAATCATGAGATTAGAGATTAAAATTGTTCAGTTTTTTAAGTATAATCTATATAGTTTAGAGTTTCCCTCGTCCCCTTTATCCGCAGTTTTTCTTTCAGTGGTCTCATTATCCGTGTTCTCCCATTTCGGTTACCCCTTATCCACAGTTTTCCTTTCTGCAGTCCTCCACATCCGCGGTTTTCCGCTTTACAGTCCTCCCTATCCGCTGTTTCCCTTTCTGCTGTTCTCCCTATCCGCGGTTTTCCTTTCTGGAGTCCTCCCTATCCGCAGTTTCCTTTTCAGGGTTACGTGGACACATCATTAAAATCTGTTTTTGTTTTTTCTTCAATTTTTAGAAGTCATTCCCAAATACGAAAAATTAAAGAAAAAAACAAAACATCCAACTTTGCAACGCAGGACCTAACTGTATTTTGTTTCATTTTTCTGTGCATTTAATTAATTATAAGAACAATTATAATTATAATCGAGGATAATATTATCAGCCGGTTATTGCTATCAAAATCAGTCGGACCCAAACAATTGTTCTAAATTGATCACAATAAGTCTTTCTCTATATGTCCTTCGCTTGAAGTTATCTGCCGATTATTGTTTCTAAAAAACTTTGTCCCAAAATGATTACAATAAGCGGCTCTCTCTGTACACCAAACTGAGATGAATGAATCTGTTATCTTCTGCTCCTTTCTTTTTCTTGTTTCCCATCTTCTCTTCTCCTATAATCATCTCTCTCTCTCTCTCTCTCTCTCTCTCTCTCTCTCTCTGGCTCGCTCGTTCGCTCTCTTTCAATTCTCTCAGATTTTGGCCACTATCCAATGTTGCTAAGTCAAAACATATTTTCACGCCAGTTTGACTGCCAAAAAGTGCTAATTAAAAGAAAACAAGCTCATAATGCCCCCTACCCTAAGATGCTTAAAATGGTTTGAATAGTCAAAAAATGTCCAAAATGACTGCGCTAATCTGGCAATTTTCATACAGCCAAAATAAGAAACGGGCTAAATTTAGCGTTAAAAGTGCAAAACTGGCAACATTGGTACTACCTTTCTATTCAGCACACACACGTACCAAAAGCTGATGCCAAAACGTATCGAATTGTCCACTACCTACCAAATAAAGATAAACATTAGCAAATACGTAGAAATTGGAACAAATTTATCAAATCTAACCTCAATACTGGAAAACTGCCTCATTTAAATTCATTTCAATGAAGTATTTCTTTCATCTTACCCAACGGGGGGGGGGTTCAGACAGGTTCCTTTTGGTGCAGTCGCTCTCTGCAAGTCATTTCGTCTACAGGAAGTCAAACAAAATCTTCTTTTTTTTTTTTTATCTCGGTCGACATTCAAATGAAGAAGGAAATAAAATGTACTAAATTTTCCGAGTGTAGAACCAAACCTACCGGGAGGAGCAAAAGTACCAATTTGGTACGAATCTATGTAGCTCCACAAATGGCACGACCAACCACCCAAGTGCACATTCTTCTCTCTCTGAGTGTCTGTGACTATCTGTGCGCGCGTGTGTGCATGTGTGTGTGTGTATGTATGTTTATGTGTGTGTGTGTGTGTGTGTTTGTGTCTCTGGGCGCTACGGGTCCCATTTAGGGAGCAACAAACTTGAAAATTTGCATGATTACAACACTAATCACCACCTGAAACAGTTTGTTTTTGTTTTGTTTTTTCAGAAAATATTTTTTAAATCGACTATGACTAAATCTTGTTTTTAGATGGTGTAGGTAAAAAAACTATTTTTTCAGATTATTTTAGATACTTTTTTTTTACATAATTAGATCTAGTACACGCATGGGCCACGGTCATTCATTTGTGTGAGGTACGGATATTACAACTCGGTTCTGATGATATGAGAATCATGAAAGGAATCGTATTGATACTGGGTATTATTACCCTAACAATTACATCATTATTGTATTAGAGAATTACACATGAAATGTTTTTTAAGCATAGTGAATAATGGTAAAAATTGAGGATTTACTAATTTGATTACTTTTTTTCAGATCCAATTTAACTATTTCAACAAGGAGAGAGAGGGGGGCAGATATTCTGCTCCGCTTCGTGCTGTACAAACATTAATTAGAAATCTCTTATATAATAATAATAATCAGCCGATGATAAATTAAATCTTTAAAAAATGTATTTGCTTTTTATCTATATTAGAAACCGTCAACCAAAACTGTCAATATAAGTTTCGTCAGTTTCCAAGTTGGTCCAGCTGACTGACTGGTAATGTATATAGGACGCATATCAATGGAGCTAGAGGACTGAAAATCCTAACATTTACTCCTTATGTCTAGGAAAAACGTTCTTTTCTGTTTTTGAAACTTCTCCCCCAAAATGGGTATTAGTGGAGGGGATTGAATTTATAATGTAAGTTCTTGCTAAATTGATCCCTATTTAGTGCTCACTTGTGTTTTTTAACTTTCATAAATTTTTGTGATGCAACAAAGGTGAGAGAAGTAACTTATTAATTGATCACTCTTTTTCCCAATATTTCTATTGATCAACCAAAACACGATATTCTGCCAAAACACGTTGTTCACGTGACGGTTTTTTACTGGGTAAATAAACAGACCTGCTTATTTGTTTATTTATTTTTCATCGAGATTTCGTGTTAGCATTTCTCAAGTTACAACCACGACCCATAACTTTTCTTTTCGCCTTGTGGAATCCTGGTGGTCTCATTGCCGTGCCAAAACTTAGAGGGTTTTACGAGCTGTTAGCTCCATCCTAAACATGGACCCTTACAGGGCTAAATAGCTCCAACTGCATTATTATTTTCCCATAGCTGGAGGTGGGGCAGAAGTGAATTCATGACTTATCCATGCATGGGCATCCAACCAGGGCGTGAAGGGAGGAGGGAAACGGGGCATTTGCCCATCCCACCTGGATCAAGCTATCTCACCTTGCTTGAGGAGGTTTGAATGTTGAAGCCTTCGAGTCAATAAAGTGCAATGGTGCGATATAATTGTTTTATGTCACTCTAACAGTATACCTGAATAAAAAGGCAATATTACTCCTCGCTGGTAACGTGATTGCTACTTGGATATATTGCGAATATATAATTTTGCGCCCCAATCTCCAGAAATATATCTTTTTTTGTTACCATCTCACCTAGCGTGAGAGGGTCTGAAAGTTGGAACCTTATATCCCATAAAGGATAATGATGTTGTACAGTTGTTTTACCAAGTATGTCTGTGTGAAAAGATGGTAGATCATTTGGTACCCACCCTCTAGAAATGTATCCTTTTGCCGCCACCCTACCCATCACAGAGAAAGCGGCAGCGGACGCCCCCCTGTTCCCAAGTAAGCAGTCTCGGTCGAAACATTAACTCTGTACGCCGATTCTGTTCTCCGTAGCGGTAACCCCAACTCCTCTCCGTGCCTCCCCATGACCTGCGTTAGCGGTTGTGGATTGGTAATCTTTGCCAGATTTGGGTCAGACAATATCCGCCTACACTGACCGAGTGACCCAGTGAGCCTGCCAAAATTCTAGATTTTCCTCTCGCACGTTATCGTTGCCTTACAACCGATCCGAAAGTTGTTAATGGTTAACCTTTTGCATTACTAATTGATCCCGGCCATCCTGATAAGCAACAACGGAAGTGCAGTTGAGTTCCCCGGAAGTACGATAACTCTTCACTTAACAATGAAATAAAGAATAAGCATAGTTTTTTTTTTAAATCAAGTTTTAGCTTCTTGTATGCTGGCGAATAGTGGAAGCTTTTCAACCATCAAGTATTTTCCCAAATGGATCGTATTAGTCTGTTTTGACCTTATGAACTTGACAGTCTGATTGACACTATGATACCTCAAGTTGGAGAGTCAACTTATCCGGCACTTATATCGGATATAACTATTGAATGATGATGATGATGATGAAATAATAATAATAATAATAATAATAATAATAATAAGAATAATAATAATAATAATAATAATAATAATAATAATAATAATAATAACAACAAGAAAAATAAGAAAAGAACACAATAGAAGAATAAGGCTAATAATGAAAACATAATCAAACATGAAAAATTGGATACGGGCCATTAATTCACTGGCTGTTCCAATTGTCCAACATAGTTTCAATATCATCAACTGGAACTTACTGGAAATCCAACAGATGGACAGAAAAAAACTAGGAAATTGCTAACAACAAATAAAATGCACCACCCTAAGGCAAATGTAGCAAAAAAAGGAGGGTGACAGGGGCTTCATTCAACTAGAACTATCTCATATGACAACCACAATCGGTCTTCAAACCTACATTCAAACTTAACGACTGGATGATAGAACTAGTGAAAAAACACGAGCATGGTGAAGAAACTGCATTCCACTACAAAAGGTGCAAATAAGTACAGAAAGAAAAACTTAACCTCAAGGATGAAAGCTAACTAGAGGCTGACTCACCAACTGAAGCAGCCAAGAGAGTTGAAGACCAGGATAAACAGGAAGGAATGAAAATACTAGACGAGCGTTGGCAAAAGAAACCACTCAACAGCCAATACCCTTTCCATACCGAAGAAACTGATGTAGATCAGAATAAAACCCACCAGTGGTTGCAAAGCACAGAACTGAAGGCTGAAACGAAGGGTTCCATAATGGCAGCCCAGAACTAGTGCGTAACATACCAAGAAATGGTACGGATCCGAAATGTAGACTACGTGATTATAAAACTCAAAAAATGAACCACATAGTAGCAGGGTGCTTGGTCCTTGCAGCAAATGAATAAAAGATGATACACAGAATAAGGAAGTTTTTACACTGAAACATCTGCAAATATTACAACGCCCCGTATGCAGAATTGGTACGAACACCGGTCTGAACCAGTCACGGAAGCAAAAGATGTGACCATATGGGACTTCAATATACATACTGTCAGAACTATAAACACGAACAGGTCAGATACCATAGAGAAAGATTTTAAAGAAAAAAAAACGTGCCTCCCAGTAGATATGACTGTTCAAGCAAATGAAAACATTGCTGTTAAGAAATTCGAGAAATTCTCAAAATATAAAGACTTTGAAATAAAATTCAACAGAAAGTGGCAACTCAGGACCAAAATAATACCGATTGTTGTAGGAGTCCTTGGATTACTTAAAAAAGGGACCAGTGAACTTGCTGTTGGCATATCAGGAAGACCCGGCATATATGAAATACAGAAAATAGCTATTGCCTCCAATGCATACATTATTTGAAAATATTCTTATCAATATGAATGAATGTACAACATCCAGTGTATATCACTTTATGTATATATATAAGTATATTTGGGAAAGTGTTATATTGTCAATATATGTAAAAGCCATGCCCCTTTCTCTCTCTCTCTCTCTCTCTCTCTCTCTCTCTCTCTCTCTCTTTCTCTCTCTCTCTCTCTCTCTCTCTCTCTCTCTGAAGCTCGGACTGTCATACTGAAATCAAATACAACAACAAAAATATCATCATCATCATCATCATAATGATGATAATAATGATGATAATAATAATAATAATAATGATGATAATAATAATAATAATAATAATAATAATAATAATAATAATAATAATAATAATAATAATCTACCCTTACATGCAAATTGGTATGTTCAATTGTATAACTAGTCGTATGGTTATCCTCTCCGATTGCCGTTATAACCTAAAACTTATAATGGATTGATCCATATGAAATATAACACCACAGCTAATAAAACAGTTAAAGGGTCGTAAAAATATGAGATCATCTCTTATGACATAACAATAAAGATTGTGTTTTAGAAACTCATCAGATTTTATGTTTGATCCCAATTAAAAACGCCCGGATTTGAGACTTTTAAAAAATTTAAAATTAACATACAAGAATCATTGCAATAAGATCGTAGTTTATATTGTAATTCTTATGTACCGACCATTCCGTTTTTGTATTTTGCAACGAAACAAAAATTAGAACTTAAATATAATTAATAAAACTAAATCATAGTTTTCTGAAGAATTTTCTCATAAAAAGCTTTTGATTTCCGAAATATCAATCTGAATTGATGTGGGGCCTTAAATCGGAAAATTTTGGATGTCCGGTTGATTAAATTTTCATCAGACACACAGAGCTAAAATGGATATAATGATGATATGTTATTTCATTTTGCATTGTACTTTGCTAAAAGTGCATATATGCAGCGCCGAGTGGGGCTTAATAATACCTCAGACACAGGTCAACTAGGTGACCAATACCCTAAAGATTTGCTGATAAGTGCGCTCGGCAAGAAATGTTAACATTAACACGATATATATCCTTGAAATTCTTTTTTTTATATATATATATATATATATATATATATATATAATATCTCTATTTACTGTGTTAAACATCGACATCGAAAATACGTTTTCCATTTCTTTTTTCTGGTATTCTTACAAACTGAAAACATATTATGGACTATATATATATATATATATATATATATATATATATATAGTCTAGAAAGCTTTACAGCTTAAACATTAAACATTAAAATATTTTGTCAAATTTTTTTTTTGCGTCACACCAGTCACTTATTTCCCAATATCTCTCAATGCAATCTATGTAATTTTTTTCTATGTTTCGCCCCTGTTTTACAAATACTTTATTAATATGATACTATTTGTAAATTTTCTCTAGTTGGGAGATTGTTGGGATGAACAGTTTTTCTTTTGCTATGTAACCGTTTCGGGTATTTTGAAAATAAAACAATTACATTAACATGGCACCCCAGCAGTGTTTATTAAACACCACCCAGTTTTTATTATATAGCTTATGTCATACATGTAGTTCGTCATTTTATATAAGGTTTAATGTGTATTGTATATTGATATTATTTGATACTAGATATCAATTTTTTCAAACAGTGCTCACTTACGTAGGTTACCCCTAAGACGTATTTGACAATTAAGGATCAGTAAGTATGACAACAGACATGACTCACTGTTCGTGTCATTTCTATTGAATGTTCACCCAAGTGAATATTAAATCCGTTGTGTCGATTTTAATCTCAGACAGCATTCAAACTAACTTATGATATCTTTAAGAATACAAATTACACAGGAAATCATCTTTGTGTTGATTTTCTACCAACCAAAGAATTTGACAATTTTCTCCTTTAAACCTAAGTTAATTTTTCTATGTCGTGTATTATCAAGTATCCATCAAATGTTTTCTTTTACTTTTAATTATCAAATAAAGTATCCTTACATGGATGGTTGAAACGAAATGAAACCACCTTCTAGCAAGTGGTAACAACTCAATAGGCGAATCCACTAATATGCTTCGACAATTTGTTACATGGCATTCCGTGTTCGATCTCCCACACCACCCGACTACCTATCAGTCAGACAAATGGACCAGAGCCAAATGTTTTCCCCTTTCCATGGTTCCAGTCAATACAGTGATCTTTCATACTGACAAAAATTGGATCCATCTTTTTAGGTTACTTAATTCCTCTAACATTAATACAAATTGATTTACTTTAATATACACTATTTATTTATTCTATGTTTATACTCTTGTTAACATATCTTTAGTTTTCGTTATATTTTCGCAATGGTTAAGCTGATAAGTTTTAAAGGGATCAGGGTGTCTAATCATGGCTTTATTTAATTGCCTAAAAATCTTACAAATTCAACTGCCTCGAGTGACCATTCTTACAACTAAAGAAACGATTTTCGGTATAAAATCAATAAATCTGAGAGTTGCTTTGGCGATTCTCAAATATTCTGATAATATTATCCTGTAAAATACTCAAGTTAAACACTACTTGTTGTAAAAGACATTAGCATTATACGGAACAGAAACCTATCTCGTTTATCAAACCATTTGTAGATAATCATTCCATCCTCGAATTTAATATCATAATCTAGGAACGTTGTTTGATAACTCTCACACCTAGTTTGCACCCTTTGACATGTAACTTAAAAACAACCAGCAAAACATACGCACACTACAAAAAAGCATCGATAAAACAAAAACAAAAACTCCTCCCACCTTAGTCCCACCCACAAGACTCTCCCCAAATTCCCCATACAGGAATCTAAAATATGCATAATCATTTGCCTGAAGAGGCCCAAAGAGGGCAGGAACATAAAGGTGTTTGTGTTGTGAATATACTTTCTACTATATTTCCATTCTAGCTCTACTCTAAGCCAATTTGACACTTTTAAGTTTAAAGTTGAATGCATCGAGCACTCTACGAAAAAAACCCATCACATATCAGACATTCCTTCATATTATATTATATTATGCTATATTGCAAACCTGATTTGTACTATCTGTATATATATTTAATATTATATATATATATATATATATATATATATATATATATATATATATATATATATATATATATATATATATATATAATATTAAGTATAAAAAATGAACATATCCAGTAACAAATTTGAATCTGTATAATGGTAAAAACTCATTCTGACTGGTACTGAATTTTTTCTGTTACATTTGAAATTTTAACGTATATATAAATATATATATATATATATATATATATATATATATATATATATATATATATATATATATATATATATATATATTCACAGCCTTGGGGTACAGCCAATTTACATTCTGATTAGCAAGGAGGTTCAAGCTGGGTCGAGCCGAACACTGCAGCTATATGGCTAATATTACAAAAAATATTGGGCCATGGTCCATTGCTACCCCCCAAATCCGCCCAGGGTCCTAAGATTAATACAGCGCTGTATATATGTATAAGTGCAAATTACCTCAATTACGTAAATATCATATTCCACTTATTCGTTCATCTCTACATAGCTTCAATGTTGGAATTTTGAAATTCATGGATACTGTTACACCCCGCCTTTCGAAAGTTTGCTTGATGCCATTTTTCGCCTTTACGAAAAAAGGCGAAAAACGGAACAGCGTTTAGCGTTTATTTTACAAGGAGCCATAATAGAGGTGCCACACCCTCTCCGTATCTCTCAGCCCCCACCCCAATATCAGATTGTTGGGGCTGACAAATTTTTTTCCATATAGATTAATGGCAATTGCTTCTTTGCTTTTCGTCATTTCAGCTTATGAAATGTTTTTGTCTATTTTTGGATAGCTGGGGTAAACTGCATTGCTTTTCTTGGCCTCCTCCATTGGAACCTGCTTTCAGCCAATACATATTTTGCTTTTTATACTTTTGTCAAGTGTTCCCAACTCAAGGAATTTTTTCGAGCTAGTTTGGCAGCTAAAAAAGGGTTTTAAAAATCGCTGTTGTACAAAAATAGTTTTAATTTAGGGTTTGGGGTGCAGTTCCAAAACGAGAAATGTTAAATCGGCTACACGTATCTTGTCTACTGAACATCTAACCTGAATCTCAGTCAGATATTCAAAATACCGAGGAAGTCGCTTATTGTGATCGCTTTATGGCAATGACTTTTAGATGATGATAACTAACTGATAACATATAGGTATAGAGAAAACTGCTGATTTTTGGAAGTAGGTGACGGAAGTGGCACAAAAAATCTATTGTAAAAGTTATCTAATGTTTACTGTTTAAAGCTGTAAAGCTTTCTAGAATATATATATATATATATATATATATATATATATATATATATATATATATATATATATATATATATATATATATATATATATATATATATATATATATCAGGTGGCCCCGCCAAAAAAATGTTGAGGATTTGAAAGGCTATCGCTAGAATATAACTCTCATGATTAATTGCTGAGATCTCGGCGATTCCATTGCTTGGTGAGATATCTATCGTTCAGTTAACTATCGGTGAATTACTACGACCACACCTAGAAACCATTTAAGTTATATTTTAGCGACTATACCTCATCAAATCCTTAACGTTTTGTTGGGCCATCCGATATATATATATATATATATATATATATATATATATATATATATATAGATAGATAGATAGATAGATAGATAGATAAAATTTTAACTGTAAATGAGACATGAAACACATTATAAATTCATTATCTCCGTGTAAGAACAATGAACATTTAAAAATATATACGGTCTTCAATGTTTATCCATCACTATATATGTTGATGAAAATGACGATTGGAAGGTGAAGAGAAAATATTCAAGAGAAAAGCAGATGTTACATCTTGATTATGTTCATCATTACGTGGGCATGTTTCGATGCATTTCAATGGTTGCCAGCCATCTTTTTCTGAGAGATTAGCAGCGGAGCGGAGAAAAAAAGAGTGTGTGTACGTCTGTGACTAATGTCTGTAAATAGATTATCAAGAAGGTAGAATAAAATGAAGAAAGAAAGGAAAGATTAAAGCAAAAAAGGAAAGGTAGAATGAGATTATGAAAGAAAGAAAGGAAAAACTGTCGGTATAAAAAAGGTTGGAAATAGGATAACGTGGGAAAATCACAAAACAAAAAATGCAAGAAGGAAAAAAAAGAAAAAAAACACAAAATTCAATTACTGAATAAGAAAGAGAAAGGAGCATATATAACGTTCATTCAAAACTAACAAGGCTTGAGCTTCTCCAAACAAAGCCATAAAAAATCCTCTCCCGTAACCTTACTGTTCATTCTTTCGTCACACACCACCTGCCATTCATAGCGCAATCAGCGATTCATTGAGAAATTCGACGTTGACTGTTTGTTGAAGTTATGGTAACCGACACATTGACTTCACGCGCCTTCAAATGACTAAGCTTTACATTTGTCTCCATCTCATCATCATCATCATAACCACCACCGTCGCTGTTGTCGTCCTTGTTGTGAATAATAATAATAATAATGATAATAATAATAATAATAATAATAATAATAATAATAATAATAATAATGATGATGATGATAATAATAATGGTAAATGATCGAATACGCCGTGCTTGTTGATATTTTAAAAGAAAAAGATTGTTTTGCATTCTTCAAAATATGACATAATGAATAATATAAAACAAAACTGAAATTTTTCGATGCATTAAATATCTCCTTGGGTTAAAATTCAAATGCAAAACAAATTTGAAAAACGTTTATGTGGTTTCCAAATTTGATTTCTTTTTCCTTTGCAGAACGCTCTATTAACGTTTTCAGTTTTGTTCTGCATACTTATTATGTCATATTTTTTTTTTAAACTCAAGATTCATGTTTTTTCTTTTAAAACTACTATTATTATTATTATTATTATTATTATTATTATTATTATTATTATTATTATTATTATTATTTGGAATCTCACACCAGTTGCCTGGTGGTAACCGCTGGAGTTTGAGTGACAGCAAGTCTCCTCAAGTCTCCAGCCCTCCTCTCCTAGTACTCATAGGTCGCAGTAATTCTGCGATTTACAGTTTCACACCGGTTGCCCAGTGGTTATCGCTGAAGGCTGAGTGACAATAAGTCTCCTCAGGTCTTCAGCTAACGTCTCCTCTCTCTTTCGCATATCATGGCAGAGCTACGATTCGTTGCAGTCCTTATATCTCTAGCACCTTCCTCAGTATCCGTGCAGTTCCCAGCAGTGCTGTGGTCTGTACGGTCTCTATCCTCCCCCTAATCCCGATCTCCTCCAGTCTCTCCCTCAGCGTTTTGGGGACAGTTCCTAGTGCTTCCACTATGACCGGTACTACCCTGGTTTTCATGTTCCACATTTTCTTTAACTCCCTTGCTAGGTCCTGGTTATTATTATTATTTGCAATCTCACACCAGTTGCCTGGTGGTAACCGCTGGAGTTTGAGTGACAGCAAGTCTCCTCAAGTCTCCAGCCCTTCTCTCCTAGTTCTCATAGGCCACAGTAATACTGCGATTTACAGTTTCACACCGGTTGCCCAGTGGTTATCGCTGAAGGCTGAGTGACTGTAAGCTTCCTCAGGTTTTCAGCCAACATCTCAATTCTCCCGCACTTATTATTATTATTATTATTATTATTATTATTATTATTATTATTATTATTATTATTATTATTATTATTATTATTATTATTACTATTATTATTATTATTGTTGTTGTTGTTGTTGTTGTTGTTGTTGTTGTTGTTGTTGTAGTAGTAGTAGTAGTAGTAGTAGTAGTAGTAGTAGTAGTAGTAGTAGTAGTAGTAGTAGTAGTAGTAGTAGTATATTTACTGTCTATAAAAAAAATCCCGTTGATATTAATTTGAATCGCGTAATGCAAAATTAGGATGTGGATTCCAAGATGCACAAGGGTTCCCTACTAGAAGGGAATCCCCATCCCGGGGGTTTGGTGGTTCAAGGGTGAATAAGGCTCCTAGATAAAAAAAAATAATAGTCGTGGAGAATGTTTTTTCTCGTTTGCATTAATTGACTAACAAATACACAACAGCAGTAGCACAATTCTAAAAATCAAATTAATTCTTATCATAAAGCTGTATAATTATATGCAAAATAAGATAATTATTTGAAATTATTTCTTGTAGCAACTTAATTAAATAGAAGGAAAGATGTAGTGATCTTATGAACAAAAAAGGGGAATGACTTTGAAAATGTTGGGAACCCCAGCCCTAGACCAATGGTCCCAGGTCACATTCTTTCCCTCAATTTTCTCGATTCCTCATCCATTTTGGATTGTTATCTAATAATTTGTTACCATTATACTTTTCATTATACGTCTCACAACTGCTGTGGTCGCCAACCTTTCAAGTGGGCGATAGTCTCATTACTGAGTCGCAAGATACGTCTGTGTTCGTCGCTATAAAGTATTTTAAATTTGGAATGCGTTATTCTTTTTTTCTTCTTCATTTTTGTTATGGCTAAAAGTACGTTATTACGAAGATTGCCAATCAAAACAGAGGCTTTTATTTTCATTATTGACTTAATATATGATGAATACGCTTTGTATTTTACATTTTGGCGCCTTTCTACGAGTTTTTGGAGCATATACTGTTGCCCGTTTAGCTGGAAATTAAATCTACGCAATTTTAGATATTTTTCATGAATTCAACCACTTTAGGCCATTTAAAGAGGCCAATAGATGGCTAACTAAATTTCAAATATTAGTGGGAGGTACGGAAATTTTACTACCCCAGAAGTCTCAAAAATGAGCGCTAGGCATAATAAAAAGGTTGGCGATCACTGCTTTACTGACTGAAATACATCCACTCTCGGGAAATTCCTCCCTTGGGAACCAATTGCTTTCTATTTTAGAATACTGCACCAAACAATACACACTGACAGATACATAATGCAATTCATAAAGTGCAATGATTCAGACTGGAATCTGATATCATGTTACGGAAGTTTCAAATGTGTTGTAAGTTTTTATAATCATTCATGATATTTATAAAAAGGCTAGTTCACCCGATCCGTCATAAATGACGGCATTTATAAGATATATGGACATACATTGCATTTTATGTACGTGGATAACAGACATTTGCATTACAGTCCGCTTGGGCTTTAAGATTTGTATTACAGTCCGCTTCTATACACATTGTATTTTATAGACGTGGATAATAGAGATTTATATTGCTGTAAGCTTGGAGAATAGTCTTCTATACACATTATATTTTATTTCTGTGGATAATAGAGATTTGCGTTTCAACGAACTTGGAGAATAGCCTCCTATACACATTGCATTTTATAGGTGTAGATAAAAGAGATTTACATTGCAGTGAGCTTGGAGAATAGCTTACTATACACATAGCATTTTATAGATGCGGATAATAGAAATTTGCACTGCTGCGAGCTTGGAAAATAGCCTTTTATAAACATTGCATTTTATATTCGTGGATAATAGAGATTTGTATTGCAGTGAGCTTGGAGAACAGCTTTCTCTATGCATTGCATTTCATATAAATTGATGATAGAGATTTGTATAGCAATGAGCTTGGAGAATAGCGTTCTGTTGACCACAAACGAATCAAAGATGGTGTAGGGGTTTACCCCTTTTTATATGGGCGTGTGTTTGTTTGTTTGTTCCAGCCGCCCTGGCCATACCATTTTGTCTACAGACTTTTAAAATGGCATCAGTACTCCACCAGACCCCTTCTAAGATTGTTTTTTCATTCTATTTCATATATTTTCCAGTGGAAACGCGAGTGATGTCTTAAATAGATTTCATTCTGACTATACTTACTCTTCGACAGAATATTTTTACATGACTTCAAGAAACAAACGCCGGACATAAACAAAGGGATCAATTTAGCATAAACTTACATTACAAATTGAACCTGGGGATGGGGTTTGAAATAATAGACATAATAAAGAGTAAATAAAAATTTCATCCCTTAGCTCAATTGGCGCAGTCTGTGTGCGTGACACAAAAACATACATCGCCAGCAAGCCAGCAAGCCAGATCACCTTGAAATCTGAAGAAACTTATTTTTACATTTATGGTAATAGTTTTGATTGGCGGTTTGTAATATATAATAGAAGTATTGTGCTTGCTTTTGTGGCATAAATGTGTGTTGATGGTTTTCAATAAAGCAAGGGGTAGAAGATAGAAACATCTGATTGCTGCAGGGACCAAATCCACTCCATTCCTGACAGAAGATTACTGCAACTTTTGTATTGAATTATAAATTACGATATATTGTATAGAAAGTTTTATAAAATAATCTCCCGTTATTACATGGTTAATGTACCACTCGACTTAGACAACGTAAAAAGAATAAACACTTAATGAAAATGGGGCTGCTGCAGGAATTGAACCTGCCACCGATAGGGTAGCTGCTTCAACTTGGCAATGCTCTTACGGTTGATCTAAAGAGTAGCCGGTAAGGCCCAAATAATTGTTGAGCTGTTTAGCTCAATGGTAGGAGCATCGCTAGATTGAAACGGCTACCCTATCGGTGGCAGGTTCGATTCCTGCAGCAGCCCCATTTTCTTTAATTGTTTATGCTATCATTTCATATAAGTTTCTATATAATATAATGTAATTTATAATTCATTCTGTCGGATCACTTTTATCCGTTTCTTAATACAACTTTTGTATTGTAAATATAATAAATGATTTCGTGGATATGTCAGACTTGTCAGTCTGGTTCAGTCAGTGGCTTGGTGATGATTTCCAACCCTGCTATTTATTTTTTAGAATGAAATAAGGCCTTGTGTATTTATGACATGAATTTATGTAAGGGATGAAAAACTTATCAATTTTAACGCTGTCGTAATTCGCAGATGTGTAGCAAAATCAAGAAAATTTGAAGAACAAGTTTTAAATTTGTTTTTGTTGCTGTTTTAATTATTGAAATAAATCTTGAACACTTTTTCGACTGACACTTCTCAAAAAAAAATTCGTCAGAATATATTCAAATCTATTGGTTCGCTGTTTTTGAATGATAGGAATGAATTTAAAATGTTATTGGACACGGTAAAATAAGACACGAAGAATGGCCACGCGCTGTAAATTACGTGTGTGATGATACGAAATCGACCAAGCTTGAAAACGGGGTACTTCTGGAAAAAAAGTTTCAAAGCGTAAACAAACTCTTTCTGTTTGCACAGTACTGGTTTCTTGTTTTTAGCATCCGTTAATAATGACAAAATTGAAAGTTTGTATTACCAAAAGACATTTTCAACTTTTCAAAGTAGCTCAGTCGGTATGAAATCTGCCTATGAACCAGTTGGTCACGATTTCAAATCACAGTAGGGAATGTTGAATTCACATATTCGGTTGGCACAACATGATGGTACAAAAAGTGAACTTGGTGATGGTTGTTCTTGTTGCTACGGTAAAAAAAACCAAGGCAACTCCATACTTGGACCGTAGTTTGACAAAAAGTGCAACAAGCAGTGTTTTTTTTAGATGCGCTAGTATCTAAAAGAGCGATTGGAAAAATCGACATAGCAAACGCCTCGCATCATCAACACGAAGCCATTCCTCCGACCACTACTATGAAAAAAAGGAGGCGTATTTGGTGTAGCTCAAATGTCATTATTATTACGTCAGAAGATAAACACGTCTTTCAAACGTAGGAGCTTTGAAAGGGATTGGCTTCTCAAGGCGGGATCTTTTGAAGGCACAAAAAAACGATGTAGCTCATATCTGGTCTGACTTACAGTCTTGTTTTATATTTCTTCGACTAATAATCTCTGCTTAACGATGTGGAAGTGTTGGGTGGCGTAATGGTTGCCTGCAATGGAATCGGTGAACTGAGTTCGTGTTTCACCTGAGGCTATTTGCGTTCACTTTGCCCTCGGAAAAAAAGCTATGGATAAATTGAAGCGAAGCTCTCCTCCCATTTATGGGTAAATAGCAGGTTAGTTTGAGCCCTCTAGCTTTGGAAGGCAGTTCGACTAAGAGAAGATTACTCTGAAAGAAAAACAAGGCATGAGTTGCACCACTGAGGCCAACTGATGGTGAACTCTACTGCCTCTCTGGCAACTCTTACAGCCAAAAAGGCCGACAGCAGTGCATACCATCCAAGTCTCACGCATTCTGCGTGATGCAAATGCACTTTGGTGCATTCTTTCACTCACACACCCGAGAGGAAAATTCTCACACATTTTATAAAAAGTTAATTCCAGTAGCTAATAAAATGCGATTCAATTAGCTGCACAAAAACACAATTTTAGCCTTGTATCTTGGATACATCATTTTCAAAATTTCCTTGGGTAATTTGGCCCCAGACTCCCTTAAATGCCCCCGATTTTCCTCACGGTGTTAAAAATATTCTTTTTTGTTAGGAAAGGGGGAGTTACATAATACTCATGTAATCATAACATTGAAACTTGACAGCTATGGTCATACCAGTAGAAAAAACAAAACAAAACAAAAACCAACCAAAAACGACATTGACAGCCGAGGGAGTGGAACCGTCTCTGTGAAACAAGCCTCCCACTCTGAAAGCATTTGAAGGTCGTTATGCAAATCTCAGTCTAACTACATACGTCATCTGAACGATGGTCAATCAACAACACTATAATGTACTTTTACGTAACATAAAAGTGAGTCGCTTGTGACTTGGTTAATTATATATGTTTGTGTCGTGAATAAATAGCATATTTTCATAATGCACAGAGTGTGTAAAGTCGTTCAGCAGTTTCATATTATTAACTTCTCTTACAAATATCAGATAAATGCAAACATGTTTGGTTAGTCACTCAATAGAAACCGTCACATGACCAATGTCATTTGGTAGTGTGCTGCATTGGGGGTGATCAATTGAAAAAATGGAAAAAGGGTTGATCAATGGTAAGTTAATTCTCTCACCTTTTTCACAAGCGTGAACAATGCTGGACACATAAGAGATTCATTTAGCATAAACGTGCATTGCAAAATGAATTGCTTCAATAAAATACGTCATACACACATAGTCAGCCAGACCAACTTAAAAACTGAAGAAATCTACATTGAGAGTTTTGGTTGACTGTTTCTAATATCAGACGAAATGCAGATAATAGTAAATTTATTCAAAACATACAAATTATTAATTATGATGAGACTGAAAATGCGGCCAGTCTTTTAACTCAAAGATAAATTCAGAAAGTGTTCGTCGAATTTCAAACATATTAACTTGTGACAATATTGTGTATCGTTTTGAGAAGAGGTATTAAACTTCAAAGGGTTTTTCGGACGATAGACTTCCTTCTTATTGTTTGTGTTTTTACCACGGCATTTCGGCCGATCCATTCTATGGTATTATTCGGATGTATAATTGGAATATGATGGTAGTAAACAATTATTTACTCTCCAATGGTAGCAACGTTTATAACGTGGGTAAAGCAATGCACATTGGGTGTATAAAACATTAATAGATCCATGTGTAGTGAGGTATCTTGTTACCAGAAAGTATATTTTCGTGAATGTTTAGCAAATACGTGCAGTAGGTAGGTAGAGATAAGCTTAATGAAGAGGATCTCCCACTGTCTCGGTAGTGACTTCTCCAGGGCGCAACCCTGGGTGAAGCGTGTGGACGTCCTGGGAATTCTAGTTGAATTCCCTTCTCGGCCTTGCTTAAGTACTCCATAGGAGAGAGGATTGATATATTTGGCATCATCTTCGCTGCTGGAGATACCGGAAGGGAGTTAATGTTGGTATCCAGTTACCTTGAGGAGCCCCCACTCCATTTTCTGACATCAAAGTTGTCTGTCTCCTAGATTGATTGCCAATAATGGCTAGAGAACCCAATCTGCCCTGCTATAGTTTTGGAGGAAGAAATAGATTCATGACTTTCCCGGGGGTATTAGTGCAAAGTGATCGTTAACTCAGCCAGAGTTTGAACTCGATTCACGGATTCTATTCTCCGTTTTTTTAACCGTTAGATCAATCGCATCTCATATTAATGTATATGTATGTTTTTCTCTTCAGAACATACATTTGTTGGCGTGTATGTTTCAGTAGATATTGTATTCGGTTTTGTGGGTGCCTTTTCGTGGGGGTGGGTGTTTATCTTTGCATCCATTAGATACAGAAAAGAAACAGGTCTGGTTAATCCTCCATTGGAAACCGTCACTCGACAAGCGTCTTTAGTGCTAGAGGTAATCAATTAAAAAATTTTGAAAAGGGGCTGATTATGGATAAGTTACTTCTCTCACCTTCTGTTGGACAGCGATCACTAAAAAAGTCTGAATCTAATAAAAAAATGTGTGAATGCTGCCGGGATCAATATAGCATGCATTTACATAGCAAATTGAACCACACATTCAAAACCCATCTAGTGGGAAAAAACTAAAAAAAAAAACAATACTTTTTTTTATTGACATAATAGGGAGTAAATGCTTAAATTTTCAGCCCCCAGCTACATTGGTGCGGCCTGTACACTTGATACATACATAGCCAGACAGACCAACTTGAAAACTAAAGAAACCTATGCAGACAGTTTTGGTGGCAGTTTTGCTTGACGGCTTCTAACAAACGCTGAACGTACAATAATCGTTCAACCAATATTATACGTAAGCCGAAATGATTGGATTTCCGGAAAAAAATCGACCGTTTCAAATGATCACTTACCGAGAGAAATATGTCTCCATAAGACTAATCTCGTTAGTAAAGCAAATCGCTTTAGGTAGTAATCAAAACTAATCTGTTTTTGCCCATCTAGGAAAGTATAAATTGGAGCGAGAAAAAGCCTTACCATATAAGGAATGTTAATGTTGATGATGCTTCATCCAGAGACAAAGGAGAAGTGTTGACGATGATGATGATGATGATGACGACGACGACGATGATGATGATGATGATGATGATGATGAAGTATAAGAAGAAAAGTTATCAAGATGATGATGATGATGATGAACGGAAGTGATAATGACGTTGAAGAGGAGTAGTTATGATGATGGTGATGATGATGTTGAAGAAGAGAAGTTATCATGATGACGCTGATGATGAAGTACAAGAAGAGAAGTGATTATGATGATGATGATGATGAAGTAGAAGTTATCATGATGATGATGATGAAGAGAAGTGAGGATGGTGGTGATGAAGACGACAGATATCTTGATGAAGATGAAGAAAAAAGTCGCAATCGAGAAGATAATTATTCGTAATGATAACGGACAGAATAGACTGACAGAGAGAGACTTACAGTATTAAGATGATAAGAGAAGGTAAATGGTTTGTACAGAGTAAAATGAAGATAATGATAATCCAAATGGATATAAAGCAATCTAGATTCTTACCTGTTTGTTTGTGTTGGCGTACAACTTTTAAATGAGTGCACCACCAGACAGAACACCCAGGAGCAAAATTTTAAGCCGAGGTAGAGTGCCCAGATACTCTGATCCTCGGCAGATGTGCCGATCCAAACATAAATAACCCCGTCATTTTTTACGGGTACAATGCTGCTAATAATAATAATAATAATAATAATAATAATAATAATAATAATAATAATAATAATAATAATAATAATAATAATAATAATAATAATAATAATAATAATCATTTTAGCATCTATGATATGCAGAAAATTTTCTGCACAGGCACTGCCCATGTCCTTCGAAAATCACTGTCTATGTAAATGTTTTGTCTGTAATACAACTGTGTACAGTTTCTTGTGTAGCCTCTTGTAATGGTCCTGTATTGAACCTTTCCCCTTTTGTATATATGATATTAAAAATAAACAATGCCCATCAAGTGATAACATCGTTGCCTATCCTAAGTTTCAAGCCAAAACTCCGTGTGGAATGAATAATACTGGACATCAATAATAATAATAATAATGATAATAACAATAATAATAATAATAATAATATTAACAACAATAACAGTAGTAGGTCTGATTAATAATTCATTACAAACATGCGAACAATGTCTTTTGACAGCATGTCGTGTTGTGGGTGATCAATTTAGAAATGGAAAAAGGGTGATCTCTTCTCGATCACAAAAAAATATCCAAATTTTCTAAGAACGAGCTTGAATGCAACCGAGTACCAATTTAGCTGAAACTCACACTGTAAATCCGACTCTCTACTGAAGACCTATTTAGAGTGGGTTTTCTTTGATAGAAAAAAACGAAACAAAAGTGTTTTTTTAGACATAATAATATTCAAACTTTCAGCCCTATAACTCCCCTGGTGTGATCTGTACACGCCGTACATACATACATAGCATGGCCAACATGAAAACTGAGTAATCCCATGTCGACGGCTTTAGTGACAGTTTTGGTTGGCGGTTTCTAATGATAATGAATGACAATACTGATCGATAATTAATACTAAAAGCAATAACAAAGAAGTGAGTGATAACAGATTCTTGTGAAGTCATCAAGACAGAAGGAAAGATTAGGCATAGCAAGAGGGGGACGAGTGGGAACAGTCGACCTCGGGCGCTGAGAACCCTTGCTACGCCACAGGAGAAGATGGAAACTCTTCAACAGCAGCTGAAGTAATCTTGACACTATTTATTAGCTCAGTCTCCTGAAAAGCGAGAGAAGCTGCTGTTTAGGTGACCCAAGCTTTATTCAGATCCCACTTTTCAAATTTTTGCTCCTTCCTCATCGACTTCTCTCTTCGATTACTTCTGGCATTGCAATCGGCAATCAACCATTTTTGAAAAGAAAATGGCAGAATACTATTTTCTTTGCTTCGATAAAGTCAGACGAATAAAACTGTCACTTAAACTGTTTAAGATAGGTTTCCTCAGTTTTCAAGATGGTCCGACTGGCTACGTATGTATGCACGTGTGTACAGGCTGCATCAAAAGAGCTGAAGGGTTGAAATACTCAACATTTACTCCTTATTAAGCCAACAATTTTGGGGGGACATTTTGAAAATCTCATCATAGGTCTTTAGTGGGGGGAGTGACAATTTACAATGTAAGTCTACCCTGAATTTATACCCAGTTGGAAAACTATAGCCACCAAAGTTGGCGAAGGGTTCTACCTCTTTTTATATGTGCGTGTGCTTGAGTGTTTGTGTGTTCAAGCGCTTCTGACCATACGGTTTTGTCTATAGACTTAGACATGAACATTGCTACTTTAGTAGACCCCTTCTAAAAATTCATTTTTTGATTTTTGGAAAATAATAAACTTTGACCTTTTGGAGGCTTATTTTAACGGCTCTATTGATAACATCTAGATTCTCCAGAATCTAAATGTTTCTGGATGTTATTTTTACTCTATTCTAGATGTTTTCCAGCGCAAATAACGTCTACATTCTCTGGTGATGGTGAGTTTTTTCTTAAAACAGACTTTCTTAGTGATCACAGTCTGACAAAAGGCAAGAGAAGTAATTTATTCATTGATCATCTCATTTAAAAAGGTTTTGATTGATCACCCCTAACACGACATGCTGCCAAAAGACGTTGGTCACAAGACAGTTTCTTTTGAGTGATTAACAATACCTGTCTATCAACGAGTTGATTCTGCGAAAAAGAAATTCACGGATATTTTTTAATTTTCTTAGAGACGTTTTTTTTCTTTTATAAGAGTCTCTTATTTCAAATGGTATGCAAGGGAAATTTTTATCAGCAGCCTTGTCATCCTTAAGTGGCAGAGTGCATAGTTATGGAGAGAAAAACAAAAAGAATCACACTGTTGATAATGTATGTGAGATTTTTTTAAGATTATAAGTAAGATTTCTTTGTTTACTATTGTCTGCCTTTTGTTATTTAGCAAATCCATATAAGTCTTCGATAGATTGAAGGTCAATAAGATTAACAACGAATGGATTTTTTTGATTAAAAAATACAAACCTAATCAAATCTGAACGTAAAATCAGAAACTGTCAACTAAAACTGCCACCGAATCTGTCAACATAGGAATCAACAGTTTTTAAGTTGATGTGGCTCAAGGACTAAAAATTCAAATATTTACGCTTTACTATGTATTGAAAAATGTTGTTTGGGGGGGGGGTAAAGTCCCCCTTTAGGTAGGTTTTTAGTGGGGAACTGGGTCAATTTGCAATGTAAGTCTATACCAAATTGGTCCCTTAGTTTGTGCACACAGCATTCGCGCTTGTGCTTTAAAAAAATTGACTCTTTTCAGTGATCACTGCTCAACAAAAGGAAACGGAAGTAACTTATTCGTTGATCACCCTTTTTCTAATGTTTTACTTGACTTGTTGACAAAAGACGTTGATCATTGAAAGCTTTGACTGATTGACTAACCAGACATGTCTAATTTATGCTCGGTACACAATCATGTATGGCTTCGAATATCTATCTACCTTTCCACGAAGTAAAACAAGAGATAAAAAACAGAAGTATAAATAATTATACGTAAATATAAACAAAAACACAAGTAGAAACGATAAAGAACTAAAGACGCAATAAAAAATGAAGAAAGAAAAAAAGAAAAAAGACACGACTGGTTGCTTCAGAGTCAAACTCGATTTGGAATAATTTAGCTTATAAGTCTTTGAAATATTCCAACTTTTGCAGAAACATTTTCCCATAAACTGAAAAATTTGGCCATGGAAGGGGTCTCAATAAAATAGTATCTAGATATTTTTCTCGATAAATGACATGAACATCTAGATTATTCTAGATACAATTTGAGGCAATTTGGGTATTATCTGAAAACTAGCGTTCATTACTCTCTCTCTCTCTCTCTCTCTCTCTCTCTCTCTCTCTCTCTCTCTCTCTATCTATCTATCTATCTATCTATCTCTCGTTGATTGAGGACGTAGGAATAGAATCTCTCTCTCTCTCTCTCTATCTATCTATCTATCTATCTATCTATCTATCTCTCGTTGATTGAGGACGTAGGAATAGAATCTCACTCTCTCTCTCTCTCTATCTATCTATCTATCTATCTATCTATCTATCTATCTCTCGTTGATTGAGGACGTAGGAATAGAATTCCATTCTCTCTCTCTCTCTCTCTCTCTATCTATCTATCTATCTATCTCTCGTTGATTGAGGACGTTGGAATAGAATCTCACTCTCTCACTCTCTCTCTCTCTCTCTCTCTATCTATCTATCTATCTCTCGTTGATTGAGGACGTAGGAATAGAATCCCATTCTCTCTCTCTCTCTCTCTCTCTCTATCTCTCTCTATCTATCTATCTCTTGTTGATTGAGGACGTAGGAATAGAATCTCACTCTCTCTATCTCTCTCTCTCTCTCTCTATCTATCTATCTATCTATCTCTCGTTGATTGAGGACGTAGGAATAGAATCTCTCTCTCTCTATCTATCTATCAATCTCTTGTTGATTGAGGACGTAGGAATAGAATCTCACTCTCTCTCTCTCTCTCTATCTATCTATCTATCTCTCATTGATTGAGGACGTAGGAATAGAATCCCATTCTCTCTCTCTCTCTCTATCTCTCTCTCTCTCTCTCTATCTATCTATCTATCTATCTCTCGTTGATTGAGGACGTAGGAATAAAATCTCACTCTCTCTCTCTCTCTCTCTCTATCTATCTATCTATCTATCTATCTCTCATTGATTGAGGACGTAGGAATAGAATCCCATTCTTTCTCTCTCTCTCTCTATCTCTCTCTCTATCTATCTATCTATCTATCTATCTATCTCTCGTTGATTGAGGACGTAGGAATAGAATCTCACTCTCTCTCTCTCTCTCTCTCTCTATCTATCTATCTATCTATCTCTCGTTGTTTGAGGACGTAGGAATAGAATCTCTCTCTCTCTCTTTTCTCTTCTCTCTCTATTGAACATTTTCAACTTTTCACATTTTAGTTTTTAGCGGAAGTCTGGAATTGCCATTGTTGTCAGGTGAGGAGAAGTCAAAACTCAGTGGGAGGTTGACAAACAAAAGAAAATTCCAAATGGACGAGAGACAGAGAAGGTTCTTATGAAAAAGGAGAAGAACGAGAAATGAAATACAAAAATAAAAACAAAATACAAGTAGGAAGGAAGGAAGGGAAGAAAGAAGGAAAGAAAGAAAGAAAGAAAGAAAGAAAGAAAGAAAGAAAGAAAGAAAGAAAGAAAGAAAGAAAGAAAGAAAGAGAGAAGGAAGGAAGGAAAGAAGGAGAGAAGGAAAGAAGGAAGGAAGGAAGGAAAGAAAGAAAGAAAGAAAGAAAGAAAGAAAGAAAGAAAGAAAGAAAGAAAGAAAGAAAGGGAGAAAGAAAGAAGGATGGAAGGAAGGATGGGAGGAAGGAAAGAAAGGAGGAAATGAAAAAGAAAGGGTGAATGGAGAGATAGAATGAGCTAAGTAAGTAGTCAAATGAAGTACGACGACGAATGAAGTACAATAACTCGGTCGATAATTTCAATCACACGGCATATTGCAACCTGGGCAAAGATATGTCACGCAATGCACCAACAGAGAACTCAAAGGAAAAAAAAAACATGTTCCCATCGAACTCTCAGTAAAATAAGGATTTTTTCTTTTGTCCCATCAACACTAATTGATTCCTACTTTGCAAGAGCGTTAGTAGAGGCGTCGATGGGTGAGGGTATCTGTTTGAAAACGGCCCCAAAGCTTTATAAATAGTAGCTAACCTGCTGCATTTCTACTTACAAAATACAATAACAAGGATATATTTGTATGTATTGTATGTGGTGTAATGGTTGGCACGTCATCCTCACATGTGGATGGTGAAATGGTAAGCACGTCTACTTTACACGTAGAAGTATTCGGGTTCGATTACCGGTATGAGCAAATTCCCGTGTATACGCAGCAGTTAACTGGGTACAACCTAGGCTGTGTGATTAGGTTGTAAAATTCAGGAATGGAGTCGCTTCCTCACCCTTGTTCGAAAGGGACAATAACAAAGGAAGAGGAGCTTTCGAAACTGACATGCATCGTATCACATGTATGCATTACTTATACAATGAATCTTCTTTATGTCGGATATCAGATTAAACGGACCAAATCCGTTAGGAGAGTGTCCGAAAGGATCATCACTGTCGTTCGTAAAAGTATAATTGGACCACTTCAAATTTACCAGTTCAATTACAACTCGAATCAAAAGTGAACAAACTTATTATGGCTTATGGATTTTCAGAAGAATCAGGTCCTAATTAATTATTCCTGGACTAATTAACCTCGCCATCTTGTTATTACAATGTTTCTTAGGACCTTTAGTTTCCTAGACAACGTTTTTTGATAAAAAGCTTTTTGTTAACCCTTATTTAAAAAACAAAACAATTATTAGGTTATTAATTCTTATAATACATTGATATGTTTCCTATAATTGTATCATGTTCAGTGTACACTGTATATACTTGTCAATATCGTATATGTATACAATATCAACCTCTACAATCGGTCAATCTGGACAATTGGCTAAAACGAACACCTTCCTCCCTATTAGTCCGTTTTAACGAGGGTTCACTGTATATGTATATATAGGCATATTTCTAATATAAAAGGCGAGTCAACATCTCCATTGTCAACTTTTAAATTCTTGGTACAATTGAAGACAATGCCACACGCATTTGAAGATCCGTGCTGGCACTGGTACATGTACAACACTTTGAGCAGCATTTCTATGATAGTAGCATGAGGTCTGCTGCCAGTTTTCCAGAGGGAGGAGGTTTATTCCTAATATATCCCAGCGGCAACCCTGTTAACAGTGAACAATAATATCATCGTTTCATGTGGATACATCGAGTCGGGATTACATGAAACAATTTTATAGCACCATTATCCTTTGTTGGCTATAAGGTTTCAAGTTTCAACTTCCCTTACCCTAGACAAGAAATTCTGGAATTTTTATTTTCAGAGATCTGTTTTCGAGTAGATTGCTTATATCGCTTTTTTATTGTAAATAAAAAAAATAAATGTTGTAGTACATTTCAAGGGGGGGGGCAATGCACCCCTTGTGTGACCTTACAGACGCCCATGGATGGGATCTTGCCAACTATAAAATTCAACTCATCAATTCGACCTTTTATCTAAACTCGAATGCCAACCACAATTGGTTGAAATGCTCTTTCTGTCGAGATCCTGACGAGAAAGCCTTCTCTTAAAATCTAAAATCAGATTTACAGATGAGCAAAAAGGGCAATTGCGCCCAACCCCTCTAAACAAACAAATAATAATTTTGAAAATAGTAAAAAAGAAAATAAATTAGTAATCACTGCTTGGAATTCATTTTAGGATTCATTCCATGATATTGTCCCCAATTGTTTTAAATGAATTGATAAAATTACTGCTCATATTTTGGATCTACAGTAATTGGAGTATGAGAATAAAAATCTACTTGGGGTTTCGTTGGTATGTATATGCATTTAGACATGTATTCACTCCAGATATATAACCTTATATATATATATATATATATATATATATATATATATATATATATATATATATATATATATATATATATATATATATATAATGTGTATTGTGGAGGGTGAGACTGACTCGGGAGTGAGGTGTTTGGAGGTAAGGTTTATTAATCTTTATAAGTAAATTGTCCATACATGTTTCGGGATTCTTCCCATCATCAGTGGTGTGTGCTGTGTGAGTGTGTATTAAAATTTCCCATGTTGAACGAGGGTCCACTATCAGGAGCTATGCATTGTGGGTAAATTGTGTTGTCAGGGCTGCTGGAGGCCTCCTGCTGAGTGGGAGAATGTCCAGTAAGGTATCAGGTCTTTGGTTAAGCAGTAGCAGTTGGTTTTGGGGAGTGATGTGGAGTTAGATTTTTTGGTATGTTAGGGGTAGTGTAAATGGAGGGGTGGTGAGGTCAAGGAGCTACATAAGTATCAACCTTACAAGTTATTGAAAATGTGTTGGCTATGATTTGGACAGAGGTTATAACTGGCTAAGGTGAAATTTATCCTATGGGTCTGGGTGACTTTGAAGCTTCCATTATTGAATGTGTCTTAGATGTGGGTGTGAGGATATTAATGGTAGGAGTTTTATGTATTAGGGTTCTATATATATATATATAACCCTAACCTTTCTATGTATGTATAACTTGTCAGTTCCCAAAACATGCAATAAACAAACTTTGATGTATACATCTTGTGATTTGCCGTGTGTCTTGATTTATGTGTATGAGCACTACCCCCCCTCCCACCCCACCCCGCTTGAAGTACCTCGGACCAAAAGGTTTGAATCTGGGCCTGGATACGAGAACGCTACAAAGACAACGTTTTTGTTTTGAAACTTTGTAAGCTTCTACGCGCGATGCCTTTGTTGTAAGCGTAGCTAATCAATATAATTGAGTGGTTATTCATTTACAATAAGAACAAATTCGAGTAATTAGTCAGGTTTTCTCTCAACCCACACCACACCTCATGCATCAACCAATGAACCCTCTTCTTTCATGAAACAACATTAAGTAAATAATACGCCTGACAGACAATCACTGCATAGTTCAGTCATATAAACGAGCCACACAGGAAAGAAACCGCTTGCAAGCAAAAAGGACGAGTTTTTCGGCTTCGGCTGAATATGATACAAGGATAGGCAACCTGCGAACCGCGGGTCGGATCCGACCCGCGATCCAGTCTGTAAGCAGATTGGGATACTATGCTTACTGTTCATGCTTTCAAAGAATCTTTGTATTCTTTAAATGGATTTGAAAGATAACTTGATTGATATAAATGCGTCTAAATTGAGACTTCTCTGATTACTTACTCACTCAGTGATCAGACGTGGAGCAACGCAGATGTCATGGGTGAATATCATGCGTTAATCGTCATTAAAGCAAATCATAGAGGCATGAGAAAAGGAAATGGAAAGATTGCTATTGTGAAGTGACAGAAGATGAATGCAATAAGAATAAGAAGAACAATAATGGCTATGCAACACAGGTGTGGATCCGAGGAGACTAGGGGGTCCGGATCCGCACCCCTGCTCGGGCAAAGCTATGATTTTTTTTTTAAATGTCTACATTACAAAACTTTATAAACTGAAAAGGAATAAATAAATAAATAAATAAATAATAATCCCAAGTAATCATACGTAGGTGATTGATGAGATCATGGCTTAAGGTACACGAACGTTACTCAATATACTAAATTCACGTCCCGTTAAACCCTTCAAATGATTACACAGAAAGTATCAAGTTCATAACTATCAATGGTTTCCAATGTAGTGACCATGAAAGGCCTTCTTGTATGGATAACATCTACCAGGCTTTCCCCACCTCGTTCAAGTTCAGTTGCACACATTTTAAACATGAAATCAAGCGAAGACTTATACTAGGTTGGCATGCTTTTCGTAGAGCAAGCTCAACTTTCAAGAAAAGAAATCTCTATTTGTCCTGAAAAAAAAACGGTGCTTCCCTGGATAGTCGCTTATGGAGCTGGAACATGGAACATGGCCAAAAGAAAGGCCCTCAAACCGAGAAACATGCAATGTGCACTAGAGAAGATCATGCTCAAAATCACATACAAACATACATACAAACATACATACATGCATACATTCATGCATCCATACATATATACATACATTCAAACATACATACATACATACAAACATACATTCATACAAACATACATACATTCATACATGCAAACATACATATATACGTACAAATAAACATACATACATACAAACATACATACATTCATGCATCCATACATATATACATACATGCAAACATATATACATACACGCAAACATGCATACATACATCCATACGTACATACATACATACATACATACATACAGACAGACAGACATGCAAACATGCATACATACATACATATATCCAGACATACATACATACATACATACATACATACATACATAGCCAGCCAACTGAACAACTCGAAAACTGAAGAAATCTGTGTTGACAGTTTTGGAGACAAAAATGAGTGTACAGTGACATTTGGGAAATCCTGTATGATAATGCTGATAATGATAATAGTGCCAATGATGAGTATTCAAAGTATGGCTTTGATATGGAAAAGGGTATTTATAAAGAAATAAGAAAAAACTTGAATTTTCATCAACGACGAATATGAAGCTGTGTCTCCAACTCGAAGAATTCTTTTCGCGCTAACCTGACCTCCAAAAAGTGTCAAAAAACGCTAAAACATGCTAAATTCAGTCACCTAATTTCTGGCCATTTTAACAGCTAAAAACAGCCAGACTAGTAATAAATTACTGGGAAAAAACTCAAAGTTGGCTAAAAATAGCGAAAATATTGAATTTTCATGCTGCCAAAAACAAGAAACGCGCTGAATTTAGCGCCAAATTGGCAACATCGAATGAAAGATGAGAGCAAAAAATCAAGAAGAAAAAAAAAGATACAATTCATAAACATACAGACCATCCTTAATGTCAACTTTTGCATGACTACTTGATTTCATACAGATCATGAATCGGGACAATGGTCATAGCTGTTAAGAGCCAAAAAGAGAAAGAGGCGACCGAAATGTTCTCGATACAAAAGGATGGGACTCAAGAAGTATTTCCATGAAATAGATTGAATGTTTATTCACCTCTCTACGATGGAAGGAATATGATACAATTCAGTCTTGTGTCAATAGCTTCCGATTTTCTCTTTCTCTATATATTTCTCTCCTCTTGACCGAAAATCTGAAGTAGATGTCATTATTGTTAGGTTAGGAAAATGAAGTCAAATTCAACGATAGGAGTATAGCAACAGGTGTTATACGCATGAAGTCATTTTTCACAATTCGTCAATATACTTATGGGACTGAAATAGAAGTGTTAGATATCCTTTGCATGAATTTTAAGCTAGAATATAGACTACTATATTAGAAATTGTAAACCAAATTGGCCACTGAGGCTGTCAAAATAGATTTTTTTCAGTTTTCATGTTGATCTAGCTGGCAATGTATGTATGTTTAACGCGTTCAAACCGCACCAATGGAACCAATGGAACCAGAGGCATGAAAATTTAAACATTTACTCATGTTGTGTGTACAAAAACGTTTTTTATTCTTTTTAAATCCCCCTAAAAAGATTGGGTAAGGTTCGATTTGCAATGTAAGTTTGTGCTGAATTTGCTTCTTGATCTGCGTCTGATTTTTAAAAAATTCAAACTGCCCAACAAAAGGCGAGAGAAGTAACTCATTTACTGATCTCCCCTTCTTCCAATGTTTTGATTGATCACCCCATCACGGCTTACTACCTAAAGACATTTCTACTTGGTAACCAATCAGATCTGTTTAATTTATCAATTCTTATTACGTATACTACAATTCATTCTCAGTCTTAACCATTATTACATTTTTACAAGTATTTCTTTCATCTTAATTTCAGTTGCTTTTTGTCCCCACTACTCGGATCGTCATTCTACGGCCGCTAGTGATCTGCGTGGATCAGAAATAAAGGATTAGTTCTCGGGAGACTCGCACTCACACCCTTTTTTCTTGACAATATATGGCAGCTGCTTTACCGCTTCAGCTACTAGAGCCAACGTCAGAAAGGAGCAAATTCAACCATATACACTTACTCCTTATTTTGAATATGCAGATAGTCAACTATGTATGGCTATAGATGATAACATAATTTTCCTTTATAAGTAAATTATATGAATTAGTGCTTTATTTCTAAAATTCTGAGAAATACCATGGAATTTCATTTGAGTTTTTATGTATTTGTTGATAAGATGAAATCGAGTTATTTATAAATTGATTTACATTGTATTTTTGTTTATGTATTATTAATTTATACATCGAATCACCGATACTTTTCTTTTCCAGAACAGAGTGAAACATATTTGCCATCAAATGTTTTCCTTGTTACTTGTTCGCCTGAATTCCAGCTATTTTCCGACACGAGGTCTGTCTGTCTGTCTGTCTGTCTGTCTGTCTGTTTGTCTGTCTGTCTGTCTCTCTCTCTCTCTCTCTCTCTCTCTCTCTCTCTCTCTCTCTCTCTCTCTCTCTCTCTCTGTCTCTCTCTTGTTTACTTATGTTTTGTTTTGTCATTCAGTAAAAATTAAAGTGATGATAATTCGCACTTTCCCCGGACCCTCCACCTTCCGATTTTATCAATGAACGATATCCGACGACTGACTTTCATTCATTCATTCATCATCATTCAGTCACTCATTCAGTCATTGTCATTCATTCATTCATTCATTCATTCATTCATCAGTCTTGTTCTCCTCCCATTTATTCCTCCTCCTACGCAACAAAGCTATTCTAAGATGTACAATGCGCGTGTGTGCACGTGCGCTTGTTTGCACAGAAGATTTCTTAACTTAATTTGTGTTCTATGAATATCGAAGACACATCATGGAATTTCTCACTATTTTTTCGAATTAGCGAATAAGATGGGCACCGTTTGAAAATTTTCTTTTTTTAATTCTCAAGAAAGTGCTTTCTGGGTCTCTATGGTCACTATCAACCAAACAATGCCCAAATCTTACATTGGTATTTTTTCTGATAATTTTGGATAAGAGATTCATATTTTAGATAGTTTTAGATATTTCTTAGATAGTTAGTTCTGTATACCGCAATTCATGTCTGAAAGGTGTGGATACTTTTGAATATATTTGCTTATTTTTAAAATTATTTCTTATTTATTCTGCAATGTTGTATCACCAGCTTACAAAATAAATATAAATCTAAAAAAGGTTAACGTTTAATATATTCATGGTATTCCCTGATAGAGATTAACATTGCTATGAATGTTTAATTCATATTTTTCCCGGTGATTTGAATGGGTTTTGAAAAAGGTAAACAGATTCGGAGAACTAGGTATACGGTATTATCTCCTTTATAAGTCATTGAACATACAAAAAAACCTGGAAATTGAGAAGTAGGTTTATGCCGTAACCCTACGTACCCTCCTATTTCCATACTGATCATGTACGAATAATTATAAATTATATTTGGCACAGAAATGCTACTAGTGGCTGACACATTGAAAATAAAACCTTGCCAGTTCACGTGATTAGATAGTTTGGGTAACGCAGCAGTAGACATAACAAAAAAAGAGAATGGAATAGGTCTGCTTGGTCACTCAATAGAAACCATCATGCGACTGACGTCTTTTGGTAGCGTTACGTGTTGGGGGTGATCAATCAAAACATTGGAAGACGGGGTGATCTATGAATAAATTACTTCTTCTCTTTGGCATTAATCACTAAAATGTCTGAATTTTAGAAAAAACAAACAAACAAGCAAGTACAAAACAGGAACTAATTCAGCATAAACTTACATTGCAAACTTAACCCCCAATAAAAACTTATTTAAGAAAGATTTTTTTTTAAATACTCGTTTTTGTAAATATAAGCTCTATTGGTGCGGCCTGTGCACGTGATACATACATACATACATACATACATACATACGTACGTACGTACGTACATACATACATACATGCATACATACATACGTACGTACATACATACATACGTACGTACACGCATACATACACACATACATACATACACACATACATACATACATACATACACATACGTAGCCAGCCAGACTAACTTGAAAACTGAAGTAACCGATTTTGACAGTTTCAGTTGACAGTTTCTAATTCTATGAGAATCTTTTCAAGAAGATAACGAGATTTTGATGAGATTTTAGGACCTGTTTTTGGAAGAAAAACAATTGTATTGTTTACCCGCGGGTGAAAAGATAAACATAAACAAGCAACTTTTGGCAGGTCTTTTCATAAAACAAGGAATCTAGAGCCGGTAGGGGAGGTGGGTGGATTCGTTTCCAGTATCGTTCATTTCAGAGCTGGGGCTGGGGTAATTTACGGGTGGATTCCAATTCAGTTATTCCATGTTTGTGTGTGTGTGATTGCTTTTTAGGATTTATTCATGGGAACCTTGGAGCCTCTTTGATATTTTTCTGAACTCCCTACTTCCCACACATGTATGTATGTATTAGAGTGAAATGACAATTCAGAAAACCTTCTTGTGTACAAATGAGATTTCTTGGGGTTTTTTTTGTACACAATATGGTCTTCTGAATTAACTTTTCACTCTAATATTGTTGGATAATTTACAATCCGCATTAAATATTGTATATAGGTTTTATGTATTCTTTGGAGAGCAAGTGGTTCATAAACAATCGTAACACAAGCCCAGGAAAAGGTATAAAGACAATTTGAGAAGTGATCTTGAGAATATGAAGATGGACATTGAGAGTTTAGAGGGCTTAGAAAAGTGTCCTGCAGGAAGGAGAAATCAGATCTTTGGCGGAGAAGCTAATCTGGAGGCTAAAAGCATCAATCATACGAAGTTGCTTCGAGCAGTTCGTAAAATGGAAGATAGAGAATATCCTCCGGATCGAGGAATGGAGAAAGAGCTGACATATACACGTTACAGTTGTATTCTGATGTCTAAGGTTGGCTTGGTAAGCCATTTAAAATCTCATACAAGGCAAACGAACCTCTTGTTATGACCAATGTGTATTCAAGTCTGTGGGTGCAATCGTGTGTAACCAGATATATTAATACAACACATACCGGTTACAATGCAATCAATCAAGGAAAGGCTATTGGTGGTGCCGAATATTAGATTGATTTGCAATAAAACCTACAAATCAGCTGTAGGTTTCTAAAGCCGTCTCTTTTTTCAATTGATCTCTCCCAAAAAAAAGAGAAGTAACTCATTTATTGATCATCACTTTTTCTAAATTTTTAATTGATCACCCCAATGAGTTATGCTGCCAAAACACGTTGGTCTAGTGACAGTTTCGATTGAGTGACTAACCAGACCTGTTTACCTCTTATTTTCTCTATTTTTCTTCATCTTACTCCCCAACTCAACTCCTTTTTTTCTTCCTCTTCTTTCATTTTTCTCCTTCTTCCGCTTTCCTTCAGTCCAGTTCCTCTTCCTCTTTCGTTTTCACCTCCCTAATCTGTCTTGATTGAACAACCGTAGCCACCAAAGGTGATGCAGTGTTCGATCCTTTATTATATGTGCGCGTGTTCGTGATTTTGTTCATATGATTGAGTGTTTGTTTGTTTTTGCGCTCTTGGCCATACTGTTTTGTCCTAGACTTGAAAATTGACACCAGTTCTCTAAAGGATCCAACAGACCCCTTCTGATGGTTTTATTTTCGATTTTTTGAAAAAGGTTTTTTTTAACCCTTATTTCAATGGGTTTATTATCAACATGTAGATTCTGGAGATTCTTGATGTTTCTAGATGTTTTTATTACTCTATTCTAAATTTTTGCCCGGCAGGGGAAGTGGGAAACTTTTTTTTTTGACCATGTTTATTCTTCCATAGAATCTTTTACATGACTTTAAATTTTGACGCTGCAGCTGTTCAATTATTGACTGTGATTGCAAGTCTTCTTCGTTTTCTCCTTGTCTTTGTATTATCAAACCACTTCTTCAAGTCCCCTCTATTTTATATTCCTCTAACTCTCACTCTGCTTTCAACATCTAATCTTCTTCCGTGTTACTGCCACGTCCTCCTTTTCTTCTTCTTTTTACAGTCATGTATCGACTTGCGTCTGGGTAACGTTCTGGTGTCACGGTTGCAACTCAATCTGGGCGCAAGTCGATCATTATAATATGAAGTGAAATATGCGCATTGCGCAACATAAGATATCATGACTAATGCATATTTACCTAAAAATCTACATTTTATATACATGTTCCTTACCTTTTTACGGAAAGCATCCATTACATTTCTTTCATGAAGTCATTAGCTCAGCCCAGCAAGATGTCTGCTCTTTTACCTTCTCACCTTCCTTGTTTGGAGAACTTGAAACAGACATGACGTATACAATGACGTCTACACTCCTCTTTAGCTAGCTAACAATAACACAATAACATAGCGGAAATTTGTATCATTCGCTGTTGAGCCATGGAATTGCAATGACTGAAATTCCCGTCGTCCATTGTTAATGGGATTTCAACTCTTACGGGGGCGTATCTACAATCGGCTTTTGACTGTTCGTAATCTCGGATGGTGTAATGGTTAGCCATACCTGCCTTATACATGGCAGGATTTAGCTTCGATCCCTGGTATTAGCGAAGAGTATGGAAAACTCTTCATTGTGACAAATTTCTCTATGCACACAGCATTTAATTGAGTACACTCTAAGCGGTGTGATTAGAGTAAAAAATGGGAATTGACTCACGCCCTCCCCTATTCGAAAGGATAGTAGCAAAGGAAAGGAGAGCCTCTGACAGCCAGTGCAGTACAAGTCCTTGGCTTGGACTGACAAGCGTCGATTCTGAGCATAATTTTTAAGTCTTCAAAATAAGGGAGAAAAATTGTGAAATTATTAAGGAAAACCCCTTTTTTCACGCTATATCTTCTTACCCATTTTTATTTATCCGTCACTCTCTCTTACTTTTATTCCCCTCTCTACTTAGTATTCTTGTTTCTCCTTCCTCTTTTAAGCTTCTTTTCCTTAACTTTTCTTAAGTCTCTACTTCTCTTTCTTCCACTTCTTCACATTTCTAATATTCCCCTTTCCTTTACCCCAGCAAATCACTATTGACATTATAACCTAATTACCTTGACTAATCGATTTATTTATACTCCCACAACAGAAAAGCGGCTACATAAAAATAAAAAGAGGCAAACATATGTTGAGCTGCACGAGTATAAATTGTCGGCATCCTTCGAGTCCCCCAAGGGGCCAAGCAGAGCTGATAATAGGCCCGGGTTAGAAAGGAAATACAGGCTTCCATTTCAAACAACCCAGTAAGTATTTTTGTAATCACTGCTACGTACAAATGATTTATGTACGCCACTGGAGGAGCCACCATCTCCACAATCGATAGCCCCGCACAAAAAGACCTCACCCAGTGACGAAGACGAAAAACCCACTAAGCCCAGAGAGGGCGTATATTCAGAAAGCAATACAACTCGGGGGTCGACAACTACAGTCCCAGGGCAAAATCTGGCCCACAGCTTCATTTCATCCAGCCCGTCGAATTCATTGAAAATCTGACATTTCATACAAACATTCATAGTTTTACTTATTTTTATTTGGTTAACAGAAAATAAAATTCAGTATCGAAAAATAGCGCAAAAGACTTATTTTTACAGTGGCTTCGAATAAATCAATGTTTTATTGTTAAAAAGAGAAGCAGAATTAAAAGATCGCCATTTGCAGTCTGTTTTGATTACAGACCCGCTCCCAGAAAAGTTCCAGATGCAGGTGTCAGGTTAATTACATTCTCAAAGACATGCATCAAAACTCTTCTCCACCCTATTCTGTCGCCACCTTTTCTTTACTCCTTGCTCTCCAAGATTTTTTCCATCTTTGTCATCTTCTGATTCATGCTCTTTTTCTTGACTTTTCTTCCTTTCTCACTTCTTCTACTTCATCTTAATGATGATATAATAATAAAGATAATGATAGTTATACTAATAATTTGTATGACTAGTTGGAACACGAGGATTGACAGAAAAAATCTATTTTGGAGGATGTTGGCCAATTGCTAAGGCCAAGACACCGAGACTCCCTGGAAAAAAGTTTACTTCAGAAGAATAGAGACAGAAATGCAATGGTTACTGCTCTAGGTACGTTACGAACGGTGTAGGGGTACAAAGGGTAATACTGCCATCATCATCAACAGCAACAGCCTTTTACCGTCTGTCGTTGGACATAGACCTTCCCAAGAATTCGCCAGACATGTCTATATTGAGCCTCGTGGAGCCAGTACTTTCAGTCACGCCATTTTATATTTTGCCGGCCACAGTTTCGCAAATGATCTTTGTGGAGTCACGTCGTGAGTTTTGTTGTCCTACAAAAGAGATAAAAAAAAAAAAAAGAAAATAAGGGTCCACTCTAGGAGAAAAGATAAATCATCCCAGAGATAACATTGAAACCACGTATGTAATGAGCTAAGGGTACTAAAAATCTACGACAGTGGATTAAATCTGGTAGGTTTGATAAAAGTGAATGTTCAGTTGTTATTGATAAACTGTTCTGGAGTCTTTTCATATAGTTATCTTATTTGGTGAGATTTTAAATGAGTGGATGTGCGTTTCATCTAAAATATACGCAATATTTCAAATTTAGCCGATTTTAGCCATTTTAGAAAAAAAAATCTATCCTACTCGGCAACCTTGATTTCTTCCCTAATTCACCCTGCACGCCCTCTTTTTCAGCAAATCAGAGGCCTGGGGCCCCAATAAATATAATAAGAGAAAAGGAAATGAAAACTAGTTTTCATTTCCTTCTTTTCACGTCTCCTCTTCCTCTCCGTTTTCCTATAACTCTACGCCGTTTCGCCTTTTCTTCATTTGCTTCCTGACCCTTCTATTTCTACTTTAACTCCCTCTTCCTCCTCTTCTTTTTTGTGTAAACAACAACAACAACAACAAGAAGCACCCTTCTCTCTCTCTCCGACCACGAATAAGTACGGGAAGACTGAACGGAAGAAAGCCTTCTGACGTAAAACTCTAAATTAGAAGCTGTGAACCAAAACTGTCACCAAAAACTGTCAACATAGATTCCTTCAGTATTTAAGTTGGTCTGGCTGACTGGCTATGTATGCATGTATCACACGTAAAGGCTTCATCAATAGAGCCGGAGGGTTGAAAAATTAAACATTTATTCTTATGTTTAGAAAAAAAATATTTTTTACCCCCACCCCCACCATGTGGTTTATTTGCCTTTGCTTACTTTTTGTTTTTTAGTTTTTTGTCGTTAGTTGTTTTTTGACGGGGGTCAATTTGTTATGTTAATTTATGTTAAAGTGATCCCTTAGTTTGTGTCCAGCAGCATTCATACATTTTTAGAGTTCACTACCCAGCAAATGATTCATTGATCACCCATTTTTCTAATTCACTTAGTTGATCACCACAGCATGTTAACGGCCCCTGTGCCAAATACCACGACATGTTGCCACAAGACATTAGTTACGTAACAGTTTCTATTGTGTGACTAAGCAGACCTGTTATGCAATCTTTCCAAATTCGATAATAGAATATCATTGCCCACATACATTATCGATGTCGACATAGATCGGCTTTGAAAAATGGTTTAAGTTTAGCTGTCAACATCCAACAAGAAACAGTATGATTAGCAGTATGTGTCGATTTTTGTCCCTCAATCCCTAATACAGGGGGGCAAAAAAGATGCAAATAGGTTTTAAACATTTTGATCTTTTTAGTTTTAATGATTTTCCAAAAATTACTCTTTCACTAATGCAATATCTAAACAAGAGGAATTCAATTAATTTTGGTCGGAAAATCGGTTCTTCCAAAATGCCTGCGATTTTCAACTTCACAGATTCCTGCTTCTTTCAAAGGCATTCGGCTTGACATTTCGAAGGATATAAGCTCCTCTGCACACATATACAATTTCCAGCATTTGAGGCTGAATATGGTCTCCCTGTTCATGGGTGATTACTAACAGATGGCGGTGTCCGCATGTTAAGATAATGAGAATACGGTTCTTGAGTTGACGCTGAAGGTATTCAAGGTAAAAATTCTTTTATTTTATGCGCTTTTCAACGGTGAATTCCAAAGGGTTCCTTCATATATCTGAGGAGAGGAAGAACAAGAAATATCAAAATATAAAAATTCATGATTGTTTCAAATCCCTTTGTGACTTTTGCACCACACGGTATAATTTGTGAACTGTCAGTCTGTTTGTGGTATAACAAACATAAAGAGAGGAAAGGGGTAATGCGAACACACGAACACGTATTTGGCTGTTCTGCTGCGTGTGTACGTGTGTTCGTTCGCAGCTGCTGATAATATAACTACAACTATTCCTGTGTTACCGAAAAATCTACCGACATGAATAAGATGTAACACGATGTCCACAAATTTGCAGCCCGTAGAGTGCAACCGTCTCCCTTTGGATAGAAAATGCTAAATGGCCTTAAATTGCCCTTAAGAACTCACCAGGAGCCATCGCCACCAATCCTATGTTTGTCCTGCGATCAATTTACCCGTATACACAAATCTTCAACATGTAGGGTGTAGCATTTAGGAGTATATAAAAGGCGGAGTTAGAAACAAAGAAACGAACAAACATCCGTTGTCTTTATAGTATTAGATATGTATTATGTGAATACAAATGCATATCTATCTATAAATTGAATAGAATTATGCTTTTGTTGGTTTCTCTCTCCGTAGCAATGGGTTCTGCCACTTATAGATAACAACTTGGTTCATAAAAATATTTCCAACCCTCTACATGAAACGATTGACTTCTCCACTTACAACCAGTAGCTTCTTTCCAAAAAAATGAATAGATAAAAAAATGAATAGATAAACAAATGAATAAATAAATGAATAACAACAACAACAACAATAATAATAATAATAATAATAATAATAATAATAATGAAATACAAAAAAATAGCTCTTACCTCCACTATACAAATTATTAGAAAAATTATTATATGAATGTATGAACTACACCTAGCATAAAACACATCATGCATGTATAGAAGTGTGTTTGGAAAAATGTTATGTCGTCTGTATTTGTAAAAGCATTGCTCCCTTTTTTCCAGAGCTCGGGCTGTCAGACTTAGGTCTCTGGTTGAGACTCGACTGGTGACTTACATAAAGTGAAATTAAAGCCTACTCATACAACAACAACAACAACAACAATAATAATAATAATAATAATAATAATAATAATAATAATAATAATAATAATAACATACCATCACGCCATTGCAGTCAATAATTGAACAACCGTAGTTTTAGTCATGTTAAAGAAATTCCATCAAAGAATAAATATGGTCAGAATAAATTCTATTTATGACATCTAAAATAGAGAGAAAAATATCTAGAAACATCTACATTCTGGAGAATCTAGTTGTTATTGATAAACTGGTCAAAATCAGGCCCCCAAAAGTCAAAGAGCCCTTTTACCGCAAAATAAAGATGAAAACATTTTTAGAAGTGGTCTAATGAAGTGCTAATGGTACTGAAATTTCCGTGTTTATGCGAGGACAATGCGATCTGGAATATATTACGACCCCAACGTTTTATAGCTAAATGTCCGTAATATAATACATTCGGGTATAATACTTACCCCCAATTTAAACCCCGAATTATCAAATTAAATTTCTCACATTATACACGAATGTAGTTATTAACTATTTGTTTACGTATTTTGATATTCGTATCTACTAAGAAGTTATAGTAAACATATCTGGTTAGTCACTCAGTAGAAACTGTCACATGACCGACGTCCTTTAACAGCGTACTGTGTTGGGGGAGATTAATTAAAAAATGGATTAAAAAGGGTGATTAATAGATGAGTTACTCTTCTCGCTTTTTGTCAGGCACTAAAATGTCTGAATTTGAGAAAAAAAGTGAATGCAGTTTGATACAATCTAGGGGATCAATTTGGGATGAGCTTCTAATGCAAACTGAACCCCCACTAAAAACCAATCTCGGGGTGGACTTGAAAGAAAACAAAAAAAAAAATTTTTCTAGATATAATCAAGAGTGAATGTAGAAAATTTCAATTCTATCTCCATCGGTGCGGCCTGTACAGCCAGCTGGACCAACTTGAAAACTGAAGAAACCTACTCAGACAATTTGGCGACAGCTTTGGTGACAGTTATGGTTGACTGTCTCTAATAGTATAAACTAAAGATAATTGGTGTGCAATTTATGCATAAGCTTTTGACAATTACCAAGCAGATTAAAATATCGTGCTATATTTTGCTCCGACCCAGACAACAACCCTCCTGTATCGAGATTGTTCGTCAGGTAAGCTGATATTATCCGCACGGAAACAGAAATCAATATTTGGGTGTACTCTGTCGAACAGGGTACAGCTGACCGAGTAGCTGGAGGTATGGTTGGTCCGATAAAGAGACGGGTTAGTGGCTTTGTTGTCTGGGCGGATGGCTCAAAGAATAGATTTGTCCGACCAAGAGAAACATTTGGATTGACTGAAAAAAAAACAACATCTTTTTGGATGTTGGCCTGTAGAGGCGGCGCGTGGGACCCGCAGACTCCGCTCCGGTAGGATTCAGAGGGCTCAATCAGATTTACCGCTTAAACCTTTTACTTTTGTGAGGGACGCAAATTTAACAATTTGCGAGGGAGCTCAGTCGGGTCTTGTGCTACCTCTGTGCAAAGGACAAGACTCTAGGACTGAAGCACCCTGAGGGTGAAGGTTTACTTCTGAAGCGAGGGGCGGATTAACCACTAAGCTAAGAAGGCTTAAGACTGAGGCCCCGGAAATCTTTGTGTTCTGCGTTACACTGAACGATGAGGAACTTAGTAATCTGGCATTCATGCACAATTAATCAGACAGTACACAGTGTCACCTTCTCAATGAATGTTTCTGAGTAAGTCTAGCTGTCAAAAGGCGCTATAAAGCACTGAAAATATGCTAAAAATGGTCAAAATCACACAAAAGATGTTTAAGTGCGTAAAAAAATTGCACACCCTGAATTAGGTACAAAAAGCGATAAATTGGCCACACGAGTAGTTCAACGATATATCATTTAAGATGACGACGTCACTTGAATTTTATTTGACGAGGGGTATAGTGGGGACAAGGTTAGGGGGAGCCTTACTAAATCCCCAACTAGGGACCTGAGGCTTACTGTTCCGAAATCTGGAGGAGAGAATTTATGGAGGATACATAAACTAGAGAACAAATCTAAAAAAAAAAAAAGTTTGTAACTTAGTCGAAACAATAATGTGACCAAAGTTTGTTTGGTAGCATACCCTGTTGGTGGTCATAGATCAAAGATTTGGGAAAAAAAGGTGTTCAATGAATAAGTTACTTTTCTCGTCTTTTGTTTGGCAGTGATCACTAAAAAAAGGCCTGAATAAAAAAATGAAACAAAAAAAAAACAAGCGTGAATGCTGCCGGATACCAATTAAGGGACCAATTTATCATAATTTTACACACTAATCAAAAATCTACCTTAGGAGAATTTTAAAAAAAAAGTTTATTTAGACATAAGGAGTAAATGATTACATTTTCAGCTGCCTAGCTCCATTTGTCCAGCCTATACGCGCGATATATACATTTATACATACACAGTCGCCTGACTGATCAGCTTAAAAACCTAAGAAATCTATGATGACGGCATTGATTAACGGTTTCTAATAACAAACTAGGAGAAAAACCCACAAATTGTCAATGGACCAACATTAATAATCTGTGTATATTATTCTAGACCTTACTTGACAAACTGATTTTCTATCTCAAGAAACTGGAACAAAGAGTAATTTTTTTTTTTTTTTTTTACAAAAATTGGTATTCAGACATTGTCCTGCATCCAAACCGTTGCTATTATGGATAAGAGACAGAACATCAAAAGCCAAAATCAAAGAAGGAGAAGACGGTGTTATGTTGCTGTGAGCTGTACGCAAAATAATAACTAGACATGTATCCTATAGGCGGGCAAACATTGTAACACCGGCGGTTGTCTGCTTCATTGGTTGAAGGCGTCTTATGGCTGGCCAAATGACTAGATCCTTGGGGCGGAAAATATGTCTTTAATGGTCACTTCTCACGAAGATGAACATGGGATAGGTGGCGTTGAGCTCCGAGGTCACTAGAGGTTACTACAGGTCAATTTAGGATAAAATAATGCCATTTCCTACCAAACTGAATCGAGAGACATCTGTTTACGCGACACTGGTTAAACAGGACGTTCTCTAATTGTAGGCGTTTGTGTATTGGATGTAAACATTCATTTCTTTTAAAAAAATATCATTGGTGAGGCCAGTGGCCAATCGTTTAGCATAACAGAAAATGGTAATCGGAGAGCCGGGTTCAAACCCCAACTAAGTTAATCTACGTTCACTTCGTACTAATGCTCTTGGAAAGGCATAAAAAGGAATAAATGATCCAATCGACATTGAAAAATATTCTTGATTAGAAAGAGTCCATGTACAGTAATTATCAGGGTGTTCAGAGAGTAATTACGCATTTCATTGCTATGAATTATAAGCCAACCAACAAAGGCCTGACTCCCTGAGTTAAATGGTACGGAAAGACGTCTGGATTTAGTTCATCATCTCCTCGATCCAACAATGTGTCCTTTATAGGAAAGTTTAATCCTCTGGAGGAAGAGACTTTAAAACGCAGAATTTTTCGATGAGGAATCGAAAGATATCTTCCCGTTGGGGTTCTGTCATTGATAATGTTTTGATTACATCATTGATGAATAGTATTTAATCGAACTTCAATGGCATTTGTTTTTAGCCTCTTTTTAAAAATACGTAATTTTCTGAACATGGAAAAAAAATTGTAATTACTTTCCGAACGCGAAAATACGTAATTAATTGGAGTTTCTTTTTCAAGAAAAAATTCAAAAATTGGAAGAATAGCATTTCTTTTTAGGTCCTATATTTATTTATCTATTTATTTATTTTTATGTTATTGCTTTTGCAAATTTTTATGAAGGCATGAAAAAGATGGTTTATTGTTTGAATTCGAGAGAATTTTTTAAGACCTACCCCCATATACATTGCACCAATACCCGCGTCTTTTAGCCATCCTGTTTTTATCTGCCATAATTCACTTAGCAAGATGCACTGTATTCACCCACCAGTAAACGATAGAGCCAATCGATTTGATTAATCGACATATTGTATTGATACACAGCTCTACCCCTCACAAAAAACCCTCTTGGCCCTTGGCCCTCGGAGCCCCCCTTGGTCCTTCAGGGCCCGGTGCGATACGCTGGCTTCATACCAATCTCAGAGGCTCTGTTTGGAAGCAATAAGTCTGATAGAATCAACATTCCCAGACCAACTAAAGATTGTCAGTATCTCTTTAAATCAATTGATACAAAGTATAGTGAACAGTGTTTGTATTCAGTTCACATATCTCCTAACCCAGACCAGACCGGTTACTTCTGCATGTAATGTATAAACATAGTGTAAGGAAATCTATTATTAATCGAATTATCTTTGAAGGGATAACAAGTCCAGATTACAATCATAAGATCATTTCGTTTCATGTTACACACATAAGATCACCACCTCAGATTATTCTACATTCAGTTCAATTTGATGGTATCTTAATTTCCTTTCCCTTTTTCCACCACAGAGTTAATATCAAATTAACACCGTATTTTTATAAGCCATATATTGCAACAACTACAGAATCACGTCATAACTGATTCTAAATTGAGCTTATATGTACTGGTATTCCCCTCCTTTTGAAAATTTGCTTCATGACAATTTTTCGCTTTCACAAAAAAAAAGCGGAAACCCCAAAATAGCGTCCAACGTTTATTTTACATTATAGCAAGTTGGTATAAATGCAGTGCACGTCTTCTCCCTCTCTCTCATGCACTTAAGACTCCTTTACCTCCCACCATTACAATATCCAACGACTTAGCCTAACACAGCGTTATCAAATTTTTTTTTTTTTAATACTGGGAACATTAAGATTTTTGCATATAAATTAATAGTAACTGTTTCTTAGCTTTTCGTCATTTTGGCTCGCGAAAGGTTCTTATGGGAACTTTTTACTTTCGGATAGCGGGGGAAACCTGAATTGAAAAAAGGTTAGCTCAGCACAAGGCCAGGAGCAGATAATCTAACTCACTACAGGATTGATGGTCTGCGAAACTAATTTGCTAACCACTGCTCGCCTTACGCCATTTCGGCTTACGAAATGTGTTTATAGTAACGCTCTGCTTTCGAATACAGGGAGAAAGTTTTGCGTACGAACGTACATGAGCACCTGTTTGTGAGAGCCTCATGTAAAGGTGTGTATGTCTGTCCGTGTGTGTGTGTGTTTGTGTGTGTGAGAGAGCGCGCGAGAGAGAGAGAGAGTGTGTGTGTGTGTGTGTGTGTGTGTGTGTGTGTGTGTGTGTGTGTGTGTGTGTGTGTGTGTGTATGTATGTGTGTGTGTGTGTAGACTACTCCTCATTCATTCTTTACCCCAATTCGACCATGGGCGTCAGTTGCCATTTACCGGTGGGGGTGCACACACACACACACACACACACACACACACACACACACACATATATATATATATATATATATATATATATATATATATATATATATATATATATATATATATATAAATTGAAGCGAATAATAATACTTTTTTTATAAGTACATTAAGTTGAGATAACATTGAACAATTTTACTGTACCATCATCCTTTATAAGGTTACAACTTCCAGACACCCACCCTGGAGGGTTGGGCTGCAAATGCCTCGTTCCCCCACTCCTAGCAGACGCCCATGTAGATGACCCAGTATACTACTGACGAGGAAAAAAAATCAAGCTTTTCTTTATGAAAAGTGGATTTTAATTCATGTTTCCGTTCCCTGGTCTATTCAGCCGATCATGTACTGAGATCCCGTGTGTTGTGTTTTGGTTGTTTCATCTTCATGAATACATTTTACGTAACCATAATTTCTAAACACAGATACACTTCATTTCTTTCGTTCTCAAAATGTTCACCACCCCGTAGTATCATCGTCAGTGAAGTGAATTTGAGGAACAGTAAGTCATTAACCGGAACGGTCACTATTGGCATTTCATGTATGTTGTTGTTTTCATCCTGTTACCCAGGGTAGGTCGCTATAAACAGAAAGCAAAAAAAAGAACTACATTGTGCGGATGCTCTCCTCTTTACCTATGCTTTTCTCTCCTCGCAGGTATCTTTCGTGCAATAAGGTAAATATCAGTGTTGCCTACTCAAAAAATATTTTCGGGTTAGATAGACTATGAAAAAAATTGCTAAAAGAGCTAGAATAACTTTTTTCAAACAGCCAAGAGCCGAAGAAATAGCCTTAGAACGCAAATGGCCAAAACACACCGAAAAGATGCTAACAGTGACCAAAAATATGCAAAAATATGGCCAAAATGTTTTTTTATATTCACAAGCACGCCCGTGCAAATTAAGACCTTTTCACACTGCTGAAACGAAGAACGCGCTTATTTTAGCGCAAAAAGCGCTGAACTAGCAACGCTGACAAGTAGCACGAAAGTAAACACCAGATAGCTCGTAAAAACATTTTTTCAATCTTCCGCTTGTACTCTAAGTGCCGATGGGGAGGGGGGGGGGAGGTTATTTCGTCCGTCCGTTTCTTATACGCCTTTAGTCTTCCACTTGAGCAATTTATCATAATCCACTTTCGACTACCTAGTCTCGTCGAAGATCCACCAGAGCCCCGTTCACTGTACGTATATTCCCTCTGCCCTTTGCGGCGGGATGATAAGTTGGACTTTCTCAATTCGAATCCAGACTTCTACATCTCCTAGACTGGTTGCCTGCCAAGGCTGAAGAGCCCAGTCTGACCTGTTATTTCTGCATAAGAGGACTGCCCACAGTAATTGCTAAAAAGAGGGTAGTTAACCACCAGTCTGGGTTAGGGACTTGACTTATGGTTTGTTTTTGTTTTTCTGTCAGAGTAACCTTCTCTTAGTTCGACTGCCTATTCAAAGGGCTCCTATAGCCCTGCTATTTCCCCATAGCTGAAGCAAAAGTTCCATGTTTCAGCTCCATAGGTGACTATCGGGAAGATACATTGGCTGTATACCTATCTAACCTTACCAAAAGATTGGCTCTCAAACTGAGAACCATACAAGGTTCACAGGAAAGAATCATGCTCAGCATCACAGGGAGAGATCTCAAGACAACACAGTATATTAGAGAGTAAAAAAAAAAGAATCAGATATATCATAAAATCCACTATAAAACTCAAAGGACAATGGGCTGGTCATGTTGCAAGAAAGTCATACAACTGCTGAATATCACGACTTCCAAAAGCTCAGAAAGTATTACCTCTGCGACGCTCATGATGGAGAGGTGTGGCGAATAAGAGGATGATGATGATACAAAAGTGGATTCATGTCTTTTCCAAGGGGATTAGTGCAGAGTGAAAAACGAACTCCTTGCGTCAATTCCGTTCTCCGTTACACTCACCGCACCCATTTCGCTTTCGTTATTTCAATTAGATTGCACTTGATTTAATTTTTGACGACCTTGATAATTTCTAAACAAAAGCGTTTTAGAAAGATAAGGTCAGTTTAAAAATAATTGTCTGGGTGAAGTAGTTTGTTCATGTATGAATTGTCATTCAAGAGAGAAAGACAAGAGTAAAAAAAAAGAGATAGAGTCAGTGTTGCCAACTTAGCGCTTTTTGTACTAAATTTAACGCATTTCTTGCTTTGACAGTGCATAAATCACAAAATTAACGCGTTTATTTGGGCTATTTTCAACCTTTTTTGGTATTTCTTTAAAAATATAGCGCTTTCTGGGAGCTAAACTAGCGCTAAAATATTGAGTCGGCAACACTGGATAGAACAAATGGTGTTGTATTTAGTTTATAGAAAATGTAACCACAGTTGCCAAATTAACCATTTTCCAGCAAATTCTATCTGATTTTGTTCCTATTTACCCGGTAAAAAATATACGATAGTCGAAAATCTGATCATTTAAAAAAAAGTAATTGGTAAGTTTGATAAAAGTAGGTAAATGTGCAATTTGTGAATGTCATCAAAAACTGTCAACATAGGTTTCTTCCGTTTTCATGTAGGTGTGGCTGGCTGACTGGCTATGTTCATACGTATCACACTTACAGGCCGCACCAATGGAGCTAGAGAACTGAAAATGTAAACATTAGCTGCTTGATATGTCTAGAAAAGACTGGGTTCCGGTTTTTTTAATGCTTCCCCTACCCCGGGTTTTTAATGGGGTTCAATTATCAATGTAAGATTTATGCTAAATTGATCCTTAATTTGTGTCCGGCAGCATTTACGCTTGTTTTTGGAGAATTTAGACTTTTTTTTTATTGATCACTGCCCAACAAAGGGTAAGAGAAGTAACATTGATTGATCACCCTTTTTTCTAATTTTCAATTGATCATTCCCTACACGGCATGTTGGCGAAAGACGTCGGTGACGTGACGGTTTCTATTGAGCGACTAATCAGGCAATTTGTTCGGGAGACTGATTATTTTATTTGGGGCCTCTAGCTGAGTATACACACGTGAGCGCTGTTTAGGGTGCTAAAGGGGCATTTACCATTCCCTGGATCAGGCTTTCCCACCGATGGCGAGGGGGGGTCGGAGGTTTTACCTTAGAGAAGCCGAGGATCAGGAGGTCACTATAAACAGTGGCAGCTTAGACACTCCGTAGTCCCTCACCTGACAAACAACATCCGGATATATTCCCCTTCCCCGAATATATACATTCGCCTCCAATCCCATCCGGTATATATCCTCTTGCCCTTCTTCTGAAAAGGTCAGCGGACGCTCATGTACAAATATATATCTAATTTTTAGCTGTAAGTGAAAAAAATAGCTGGTTTTAGCCATTTTAGAGAGAGCTGAATCTGTAAATCATCATCATCATCTTCATCATCATCGTCGTCGTCATCATCATCAGTCTTTTAATGTCCGTCGTTGGACATAGACCTTCCCCAGGATTTGCCACACTTCTCTATCATGGGCGTCGTGGAGCCAGTACTTCCTGAACTTGTCTAGCTCGTCTCTCCATCTAATATTCTGCCTGCCTCGGTTGCACATGTGATCTCGGGGGATCCATGTCGTGAATCGTGATGTCCATCAGTTGTCTGCCATTCTTACAACACGACCAGCCCACCGCCATTTGAGATTTTTAATGGATTTTTTGACGTCCTTGACTCTTGTCTTTTCTCAGATGTACTTGTGGTCTCTCCATGTGAGGCCCAGCATTATTCTTTCATGTGCACGTTGCATGGTTCTCAATTTGCGGGTCTGTCTCTTGGTTAGGTTCCATGTTTCAGCTCCATAAGTGACCATTGGGAGAATAAATAACATGAAACAAACTCGGTAAAACTGGGAGCGAGAAAACAAGAGGAAATAGAGGTTGTCTCTAATCTGAAAATAATAACATTGTCCTTACAGAAAAATGTATTCAGGTCTCCTTTTGAACATAGTAAGCTAGGGATTGAAAACAAAACAATTTATGAACATTCACTGACGCCCACATGAGACACACAAGTACAGAGAAGCACGCCTGCACACATAGAGACAAAGTAGAGTTCATTAAGTCTCGCACTGTTTCTAATAAATTTAGCATAAAATTCATCCAATGATTTCATGTACACACGCACACAAACGCACATGCATACGCACACAAACTAATTCCCTTTCTCTCTCTCTTTCTCATACACACTCGAGCGCTCTCAAGGATTATTATGAGTGTGGTGCTAAGTAAAAGATAGAAAAATTAATCTTCAGCAACAAGAGGATTAACATGGATTAGCTAGGTTTAGACTTTTTTAAGCAGATCTTCAAATAATCTCAAATTATTTTCATTATCTTTATATTTCTGAGATTTTTGTTATGGCAGGTGACTTAACCTTTTAGAGACTACTGCTGGGACATATACATCCCAAGCTTTATAAGACTGCTGGGATATATATGTCCCGTACACCATGTGTGTCATGAAATCTAAAGAAAATGAGATTTTCCTGGATTTTACAAGCGCAGACAATTTCGTCGTAATTGTTTGAATCCCACACAGAAAATAGTTCATATCAAATGAATGAATGGAAAATATGTGTAGGTCAAGTGATCTGATTTTTTCATCTGTTTACATCTGTCCAAAGATTAATTTCGAATGGAACAAATGTATCCTATCATAATTTTGGTTCTTCAAGCTCTGATTTAATAAAAGAATAGTCTTCTTTAACCATTGAATAAGACACATTTGGTTAGTCACTCAATAGAAACCGTTACCTGACCAACCTCTTTTAGCAGCAAGCCGTGCTACGGGTGATCCATTAAAAAAATGGAAAAAAAGGGCTGATTAATGAATGTTACTTATCTCACCTTTTGTTGAGCAAAATCCAAATTGCCAAAAATATAAACGCGAATGCTGTTGGAAACAAACGAAGAGATCAATTTAGCATAAACTTACATTTCACTCACCACTTTGAGAGGGGGGGTATAAAGAAAAAAAGTTTTTCCCAGACATATTACGGAGTAAATGTTCAAATTGTCAGCCCTCAAAGCTTCATTGGTGTGGCCAGTACGCGTGATGCCCACTATCATACATTGATACATACATAGCCAGTCAGCCAGCCAGACCAATTTGAATACTGAAGAAATTTATTTTAATGTGGGTGACAGATTTGGTTGACGGTTACTAATTCACACGTTTTCAGCCTTTTTTAGATACTGCCGTCCAAATCTGTCATCAAAAGTATCAACTTAGTTTTCTTCAGTTCTAAGTTGGCTGGCTGGCTGGCTAGCTGGCTGGCAGGCAGGCTGGCTGGCTGGCTGTTGGGTTATGTATGTATGTATGTATGTATGTATGTATGTACGTATGTATGTATCCTGTATACGGGCTGCACCAATTTAAACATTTATTCCTTTTTTTTGTCTACAAAAAACGTTTTGTTTTGTTTGTTTTCTTTTCAAAATTCCCATCCAAAATACTTTATAGTGGATAGGTCGGGGTAAGTTTGTGCTACATTGATTCCATAGTTTGCACCCACTAGTCTTTTTTTTAGGGGGGGGGTAATTCTGACATTTTAGTGATCCCTGCACAACAAGGGTCGAGAAAATAATTTTTTCTCTGATCAAATCTTTTTCTATTTTTTCAATTGATCACCCATAAAAGGAATGCTACCAAAAGACGTTGGTCACGCAAAGGTTTCTATAGAGCGTTTTACTTATTTTAAAAAAAATCAGGCTTCACTTACCTTGACAGGTTAGTATTGAAAGGGTTAAAAGAAACAATATAAGTAATAGTACAACCCACCTTTTCCCATTGACCTACACTTTTCTTTTTACAACCTTGCCAATAACTACAACTGCTACTAATAAAATGCAAAATGGACAAATCATTATTAAATGTTTCTACTTAAGACCAATTAAGAGTATTGTAACTAATTCCAGTGTGAAATATCACAACCATATTAATACAACAAACCGAAATGTTGCATAGACAGACTCCACTCCCACTGAAGATGATTACAGCAACTTTTGTATTGTGTATATATATATATATATATATATATATATATATATATATATATATATGTGTGTGTGTGTGTGTGTGTGTGTGTGTGTGTGTGTGTGTGTATGTAAAAAGATATGAAAAATGTATCATTCATTTTTTAGTGTAAATGTACTTATTTATTAGAATGAAATAAGCCTTTGCATATTTCTTATATAAACTTTCGAAGATCTATAAGGTGTATCAGCTGGTAAGAGGGTCGGTTGACAATTTTTTGGTCTTGATTTAAAACCACGGTAAGGGATTTCTAATCTCATAAACGTGTTTATTTACTTGAATGAAATAAGATCTACATATTTCTGACATAAATCAGAAGACATGGGAGACAGGTCAGTTTGACCCAGTCGGTAAGAGAACCGTCTACCAACCACTTGATCATAATTTCAAACAAATTCTATTCCTCGGTTTGTTTTAACATGCCGTAACAGACAAACTGTGAAGTGTTTTTCCTCAGAATTAGGTGAGGATTATTTTTGTTCTTGTTCTTGTGGTTACGACAGAAAAACAAAGTCAACTCCAGACTTGGACTACATTTTGACACGAACAACATCCGCTATTGCAACTACTACTACTTTACAGTTACTGTTGGCAATAGAGTTGTGGTTAGCAAGATGTAATATATCATCACTGATGTAAGGAGTTTGATACTCATCGTGTGCAACACGCTTGCTGCCAGAGGTGTCCGCTGCCACCACTCCAGTTGGGTTGCAAAAGTATATATTCCAGAAGAGGGCAAAAACTTATATCCGTATTTCGGTGGTCAGGTAAGGGACTCGAGGGTACTTGAGCTGTTACTCATCCTAAATTACCACTGTTCATATTGACTCCTTGATCCCTGGCCTTTAAAGGGCTCCAACTTTCAACCCCTTCACTCGTGCCCTTGGCGAGAAAGCTTGATCCAGTATGGATTGGACAAATGCCCTGTTTTCACTCCCAGTGGACACATGCTCAAAACCATTATTTGTGTACATCATCATCATCAGTCTTTTAACGTCCGTCATTGGACATAAACCTTCCCCAGGATTCGCCACAATTCTCTATCATGGGCGTCGCGGGGCCAGTATATTCTGAATTTGTCTAGTTCATCTCTCCATATTGTATTCTGTCGGCCTCAGTTTCGCATGTGATCTCTGAGAATCCAATTTGTGAGTCTTGACGTCCATCGGTTGTCTGTTATTCTTGCAACATGGCCTACCCATTGCCATTTAAGTTTTTTTTGATAATTTCCATGATATCTCGGACTCCCATTTCCTTCCTCATATACTGTGATGTCTTGTGAAGTAATATACTTTCAGTGCTAAATAAAAACTGCAAATTATTTTTCAATTTTTGTTCGATCCCCTGGACCTTATTAGGCCTCCCCACGTTCATTGAGTTCCTCATGTTTATTTTCTCTTTATATATTTTTGGCGCAATGATTAAAATATACGTTCGAATCCGGCAGCAGCCCCATTTTCTCTAATTGTTTACTCTATTTACGTTGTGTGTGTGTGTGTGTGTGTGTGTGTGTGTGTGTGTGTGTGTGTGTGCGTATGGAACTCTAAAGCCAGCTCGCCATCTACCAGCTACTGACTGTTCATGTCAGACTTACTGTCCGAATACTCCCACAAAGGGGCGACAGACTCCCTATAACTAGTTCGTATCTGTCAAAACTACAATATGCCCATGCCACCTCGGTGGACCATAGGATGCAAACCTTCGTTTAAAGGGTTGACCCTCGGCAAGTTGACCTCACTATAAAAATCCTTTGACCAGGCTGGAAGAGAGAGTGAGAGAGAGAGAGAGAGAGAGAGAGAGAGAGAGAATAGGGTCTAGAAATCTTTACTGCTTTAAACACTAAAGATGTAAAAAAAGTTATTTTTTAATTCATTTCCAAAATGGTTTCATGTTTTACATAGAATCAGATATCATAATTCTACTAATTTTTCTTGCGAAGATCATCAATTGTTAACTATGTAACTGTGTCGAATATATATATATATATATATATATATATATATATATACATATATATACATATACATATATATATATATATATATACATATATATACATATATATATATATATATATATATATATATATATATATATATATATATATATATATAAAACAATAGGGAATGAGACAAACCCAGGAGTAAAAGTATGTGGAGACTTTATTTGTTAATCAATTAATTCATAAATGGTTTAATTTGTATGCTCTCCATGTTTCGGGAGGTTCCATATTAAATAAGATGCGTGCATCTTTCAATGGTTAAAATGTTTTCGTGGAAAACAAATTTGTTATCAGATGTTTTGCTTTGAGAGCAAGAATGGAAATTAAGAAAGAGGATTCCTGGTATGTCATAATGTTGACTGAATCATGTCTGTGAAGAAATCTGTAGTGGTATGGTCGGATGATCTGTTGGAAATAGTAGCAGCAGTTATGGGTATTTCATTGGTTGTGCTTTGTCATTGGGGGGCATTCTTAAGCATCGGTTGTCATGGGTACAGGGGAGGTGTGTACGAGGTCCGTCTAGAAAGTAATGAGACATCGTGTAAAACTATGTATTATCAATTCAATTACAAATCAACTACATCCCCTTCAAAATCGTTGAAGCCACACACCGGCGGGGACGTTGTTCCTACTTTACTGCTTTCTGCTCGATGTTCTCAACAGCTCCCAAGTGACGACCCCGGAGTTGAACGTTGATTTGGGGGGATAGGAAATAGTCACAATGACTAATATTAGGGGAGATGGGGACTGTGGTACTACAGGAATATTCTTTTGTCCCGAAACTCGTTCACAGAGATAGCGATCTTAGGCCGGACATGGATGACCCTTTTTCCAAGTTGTTCAAGGACCTCACAGTAATTTTGCTTAACTACCTGTCCTTTAGGCCACCCTACCGTAGTCTGAGTCTTTGCTTATTTCCTGAACTGTAGAAAACATCCAAGTCGTGACGAACCAATTGAAGGCAGTGTCAGTTGACGTCTTCCAACCTTCCCATTGCTTAACTGACAAGATTTTCAAAGATCAAACATTTTTAAAGACATAAACGTAATATTCATTCAATACACATCAAAATAAGTTAGAAAATACGTGTTCTCACCAAAATCACAAAATCAAATCTTCGCCAACGAAACTTGAGCTTGCATAACAGCCAGTTTTCTACAATAGTATATGTGTTGACGATTGAACCATTGGAATGTTTGAATCAACTCTATAAGTAAGAGAAAAATAAAATCTGAAATTTTAACTTTCATGTTAAATAATTTAAACCACTCATAATCATTTAACGCAGGAAACTGCAAGTAATCTGAGGTACCCTCCTCTTTTGGGGAACGTCGACCGTTTCCCGGAAAAAATTTTTTCGAGTGTCAAATGGGACAAAACGTCTCGTAATCTACATGTTTATTATTCAAGTTTCTTTCTTTTTTTTTTTTTTTTTTTTTGCATTCATTCCAAAAATCAAAAGGCAAATCTTTGAAACTTGGTAAGAAATTTACTGAAAGAAACCAAGAAAAAGAATTTAAAACAGTTTCGGTGATTTATAAGAAAAAAAAATGGATACCTAAAAATAAAGTCAAGTCTTACAAATGTGTGATTAGGACGAGGTCTGATAAAAACGAAATTCGATACCCTGTGATGTTCTTTTTAATTTTTAGAATTGATGCAAAATAATCTTCAATGATATACATTTAGATCATGAGAACTGTTTAAAATGATTTATTCTGCTCCCAATTAGTATAAGTTTTGTCGTGTTTTAATCTAACCATAGATTTTCAGTCCTACTTGGCACTTTAAGGGATGAAATACAGTCTGTGAATTTTTTTCCGGTACTTTTTTCTTGTCATACACACTTCTTTTAATGCCCTAAGCATTTGCTTATTTTGCGTAATGGTTTATTCAGAGCTGATGAAATGTACAAGTAAATGTAACAACTGATATGGGACAGAGGTAGAAACAGATAATATCTTGGTGGCTTTTGAAAGTAAGAACAAGGAATCTTCTGTTTGTTTTCTTTCTTAGTGAAGCTGCACTGATAAGCTACAATTTATTCAGCTCTTATAAACAACAGAACAAATCTTAGACTCACTCCAGAACAGATGGAAGAGCCAGTTGGCAAGAGGCTACAATGCAGAGAGGCCAACCGACCTGGTCGTAGCAAAAACTATTGTGTTCTCTGCTTTGTTTGTTTTTTTATAATCATCAACATCAGTCTCTTAACGTCTCTATCGTGGGTATCGCGGAGCTAGTACTTTTTGAATTTCTCTTGTTTGTCTCTCTATCTAGCACTCTGTCGGCTTCGGTTGTGCGTGTGATCTCTGG
>OY735233.1:32129284-32551784 GCA_963457665.1 Thysanoteuthis rhombus | reverse complement strand
TGCTGAACATCACGTTGAGGGATCACAAGGTAGCATAGTATGTTAGAAAAAAAACAGGAGTCAGAGACATCGTAGAATACATCTCTTTATTTCATTTCTTTAACAAGAGCAGTGCTCTTTGTACAAGAAAGGATTAACAACATTTTGTTTTTATATTTCCTTAAACAAGGTCAAAATCCAATAGTTCCACACACACAAAATGCACACAAACACACACACACACACACACATATATATATATATATATATATATATATATATATATATATATATATATATGCAATGCTCTTCTATAGGAATTGAGCACTCTGGTGGATGAGGGATTTCTGTGAAATTTAAATATATCGCTTAAATTCAGCCTTACTGCCAGTCCAGTTCCGTTTTCCAGAGGTAGGATATCTGCCTACGGGTCTGAAGTGAAGGTTTCAATTCTGCCTCGCAGTACTGGATGGGATAATGGAAAGTCTATAGCCACACTGAAGAGATGTAATACATCGAAACAGCTGTCTTTGGATGACACTATAATATATATATATATATATATATATATATATATATATATATATATATATATATATATATATATATATATATAAGGACTCTGGTTATTGAGCATAAAATCTAGATGCATACACGATTTTCTGAATTTATTAAGATACGGGACTAGGATTATTTATATTTGTAAAGTAAGTCTTAATTCTTAGCATGGCTTTCTTGATGGAAACCAACAACTTAGGTCTGGTTCATAGAAGCATTTTTTTTTGCATCAATACCACGTATCTCATTTAAAACAATAAATGGTGATAATTTTGATAAATAGCAACAATTCTTAATTTCTCAAAAATCGACCAAGGAACTAAAAATATGTGAAGAAAATCTGCGGAACCCTGTTTATAAAATCCTGGTATACAATACTTCATCTATTCTTATAAAATTGAATCATGAAAAATGATTATTGAAACTGTACTTGAATGTACTAGATATAGAATTTATATATGTATGTATGTGTGTGTGTGTGTGTGTGTGTGGATGTGAAGTTGTTTTTGGAGGGTTTTCCTTGAAAAATTGATAATTGAAAAAGGTTCCCCGAATAGTTGAGGTTTGATGATCACTGATACAAAGTGCTAACTGGGGCAATACTAAACTTGAGAATTATCACTTCTCGAGCGGAAACTTCCACAAACGAATCGAAATTAGGCCATTTTGTTCATTTATCGCTGATCATTATATAAAACTAGTTTGTACGATAACGCAAGCTTTGTAAAGTAGTCCAACTACTGAATGCTGCTTAGGAAAATGTTTGGGTTTTTTTCACACTAAGATTCATTGTAGTGATTTTCTAAGCTTCACTTAGTCTCGCATACAGGTGTCAGGTTACTCATTACAGTACCTGCTCGGTCACCCATCTAAGTACTGGGTGTCCGCTGGAGGAATGGGGCATTTGCTCCACCCCCTCTAGTTCAGGTTTTTCTCAATTAAGGCCAGGATTTGAAAGTTGGAACCTCGTAGTCAATAAAGGATACTGGTGTTGTACAAGTGTTTTATGTAACTGCATTTCGATGTTTCCATTTTCCACGTGTAACAGGGTTGCTGCTATGATATATTACGAATGTATCATTTCCCTTCTTCCTCGTACCAAGAGACAAACTAGGAAACTAACACACGAGTGTTCTTTTCGAATTCTGCCAAATGATGAGAAATGTTGAGATCGTAGGTGGAGCACTCCCTTCCCAAGGAAGCTCTTCTCTGCTTTTGTTGCAGACTATTTTCAGACAGAAGTCACTCAAATTTGGTAGATGGATTCAATATGTGGTGGAAACTGCATCAAGAATATTCAGGTATAAATCCTGTGTGACTCATATTTGGACTTTCACACAATGGAGTGAGTTGGAAAATTAGGGTTGCTCGTTGAGCAACTATTGATAAAAAAGAACTAGAAGTTGTTGAACACGAAGTGAAGAAGTGGAGGGAACCCCAAGATTGATTAATATCACCAAATTCCTAGCTAAATAGAATTTAAATTTACAGGGTCACTGAGGGGGAATTATGGGTATAATGAGACTTATATTGAACATGAAGAAACAGGAACTAGAGGACATTTTTAGAGTTAGTTTATTTGTTGGCGAAAAATAACCCAGTACTACGTGAACATCTAAGAATCAAGCTGGGGAAAAATTGCTATTTCTTACCCGTCGCTTACTATTCAGAATGAGTTTATAGAAAATCTGGGAGAAAATTTATGAAGCGAAATCATCGATCGAGTAAAACTACTCAAGTACAATTCCATGATATTCGACAGCATTCCTGATATATCTTATAGAACAAACGATTCAAGTTTTACGCTACATTAGGGTCATTAGAAAAAGTTTGTAGAATCATTTGCTGATTTCATTAAAACAAGAGGCAAAACAGCCAAGAATATTTCGGATAATTAGAAAAAAGGCGCTCGAAATTGTAAAGGACAAGCATATGATAGCAAGGCAATATAATAGTGTTCATAAAACGTATCAAGGAAATTAATCGAAAAGCAGAATTAGTCGCTTGTACAAATCGCACGCTGTATTTGGTGGGAGTACGTGCAGCTTCTGTTGCAGTGAATTCTGTTACCCTTTTTGGAACTGTAGAGCATTTGTTTACGTTCTTTTCTTCTTCTTAAACCTATCGTTGAGATGTTCTAACTCAGTCACTGGTCAAAATGTCAAGCTCGTAATAGAAACTCTGTGGCGTGCAAGGCAAGAAGCTGTGATTATTGCAAAAAATATTTCCCCCAAATCTTGAGTGCTTTAGAACATTTAACAGAGAGAGAAAAAATACAGCTACCAGGTCAGATGCTGGCGTGCTACTTAGTGCGTTGCAATCGTTTTCCCTTCTGTGATTTCTCGGCCTGTGGGTATCCGTTCTTCTAAAAATTAACGACACAAGGTGAATATTCAACAAAGTTATGTAAAACTCGGAGTTTTAAAAGTATTTCTTGTTGAAAACATGGACGAGCTAGAGAATAATGCAGTTGCCTTTGCCAAAGGAATTTGTGATGATCTACAGATAGTTATGGAGCGTCTGCATCGATATAAAAAAAAGACTCGAATGTTTGGTGAAGGATAACAAGATGCTGAATTGTCATACGAAACAGATGAGGAGAAAATGTTTTCTTTATTGGACTGAGTGATCCAAGAAATATCTTTGATGTCCAAACAGCTTCCTGAACTTGCTGAGAAACAACTGCGTTGAATCTTTTGGATGATAAATATGAGTGTCACCAAGATAACAATCACGGTGTCATTAATAAAGAAAGTTCCTCGTTGACAGAGAAAGACGTCAGAGTTCATTAATGTCGCTGCTACGTAAGAAGAAACAGAGATGGGGAGGGATTTGCAGTTTATTCAAGAGTATAATCTTGTGAGCTTAGTTCCAAATATTGTAACACTGCTGCAGGTTTTTCCCACAATTGCTATCGATTTTCTAAACTAAAACTGATACAGAATTATCTAAAATCTACGATGAGCACCTTTCGGTTGAGAAATCTTGCCATACTGTCTATAGAACAAGTATGAATGTAAGCCCTTTATGATTGTATAAGATTGTACATGTGTGTTTGTAGTTGTTGCAAATGTATTTCAAGGCAGTCGAATATGCAGGTGTATGCATATGTGCGTACGCCCACTTGCTTCGTTATGAATGCAAGATCATCAGGCATGCGGGTGAATGCGTGTGTATATGATGTGAGTCAGACAAACTAGCCGAAAAGCAGCGAAGGTCGCGACTAATCTAGGCTGTTATTGTTTATATATGAATTTGTTTGGCTCCTAGACGAAAGCAATCTCGCCTGCTGAAGGCTGGCCTGTGATTGGTTATAGATTCGTGATTGTATCTAATAGTTAATTGAACTTGAATTTTTTCTGTTCGCCACGCTTTTTTTTTCACTCAGAAACTAACGAAGATAGAAACATGGAGTTTTCAACAATCGACAGCCCATTTAAAAAAAATGTAACTCATATTCGATAAGAGTTGTGATTTTCAGTAGTTGTGGAATGATCATGTTTTCTTCTGAAGCAAATCATTTTTGCTAATCCTTGCTTAAAAGTATGTAAAATACGGTAGTTAAGTTCGGCATAAACGTTATTTTACACCTGTATGAACAAGAAGCACATTTTTATTGTATCTCGGGAACGTATTGCCTAAAAATGTTTTCGCTACATTCACTATGTAAGCGAGGGCTAAGCAGCATTGCCAGATTCGGGTTCAAGTAGCAGATAGGGAAAGGAATAAAAATATGTTTTGCCGTTATTTTACCCTTAAAATATATGAGTTATCCTATAAAAGGAGAATGTAGAGATTAATATTTCTATTTCGTATTTTAAAGACAAAACTTGTTTGAAAGCTATTTTGCATTTATAACAATATGACAGTTTGTTTTTGTTTTTTGTAAATTTATCAACAAAATCAAAAATAGAAAAATCAATGGAGACAATCTTTATGATCCTCCAAGGACATTTGTAGTTGGATTCTATCCAAATGGAAACCCTTGAATCTTGAAGTACACATGAACTAAGATCCAGCATGGTATTGTATCAAATATTTAAGGTTATCCATGATTAGCAATAGAAATACAGCATAAAATTAGGTGATTCCCTATTTCACAAACATAAAATAGTTCTCCTACACAATATTTTCTTCAATTTTAGGTGCTTACAATGCATTCGAACCATCCAAATATTCACAGGTATTGAGAAACAGTTTTTATAGGTTTCACGAGTGGGGGTCTATAACGCTAAATCGGGCACTCACGTTCAGTCATTTATACGAAAGTACGACTTACATGACCCCTTGTTAAAAATGTCGCAAGCCGCATGATGTTTAAAAAATGAAAAAAATAAGAGGATTCATACAAAATAAAAACGAATCAAAGGGAAGATAATTCATATAAGCTGTACTTCCGTAAAAATGGCGAAAGGTAAGTGCACAGTTTAGCAATTGTAAATAGAAACCAGTCATAAAAGCATTTCATTTTCTAAAATCTAATAAATTTCAGGCTGTTTCGAAGGTAATGGATTGGAAGCACCAATATTTGAAAGGGAAAATATTGCAAGAGAACAATTACATGGACGTAAAATAGGAAATTACCTAAAATTATAAATGGGCTAATGATATATCTGATGAATTTGTGGTTGATAAATTATGGTTCAATTGAATACTGGCAAAAAATGTACACGTAAACATACTTGAACTTTCAGTACGAGCTTTTACTGTTCAATTTTTCTACAAAACATTACAATTAATTTTTTTACCTGAAACACCAAATGGTATATTTTGTACGTCGATGGACAATGTATGGATGAGTTGTGATTGGATTAAGATGGAAGATAAATAAGATACGAGACAAGCGTGTGTTCTAATAGAAGACTGGTCTTTTTAGCATTAGTATCATTATTTGTTGTTAGTGGTTGTAGCAGCTTTACTGGTTGGTAGAAATATTATTATGATTATGTAACACTATGCAAAGATTGGAAAATCAAAATAGAATTCATGGATTTGAATAAACCCTATATATTAGATCAACATCTCTACAAAGTAAAAAAAATCGGAACACAAAAATGTAAGTAAAATGATAATGCCTATTATTTGTCAAGCAAGTTATGCACACAAAAAAGTGAACACCAAAAAACTTGAAATTCAACAAAACAGGAAAGCAAATTGTATCTGACAGAGAATTGATAAAATCAATAAGGGGGTGCTGCGGGAGACTCACTCCCTCAACGGTCTGCACACACAAGAATCAAGTATAACAACGCTAACCCTGACCTGAACATAAATTCACGTTCAGAGGTCACCAAAGTGTAACGGAACCTATCCTATATTCATCATGGGGTCAAGTTACCTTTGTACCCGAACTTGCAGCCTATGGGGTTCAGCCGTCTGGATGTCTAAGTACTTAGAAACCTAATTAACATATATTTTATTTGTGGCTAATTTCAAGTAAATCTGCTTCTTTTTTTAAACTCTGGTGCAACTTTGAGCGAATACTTTCTGTCAACCCTCATTTTTGTGAGGATATCCTTACTGGTGTTTATTATAGAGTGTTCGTTGACCTGTCCACAACAATCTTAAATAATGGATTTTTATTTTTTGACAATCGTTTATATTTGAAATTCGACATAACACGAGTCTGGTTAGACACTCAATAGAAAAATACTTCTATTGCAAAATTTTTCCACTTCCTGAGATAAAATTCGAGGGAAAAAAAGTAAATCATTTTGGGAATTCATATTTCATATTTACATTTTAGAAAAGCCCATATTTTCGAGGCAATTTTTCCTTGGCTAATCTGTCGAATTAGTATAGTCCGACTGAACATATGTTTTCGAGCTGTGTTGCCAATTTGGCTCTTTTGGAACTAAATCTTTCACAGATTCTGAATCTTGTTTCTAGCTTTAAACCTTATATAAATTGATATTTACATTAATTTTGCCAACAAAATATTGGCCCTGGACAAGTGTAATAGCAGGTAAGGTTACTGCTGATGTTTACGGACAGTCCGGCCGTCATAAGTACAGAGGCTAAACTTTGATCCAAAAACAGCTGAATTGGCACCACTGAAACGAAATATTAATGCCATTATGCAACATAGTAAAATACCCAGGAAACAGAAGCGTAAGCTAAGGTAATTAAGAAAAAAACATGAAGAATTCAAATCAAAAGATATTTTAATTATTTTAACATGGGAGACTCAGTGTGAGGTATTTCAGTGGACCATTGCCTGCTGTGTAATGAGGTGAACTTCGCTCGCGAAAGCTTCCATCAGAACAACATTATCTAGCATACTTTGGTATGAAAAAACATATCAATCGACGGATAATTGATTAAGAAACAAGTTACGATCATATGATACTGGAAAAAGTTTCACCCCCCCCCAAAAAAAATCTCGATTGATTCCAATGACATGGTAGCGATCTGATTATTTTTCGATCATAATTGTCACTTGACTGACCCCCCTGAGTGGAAAGAGATCGAGAATTAGCGCCAAAATGAACCGAATCGTTTCGCATGTCTACTTCACACTCTTCCTTTTGTCCCACGCCTACTGGCACATCCCTCACAACCACATCGCCGTTGTTATTGTTGTCGTAGTCAGCATTGTTAAAACGAACTGTTAGACGTAATTAACAGGGTTACTAGATAGTTAGAGACATTTCTGGCCAAAACACGCCGAAAATGGCCAAATGTCAAAATTATTGGTAAGACATACCACAATATACACTAAAAATAAGAATTCATAAAAGTGCTACTGCAACATAATAAACTATTATCCGTATGAATGGCAAAAAGTAAGGGCTCAGTTTAGAACGTATTACATAGTAGATAAATAGAACAAATCCCGCATAACATCAAAATTGACTTTTTTCAAACTGACAAATTTCCTCAAGAAACGATGATTTTAAATGGAAAGCACAAAAGATTACTAGCAAAATTTTTTCTTTTCTATTCTCTTTGAAAAAAAGATGTTCTAAGTAAATGAAAAAAAATGCCAAAAGTAGCCAAAAATTAAATATGGTCTAAGTGAAAAGTTCATGGCCAAATATTGTCATCGTCGTCGTAGTAAGTAATAGTTAGTTATACCTACGTAAAATGCGATTTCCGTACAACGTAAGAAGGTGGCCCCGATTGGAAAATTACGCAGACTCACACGATGTTAAAAATTGCGTGCAAATAAAAACAATTCAACGATTTCATTTATCCAGTATGATTTATGTATCTATACATTTTTTTTTAAATAAATGCTCTTATTTCTTTTTATTTGTATGTCGTTTTTATCATCGAGTGAATGGGTGTATTCAAAACTTTAAAATTTACTATCAGAACTATCTTTCTTGCATTGTTGCTGCCCGATTTCTTGACGCCCATTGTGTCTGTGTGGTCAAACAACTAGAGCATAAGAAGTCAAATTTTGTTGAAATTTACGATTGAAATATAAATTCGAAATGTCAAAGCAATACCGTGGACCTTAGACTGTGGGCATAGGATCGCATCCATAACAACATTTGGGGGGTTGCAGTTGCTGCAGTTCCAGGACCAAGTTGGTTTTACAGGGTAGACTCATGCCCAACTGTCCTCCTTCATCCAGGCTTGGGACCGGCAAGCGGTTTGAATTCAGAATCATCCCCTAGACTGATTGCCAACCAAGACTTAAGAGCAGTGGTGAACTGGGTTTAGTATTTTTACGGGAAAACTTGTAAAAGGCAATGGTTTCAAGTAGGCAAATAAAATGCCTCATATCCATGCTCACACCGTCTCTTAGTCAGAACACACGAGTTGACGATTTCAGATATCGAATACATCATCATCAAGATATACGCCACTGATTCCTAACATCAAGTTGTATCAACACTGGGAACTGCCTACACACTAATACACTAGATGCCACTACTATGAATGAATTTAAAGATTATTTGGGACCTATCCACTGGTGTACCGACGGGGGTGGTCCGCCCCGGGTGACAACATCAGAGGGGTGATACTGCAGTGTTTGGGTAGCGCTAAAATTCAACATTTACAGCTATTTTCCAGCAATTTTAACCAATCTTTTTCTAGCCATTTCAGACGAATCTAGCCATTTCCTACTATTAAAAATGACCATGTAAAGGCTAGGAGTGAATTTAGAGCATTTCATCGTTTTTTTTTTTTTTTGCCATTTTTACTGGTCGAGTTAGCGCGAAAAATTTCTTGAGTTGGCAACACTGGGGATGACACCCTTAATTACCGCCCCAGGTGACACCAACCTTAAGAGCACCACTGGGACTATCCATGCCATCTATATACACCTCTTACTAACATCCACTAACACATAACACGCGCGGAACACGTTGAGAATAAAGCCCACGAAGCTGTCAGATGGGTCTAGCATTAGCTTACGCTAGAAATGACCTAAACAAACGGAGAGTATTCCATTTACCATCAAAGGGGGGAAGGCAACGATGGGACAGACCAGGAGATTTCCCGATGGGCCAGTCCATCACTGCTGGAGAACAATAAATCTGTACTATGAACTAAAAGTCTTATTGTCAACTTATACGAGCATCTATGAATTTAGATTTTCAAACCGAATGAATCTGGTGTCTTTAATGACAGCAAGTTTTCTGAATATTTCAGCATTCTTCTCAGTCTTCAGTTCTTCTCGTTGTTATTCAAACATTTGCATTTGTGAACCTAGTGTTATCTTGAATACATTGATTGAACAAGTCAGAATACAATAGTATCTTGAAAAAGAAAATTTGCATACCTGAGGCAGATTTTAATCATGCTCAACCTCACATGGAGAGATCACAAGACAGCACAATATGTCAGAAAGAAAACGGAGGTCAGAGACATCATAGAATCCATTAGGAAACTCAAATGACAATGGGCTGGTCATTTAAAATAAAAACGGTGGAGTCAAGTGATTTGTATAAATTTACTTTTTTTAATAAATTCTAAAGAAAATACGTGCCAATGAATTATTGAAGTATTTTGCGTACCTAAAGCAGGTTTTAGACTGCTTTTGAAGTGGGGATCAATATGATGGGGATCAAGCTAAGTTTACTGCCGTGCTGTTTAACCATGTTACAGGTTCGAATCCTACAACAGTCCATTTTCTTCAATAGTTTATTCTATTTGTGACGGCTAATTGAAACATCCACTGTGTATTAACAAGAGGTCATCTCAAATAGTTTCAAAATAATATAACGCATTTATAATTATTTCTGTCCGATTATACACCCTTTTCTTAATAATATATATATATAGATAACAATACTATTATTATCACTACTTTTATTATTTTGTGACGTCATCGTTTGAGAAAGAGTTTCCTTGTTTCACAAATCGACGCATAAGCAAAGCCGCTTCAATGCTCTGTGCGTGTGTGTACGAACACACATTTTGCGACCAGCATACAAAAGATCAGTAACCTAAAATGATGTGGTAATTATTAATTATATTCATAATTATAAGTATAATAATATACCATAATTACTGAAAATAATCTCTTAACTATCTGAACTAGTTTGTCAGTTGCTCAAATACCACAGTTGTGATAGGCGTTATTATTTTTAATTCATTTCGAGATTACATCAAATGAAAATAGAAAATACTCTTCATCACAGCCAAAACTGAACAACCGTAGCTTCAAAATTTGAAATCATGGAAAAATTTCCATCAAAAAAAGATATGGTCAGAATAAATACTACTTATGACATCACTGGCGTTTTCCAGTGGAAAATATTTAAAATAGAGTAAAAAAAAAATCTAGACACTGTTATCAATACTGTCAAGATAAGGCTCCAAAAAAGTAAAAAAAAGTTTTCCCTAAGATCAAAGAAAAATTTTTTTTAGATGGGGTGTAGTGGGGTACTGATGCCAATTTTCGAGTCTGTAGACAAAACGGTATGGTCAGGAGCACTGGAACCCATTTCTCATAAGTTCGCAATTAAATAATTCACAATTTTATCGACACGTTGGCATGGCTCCAGGCGAAAAATAGGCCTGATCAGTCACTCAACAGAAACTGTCACGTAACCAATATCTTTTTGCAGCATGCTGTGTTGGGGGCGATCAATTAAAAATTGGAAAAAATGGCCATGAATGAATAAGATACTTCTCTTGCCCTTTTATGAGCTGTGATCACCAAAAAGTCCACATATCCAAAAAAAAGTTTCTAAAAAAACTTACATTGCAAATTGATCCCCCCCAACTAAAAACTTATTGCAGAGAGTTCAAAAAACAAAAAAAACATTTCTTCCAGACATTATAAGGAGTATTTTTCCAAGTTTCACCCCTTCTTAGTTGCTTGGATGGTATTGCTCTGGTTGACTGCAGATGTTTATCAACTAGCAACCGGGGTTGCTACCATCAAGACATAACCAGTGGAAACTAACAATAATATCGGCCTGAATACTATTACTAACAACCTGTTATCATTACAAATTCTGCCTTATTTCCGTTTTACAGGCTGTGATATTTTGGGTTTAGATAAGAGAGGTCAGAGACGAGAAAACAGCTAGCTACATATAAAAGCAAATGATATTTTCTGTAGGAGAGAAGAGTCAAGAGGATTTAAGACGCCTGCTTTCTAAGTTAGTGTTATGCTTGCAAATCAGAGCTATGAAATTAGAGTAATTTAGTGTTAATGCAGCAAAGTTCAAGTGTTGCTGACTCAAAAAATGTTTCACGTTAAATCGACCTTGGAAAGCGTCAAAAATGCCAAAACGCGCTTAAGAACACTATTAGTCATTTTAAGACTATAGCTGAAATGGCTAGAAATTTGCTAAAAATTGGTTAAAATGCCGAAAGATAGAGCTTAATATGGGCTAAAAATAGCGCTAAATGTTGAATTTTTGCGCTGTCAAAACCAGAGCCACGCTAGATTTACCGTAAGAAATGCTAAAATGAAACACTGTTAGTCTCGTAATAACCGTTCTAACTGGAGTACAATGCAAAAGTCGAATATGATTTTACAGCAAAAAATAAGTAATATTTTACATGACATCATTTTTTTACACCCAAGTAAAATGTTACGCACCTATTTTGACCCTGATTTTCAATGTTAATTTTCTCGCTGTATGTACAAGTGAATATGGTATTTTTTAGTGGAAAACGGATTTTTAAAAATTTTGACAAAATTAATAAGAAAAATGTGTGAACCATAGAAATATGAAGTGTCAGATTATAATTTATTTATTCAATCAATTATTCATTTACAAGATTGTTATTTATTCAATTATTTGTTTATAAGCTGTAATGAATCATAACATTATGAAAAAATACTGTGTACAATGCAAGAAATTTAATATTAAAAATCAGGATCAAACTCAGGACGTAACATTATATTCAAGTGTCGGGAAAAATGATAAAATATACATATAGTTATTATGAAACTAACAAATGTTAGGGATGGGTCAATTCAGATCTCATGATCGGATACATTTTTGACGGTGACAGGGTTTCCAATTTAACCTTTCGCACTAAATTCAGCGCGTTTCCTGTTTTGTTAGCGGGTAAATTCAACATAGAGTGATATTTGTATACAGTTTCAACTACTTTCTAGTCATTTTAGACACATCCAGTCATTTTCAGTCATTGAAAATTGCCAAAAAAGTATAAGAATGTTTTTGGTGCGTTTTGACCTCTTTTGACGTTTTTTCGGGGTCGATTTAGCGGACTCGTTAAACTTTGCCGCTAATGCATTGACAAAAATATACATGTTGTCTTTGATTGCCATGAAGATTTAGGTGGAATTTCCACATCTGTCGCAAGCCCTCAGATGGCTGGCAAGGCCTATGCGGGCTTTTCTACAAATGTTGCAGGAGAAGATCTGATAGCCAAGAGCTTGGGGGTCTCCTGCATTGCGATGAAACTCTTCTTGATCTTTGATATTTTTGTTTGAAATAAGAGAGTTCATAAACCAGAAACCAGCTACCTGCATCTGAAAAGAAAATGATGTTTTCTGTTAGAGAGAGGCGTCAAGAAGACTTCTGATTTAGTGTTATGCTTGCAAATTGGAGCAATAGAATTAGAGTAATTTAGCGCTGATGTTTTGGCCAAAATTATGTACGTCATCAAAGCTTGGCTCCGAGAACAAAAATTGAAAGTTCCATGTCTCTTCCTTTCTTAGGCCCTCAAGTGACCAGCGAGGCCTAAGCAGAAATGGCAAGCCTTCCCAGAAGATGGCATATCGCTGCGGGCGTCAGTGAGTACCTCTGATCCGAACGCTTTTAGTCCAATAGGGAAGGTTTGTCTAGGAGACGGATCTCCAGGAATCAGGCTCGCTTAATTCATGCTGTGTATCGCCCAAAGAGGGCTAGTAGTATTGTTTTATTTTCGTATCTCATACTCCAATGACTGTGGTCCCAAATTATTATCTAACCTCATCCCTACGCTAACCCTAATATGGCACAGCAGGAATGTTGGCAATGCTGGAGATTGGAGTATGAGATGCGAAAATATTAACTCTACAGGAAGGCCCACACTTATTTTTAGGAACCGCACCACTGATCTTGTATCATGTGTTCTAAACTTAGCTTAGTCTGATAAAAGGCTGAATCGGTAGATAAAGCTGCACCCGTCTGCTAAGCGGACAGATTCTATCTGTCTTAAATCAACATTCGACAATCCTGGCTTTTTGTACCTGGTCCAGAACACCGACTACTGGCACCAGTAAGACATAAACAGTCCGCTTAAATGGTTAGAGCAAGCTTTGCCTTAGAAGGTCCGAGGTTTCGATTTCTGGTAAGAATGGAAAGTGTGGAAAACCCTCAATTAGGGGAAAAAAATTCTCTATGCACTCAGTAGCTAATTGAGTGGGGGTATCCCTCCAGTGGACTGGCATCTTGTCAAGGGATGGTCATAGAAACTTGTAAAAAAAAAATCCTTTTCCCGATCAGACTTGATACTTGCATGGATCATTTAGCTGACGCATACAACAGAAATCAGGATTTCGTCAACGACCGTCTTACTTCACTGAGAGTTGTCTCTTAATGGATGGGGTGCTTTACCTTCTGCCTTTTACAATTCACCAAGTAGGTCCAAAGTTATATACTAAGCTCAACTTAGTCTAGTAAAATGCCACAACAGCAAAGCCGGTCCAAAGTACTGGCAATACGGACAGTCATCCAGAGTGCATAATGCTAGGGGAGGTATATGTCTGAAACAGTAAGACTTTCCAAATACAAATGAAAAAACTGGAAAATGAATGAATCAAACAGAATAAAAACAATCAAAATAAAATCCTCTGGTGTGAAGTCAGATTTTTTAGGAATATCTGACCGATAAATACTTTCTGTTGTGGTGAAACTAAGAGAAGCATTGGCAAGGTAAATTCTCATGACCGACGACAAGCTCACTAATTAATGTATCGTAATATAAATTATTCATATTATCATCAATTAGTATATTGTAGTACAGGGGTCGGCAACCTTTTTCCTCTGCAGGCCAGATCGTGTATTCATGAGAGAACAGTGAGCCAGATACGTGCCATAAAAACTTTGGAGTATGGGAACTCTCCATTTAAATACATCTAGTTAGAGTTTGTCTCAAATCAATGAATAGCCCATGCTAGAAAATCATTTGTGGTTAGTTAAGGATACCAATTTGTACTCTATGGTATTATCCTATCTATTTATTTTTCTGTCAGTAAGAAAAAATAAATACATGTCTGGTTCGTCACTCAATAGAAACTGTCATGTGACCAACGTATTTTGGCAGCGTGCTGTGTTGGGGCTGATCAATTAAAAAAAAATCAAGAAATGAGTGATCAGCGAATAGGTTATTTCTGTTACATTTTTTTGGTCATTAGAAAGTCTGATTTCTCAAAAAAACAGCCGGACACAAAATAAGGGACCAATTTTTCATTAACTTACATTGCATATTGGCATACCCCACCCCAACTAAAAACTTATTTGAGTTGAGAATTAAAAAAACAAAAACGTTTTTCCAGACACAAAAAGGAGTTAATATTTGAATTTCCAGTTGCTAGTTCCGTTAGTGCGACCGATAAGCGTAGTACACAGCCAGCCAGTCCGCCAGAATCACTTAAAAATTGAAGAAACTTATGTTGACAGTTTTGGTTGACGGTTTCCGAAGTCCTACCGAAGTCCAGCTTGCCCGGAGCACCATGAAGCTCCCAGTAAAGAATGAACTCGCAAAACAAAGCGAATTTGATCAGTAAGACGAGTGTTGCAAACTCTGATTTCTGTTCCAAAAATTGGCTAACATCGGCTAAATCTCTCCTACTTTCGGCTAGCTTTATGGCTAAAAATGTTTTATACCCATTTAAAGACCAGTTATCAAATAAAATGATTATTCACTATGATACGTAATGATTTGTAAACATTGTACATGTACGTTCATTAAACTTATCGGATTTGTTGTGGATTCGCTATGAATAACCTATGCTAAACAATCATTTGTGCTCACTTGAGGATACCAATTAGTAATCTATGGTATTATCCTATGCATGTGTTTTTCTTTACGTAAGAAAAATGAATAAATAAGATAACATGTCTGGTTCGTCACTCAAAAAAAAATTGTCATGTGACCAACATACGTGACTCCAAAAATATCCGCAAAAAAAGTTCCGATTAAAATTCGATTATCGATCTCAAGTAGAAAATATTTTCGTATATAGTTGATTTGTTTTCACTGACCTTCAAAATATTGCTAAAACTGGCTAAATTTTTTTATTTCTGGCTGACTTTATAGCTAAAAATATTTAATATTTTTTCTGAGTTAGCTATAAATGAAATCAAATTGGCTAATTATCTTTTTTTTTCAAGTGGCCAGATTTTCGACAATCGGCTATCGTTGATATTTATCGGTTAAATAGGGGGAATCGGCTAAATCTGGCCGGAAAATGGTTGATTTGACATGACTGTAAGACAAGCCTGCTAATCATCGCGCTAAAATAGACACTAAAACAACGTAGTTTTAAGAGAATCTGAATGGATAATAACTTACTACTACTACTACGATAGCGAACACCTGACTCCTTGAAATGAATGGCGTTGCGTATCCGTATAAAAAAGCAACGATTTATTACCCGAATTATCATTTTATGACACACTCAGACACACATTCGAGCTTTAAAGGTACATTTTACGCGTTTAGAATGGATTTGTTTTTACGGTTGGAGTAGTAGAAATATGTGTTTTTTATAGTGTGTGTTTTGTATAACGAGGAGGGAATAAATAAATAAATCACGACCTTATGAAAATAAACAAAAATTACTCCAGGACTCCTCCTGGCTGCAAATCTGTTTTTAATACGAATTTGGAAAAGCCTGTTGAATTAGTGATACAGGTCATTTTCTCAGAGTCAGAATATGACACGAAAAAATTGAAATATTTGCGATTAAAATATATGAAATATTTCTTTTGTTTCAAGTGTATTTTTGTTTTCTACCCAAATTATTTTTGTTGAATGTTCACGTGCTCACCTGATGGTTGTTAATCACCTCAGGGGATCGGATGAAGTATTGATATTAAGAACATCGTTTTTCTCAACAAAAAAAATCTTTAAAAAAGAGAGCCATGAAAAAATAGGTATTTAATACGATGGTCCCGGCTCAAAAAAAAAAATAAAAAAAGATTTTTGGGTGTAATTCTCGGAGCTTTCAATTCATGAGACCTTATTTTCCTAAATGAATTTCTCAGTCTTGAAAAAAGTTTTTTTTTAAATTTTAGAGAGGGGTTTTTATTTACAATGTAACTATATTGCTAAACTAACTGGGCACATATTTTCCGCCATTTTTACGAAGTAAGGGCTAAAAAATGCGGTTACTTCCCTTGACACGAAATGTTATGCGTAAAGAATGAAAACATAAAACATGATAAAATCAAATAAAAACTTAAAACAAACGAATAAATAAGAACTGAACTAGACAGGTCTGGTTAGTTACTCAATGGAAACCGTCGCGTCTTTTGACAGCAAGCTGTATAAGGGGGTGATCAATTAAAATTGGAAAAAGGGTTGATCGGTATGAATAAATTACCACTCTCTCCTTTCGCTAGGCTGTGATCGCTCAAAAAGTTTGAATTTTTTTTTTTTTTTTATAAACAAACAACCCAAGGATTCAATTTGGCGTATACTTCTATTGCAAATTTTGTTTCACACTAAAAGTCTCTTTGGGTTGGAGGGGAATCTTAAAAGAAAAAAAAAGTTTCTTCTAGGCATGATAAGGGGGTAAATGTAGTAATAATCAGCCCCCCGACTTCGTTTGGCGCGGAATGACAGACAGACTGCCAGACCAGCTTAAAAACAGTAGAAACATATGCAGGCAGTTATGGTTGACGATTTCTAATATTTATTCTAAAAATAAATAAGGCATGCCTTTTCTTAACATACACAAAATTGGTTTCTCCATTTACCTATTGAGATGCCTGCACTATCTAGAAGTCGACAGCAAACAATAATGTAGTCTTTTTTTTTTTTTTTTTTTTTTTTTGAGAAACGTCTTGCAAAACAGGTATTTTGATTGGGTGAGAGGCCAGCACGACGTTTCAAAGAGGGCATCCGGAATCAAAACGAGGGGAAAATAAACCGTGTGCACGAATGGCGAAAAGTAAGGGTTCATTTTGGCATTGCAGTTGCTTTGAAAATAGAACCCCGCTGTCTAAATCTTTGATTATTTTTTTTTCTCAAAATTGAAAGAAAGTCCTACGGATTGTAAGCAAGCACGAAAAATCACTTGTAAAAAAATGATTTTGTATTTTTCGAGGCGGGACCATCATATGCCGGAAGTACCCTAGATTATTTATAAATCAGAAATTTCTTAATTCTACTTCATCTGATTTAATGAATATTGAATAGATTTTTTATATGCGAGTGTATGGAATCTTTGGTTCACACGGTTATCAGTTAGTTGTTGTTGGTCTCGCTAAAGTACGTGAAAAGTGCGAGAGTACCCGTGATGAGAATTTGAAAATCATTCTGTTTAACCAGCTTTTTGAAACAGATTTTTATCTGAAAGCAAAACTGGTCATTGTGACAAATCAAGAGACACAAGCAAACTGTGCTGCTATTAGATCGATAACCAGCGATAGATTCCCACGATCAATGAAGTTGTTACTTTTCTTTTTCATACAATCATATGACTTCTGTCGACACAGATACATTCAATGCGTACAACAGAAATAGTAGCGCACGTGCGAGTGTGCGAGTGTGCGTGTGTGTGTCTGTGTGTCTGTCTTTCTGTGTGTGTGTTTCTCTTTGTCTTTGTGTCTATGTCTGTGTGTGTCTCTGTGTGTCTGTGTGTATGTCTATATGTCTGTGTAAGAGACAGAGACTTCGAGAGAAAGAGATAGAGAAAATATAGTGTGTTCGTGAGCAACTATGTTCGTGTGTAAAATCGAGAAAGAGTGTGTATGAGAGAGAGACGGGGAGGGAGAGTGAGAGTGTAAATATGTATGCCCATGTGTGTGTGTGTGTGTTTGTGTGTGTGTATGTCTGTGTGTTTGTGTGTGTGTGTTAGTGTCTATCTGTCCACGCGCGCGTGTGTGTCTGCTCACTAACTAGTAGCAGAGGAGAATCTGTGTTATTCAAATGTGCTTGGGTTAGCAATATATCGTGTAGTTGTAAGTGACCAGGTGCACTCCAAAAAAAAAAAAGTTACTAGTGTCGCATACAACTGTATTGGTAGTCATTTCAAATATAACATCTATGAGCTACACACATACAAGTCTTGAAATTAAAACATAAACAAACAGCACGTTAATAATGTGAATCACCGAATACAACAAACAACACACCTCTAAAAACAATAACAATTATATCAACATGCATCCGATAATAAAAATAGTCCATGTAGGTAGGCGTAGACTAGACACCTCAACAAATACCAAGGATGCCAAATCAGCCATTTTTCGGTTAGATCTAGCCGATTTTCCTGTTATTTCGTCCATAAAAATCTGTGGTAACAGATAGCCGGAAATCTGGCCATTTAAAAATGAAGTAATTAGACGATTTAACTTTATTTCTTAGCTAACTCAAAACATCATATTTGATATTTTTACCCATAAAATTTACTTTAGATGAGAAAATTTAGCCGTCTTCAGCCTTTTTTTTCAAGGTCTGTGTAAGCTAATCAAACTATACGGGGAAAAGTTGTTTTTCATATTTTTCATTATTTTTGTATTCGATGAGCCGAGTTTGAATCGAAACCCTTCTTTTTTTTTTTCAAATATTTTTGGAGTCAGATACTGATTTTTTTTTTAGCAAATCTGCCGTAAATCTGATAAGTTTAATAAAAGTAAAAACTCATTTTCTATTAAATATCAGTTCTGGAGTCTTAGTATATAGTTATTTTATTTGATTGGGCTCTAAATGAATATAAAACTTTTTAGCCATAAAGTTAGCCAAGATTGGAACCTATTTAGCCAATTTTTTAATGGAGTCTTGACCGGAAAAAATCAAATTTGTGTCGTCAACCCAGACAGATAGACTCGTTTTAGAAATTCAAAATTTGACAATATTTTAAGTTGTTCAACTTGTTTACTCATCCCAGTCGTAGGCATCTCAGCGTTGCAAATAAAGGCACTGAGTGCCCCAGTGGAAATGCCGGTTTGTTTGCTGTTGGTTCGAGTGTAAAGGATTTTTAAATTAAATCTAATGTCTTTTTTTTTTTTTTGCAAGGACGAACGTGTCGAATGGTGAGTGAGAATTTTTGTAAGATCTTTGAAATTCATCTTCAAAAAAAAAAAAAAAAGAAGGGATGCGATTAATCGTAAGCCATGTTCAATTTCTTCACTTTTTCTTGAGGTTCGAATGAAAATTCAAATGACTTGCAATTTCGTTGGCAAACTGGAGGCCTGTACGGTGCACCTGTCCGATAAAAAAATCTGCAGATGCACCCATCAGGAGTCCGAGACATCAACTATTAAAAAAACTTGGCAATGGGCAGGCTATGCTACAAGAATGACAGACAACCGATGGACATCACGACTCACAACATGGATCCCTAGCGATCAAATGCGAAACCAAGGCCAACAGAATACAAGATGGAGAGATGAACTAGACAAATTCAGAAAATACTGGCTCTGCGACGCCCATGATAGAAAATCGTGGCGAATCCTGGGGAAGGTCTTTGTCCTACGACAGACGTTAAAAGACTGATGATGATGTTCTTTTTGTATGAATTTTCGGTGCAAAAACATTGCTGTCGTCCCTTAAGTACGATAGAAATTATTCTTAAGAAATATGGTATGGAAATTTTGTTTAGATTCCGCTGGGCTAGGGATAGGGTTTTTGACTTGGCTCACGGGTTGGGTTGTGTTGGAGTATGGGAAGGGGTATAACTTAGGATTAGTTTAGGTTTTATTAAAGAAGCTATGACGATGAAGAGGGGAGTCGTAAGATCTTTCAAGAAAATCTTAAAATCCAAAAAGGAAAACACAGAAAATTGAACAAAACACATGAAAAGGCATTCCAACATTGCTGTCGAAATTATAACTCTTGAAACTTTCACTCCACCGGCTTACCACTACCAATAGACTTCTTCAAAGTCACTTCTTTGTGCCAGTTATTTTTAACTGCTTAAAAAACAACCTTTATTCAGCAACGCTTTGTGCTTTGTTAGTTATACGCGGATAACGTGAAGTTCACAGGTACATATAATGATTGATTACTGTGTAATGTGAATCCCAGTAAGTATGAAGTGAAAAGACTTATCAGTGAGTTGTTCAACATCTTGAAACTCGAACTGTGAACGCCCAGTAACGAGCGGGGATAACCATCTTTACCAAAGGAGCCACGACCTTATCCCCCCATTAAACATATCATGATGAATTAGATATTGCTGAACTCAGAATTGTTACTGGAAATTGGATATTATTCGCTTTGATTCGTGATAATGTATCATAAATTAAAATGATAATCGTGCCTAATGAAAAAATGTTTCATTGAATAACAAGAATCACACTTACAGGAGCGTAACTGCTGAATTGAGGACCCTGGGGCTTGGCCTTTGAGCCCTCCGACCCATTTGATGCAGTGGTTCCCGACCTTGGGGCTACGAACTCTTCATGATCCACAAGGTATTACTGAGGATCCGTGGGCAGTCTTTTCAAAGGACTTATGAGCTTATTGAGGGCTCGGGTAGTGAGAAGTGCCCCCCCCCACACACACACGCACACTCATGCACACACAGATAAACACACACACTTAGTGAGATTTTATAATGTTTGTAGAAATGCAGCAGGTGAACTATTCCTAAAGCTTCCCCGTCGCCATTAGGGGACCGGAGATCGATTTAAAAATCGCCCTCCACCTCCTCCAGCTAAGCCCCTGCAGACTGAAAACGACTGAGTGTAAACTGGGCTGGGTAGTATCGGAGCGGTGGGGTCCAGAAGAGAATGTACCTTCTGTAGCCTCGAGTTCAGAATCAAAATGTATTCTGTCCTTCTCGTGTCAACGAAACATAACATTAACTTCCCGGTTTTCAATTCTAACCGTTATTATGATTGTATTCGGAACAATGACTGAAGGAGGCCCCGATATGGTAGATTATAAAGTTTCACATCCTCATTCACAAGATGTTTAAAAACGGTGCGCAAACAAAAAGAAATACAATTAATTACCGAAAGGAAAATAATTAAAAAATAACATTTAAAATTGAAAACAGGAATGGAATGCTTTGTCACGTGGTTTTCAGAGAGTGACAGCAGTAATTAGTTCTCAAGTTTGGGACTTTAATTTTTGTCAACTGAAAAGGATTCAAATCGAATTGAAATTCAGGAAGAAAACAATAAACATACAATCATAATAACGTTTAAAACTGGAAACAGTGTTAATGTTGTTTCGTTGACGTGTGAAGAGAACAGATACTCTACTTAGATCTTGAACTGAAGACCGCAGAAGATGCATTCCGATCTGGATCCCATTGATACCGTGTAAAACAATTCAATGTCGCCCGAATTGAAATATAATTTTAATGATAAATTCAATACTTGAAGAAAGATACTTAAAAGATGATTGAATATTTGATTCTATCACAATATTAGCTGTCAGCTACAAAAGAGATTTTTTTATTTAAAAATAGGTCCCGTTTTGTTTTTGGTTTTTGTATGTTTTTTTAATTTTAATTCTGGCGTATGGGTTCAAAACAAAGACAACTTGAATTATACACGTGGTAGATAAAGTACACAGGATTTGTTATTTCAAAATCCGCGAACACTTGAAAGAAAGAAAAATTCAACTTTCGAACGACACAGTAATTCCTTTCACGGTCCAAAAACGTGGTAATTGAATAAGACAGTTATAAAACAAACTAATTAGAACATTTTTCAAGTCGAAGATAGTTTTCAGTTTCGTTTTAGTTGTGTTGTAAAGTTAACCGCAAGTTTGTCATTTGACTAAACACACTTTCCATATGTGTTGACGATATCTTTCAAAACTTCGAGGGAAACGGACATGAAGATCATAATGAAATTAAACCTAATTTTTTTTCAAGATATTACAGGCGGCGCAAATCCAGCCGCCCCCTTGATCCACGAGATCCAGACCCCCCCCTCCCCATGCACGGCTATAGCACAATTAAAAAATGGTTTTTGATACTTAGATAAAGAAATTTTATGAATGAAAGACACGAATTATCTTAATTAATCTTAGAAAACAAAAAATACCACCGCTGTCCCGTAATGGTTGTTACCTTTCGTATACACACACACTCACTCATATATATATATATATATATATATATATATATATATATATATATATATATATATACATGTGTGTGTGTGTGTATGTGTGTGTGTGTGTGTGTGTGTGTGTGTCTCTCTGTGTGTGTGTGTGTGTATACGAAAGGTAACAACCATTACGGGACAGCGGTGATATTTTTTGTTTTTGAGACTAATTAAGATTATTATACATACACACACACACACACACACACGCACACACACACACACACACATATGTATGTATGTGTGTGTATACATATATATATATATATATATATATATATATGTATATATATACATATATATACATATATATACATATGTATATAAACATATAAATATAAATGCACGTGTGTGTGTGTGTGTGTGTGTGTGTGTGTGTGTGCGTGCGTGCGTGCGTGCGTGTATGTATGTCTATGTTTTCCGCTCCTGGATCCGGTCCTGATCTTATTTCATCCGTAGATAAGAGGGCGATTGGTGCATATAGTATTTATTTTCATTTTGTTACTTCTGCTCAGTTAGGATACAATATTCCGTCGATACGGCGCAGGTGTTCGTTTTGATCTGTAGTGTAAACCGTTAATTTTATTGACCTTAGCATTTATCAACAAATCAAATAATCTTACACGTTTTGCTATTATGAATAACGTCATTTTAATGAGTTGAAAAAGCTAAATCGTAAAAAATCCATCAATTCAGCCGTAGACTAAAATATTGAACAAAACCATATTTCTCATCAGTTGAATTTTTTTCTTATCATAGTTTTGATGTTGAACTAAGAAAAATAGTGGTGTTGGCGAAGAGGAAGAAAGTAAGAAGTGTGTTGTTTCAAACAATATTAGTACTTACTTACTTACTTACTTACTTACTTACTTACTTACTTACTTACTTACTTACTTACTTACTTTCTTTCTTTCTTTCTTTCTTTCTTCCTTTCTCTCGTTCTTAACCTGCTCACGACTAGTAGGTTTTTTTAAAAGAGACCGTCAACCAAAATCTGTCACCAAAACTGTCAACATCTTCAGTTTTTAGGTTGGTCTGGCTGTGTATGTACATATCATGGGTACAGGCTGCACCAATGGCGCTAAAGGGCTGACAATTTAAACATTTACTACTTATATCTAAGAAAAACGGATTTTATGTTTGTTTGTTGTTAATAAATCCCCACCCCCCAAAAGTTTTTTTGTAAGGTGTCCAATTAACAATGTAAGTTTATGCTCAGTTTGTGCCCGGTAACAATCACCCTTTTTTTTTTTTCGAATTCACCCCCCAAAAAAGGCGAGAGATTAGAGAGTAACTTATTCATTGATCACCCCTTTTTCTATTTTTTAATTGATTACGCTGAACGCGACACGTTGCCAAAAAGACGTTGGTCACATGTCGGCTTCTATTGAGTTACTAACCAAACCTGTTTTTTTTTTTACTAATCTGAAAAGTTGGATTTTCCAATTAGGGATAGGACTTGGAGATAGATAGATAGATAGATAGATAGATAGATAGATAGATGTAGTAAACAGATTTGTGAATGAGTGAGAGCTTCGTTATTCTCTATTGGTAAAATTCATGTTAATCTACGTGTAGTTAGCTATGACATCGAAAAGATTCGGAAAAAGCACATTCTTGATTCAATGATTTGGGAAATTTCCGAACCATCGAAGTTTGCACTTTTAAAGGGGGTGAAAGAGGGTTTGGAGATCTTTGTGTATGTGACAAAATGTGACGTACGAGATGTAAACAAAAAATGTTGGGACTGAGTTTCCCCCAATTTGGCTTTGTATAGGACAGACCTGCAAACTGAGAAGTATGCAACGTGCGCATGAGAGAATCATGCTCAACCTTACATGGAGAGATCACAAGACAGCACAGAATATAAGGAAGAAAACCGGTGTTCGTGACATCATAGAAATTATTTTAAAAAACTCAAAATGGCAATGGGCAGGTCATGTTGCAAGAATGAGAAACAACCGATGGACAACATGGATCCCCAGAGATCACATGCAAAACCAAGGCCGACAGAACACAAGATGGAGAGATGAACTTGACAGATTCAGGAAATGCTGGCTCTGCGATGCCCATGATAGGGAATTGTGGCGAATCCTGGGGAAGGTCTATGTCCAACGACGGACGTTAAAGGACTGATGATGATGATGATGATGATGATGATGATGATGATGATGATGATGATTACTACGCGCAGATGCAAACAAAAGCGAAGGGAGAAACGCAATTATTTTCACCTCATATTCATTCCGAGCAAGGTTGACCTAATGTAAAAACAACCTCTATTTAATCTCTGTCCCACCGCAGCAATATCTGACACAAGGTCGGGCTTAACGTGGGAAGAAATAGGACAACCTGTCCCTACCTCCAGGTTGAACGTACGAATCACGGCAGGGTTTCTCTGATTTGAATCCGTCGGCCAAAACTGTCGCTAAAATAGCCATCATTTCTTGTTTATTCAGTTTTTAAGTTGGCCTGGCTGCTGGCTGGCAATGGATATATGTATCTATGTATGTAACACGTATGCTGATCACATCAATGAATCTAAAGGGCATAACATTTACACATTTACTCCTTTTTATGTCTAAATAAGGCGATTTTTAAATTCTCTCTTAAATAGTATTTTTAGTGTGTCTGGGGGTCAGTTTTTAGTGTAAGTATATGCTAAATTGGTCTCTCTTTTTGTGTCAGCATTTACGCTTGTTTCTCTATCAAGGATTACTTATACACGACTATATAAGCAAAGATGAGCGGAGTTATTTGGGAGTGAATGATACTAAAGGGGAATTTCCTCCAGGATATTGATTTATTATTGCTAGTTGCGTTGGAGAAGGAAATACAACCTCGGTTTGAGAAGCTTATCACAGAAGTATACGAACATCCTAGTAATTGATCCTGTTTAACCTAACCACCACGAGAACAGAATGTGACACAAGATCGTTTTACTGGTTGGGAAAACCACATACGCAAACGTGTGGGTAGGATCATCTCAAAAATTATTTTTAGTCCTCACAACTATTGTCGCTATGACATAAGAGTGCTGGTCTTTCGGTCTCAGGGCGAATCATGAGCCCCTTGGACTTGACTCTACAGAGCAGCTCTTTGCCTCATAAAATAAAACCACAATTGGCCATAGCACCACGTCTCTGCCCGTCCGGTCATTGTTTGTCAATCATCCCAGTCATTGATGGTAAAAAAAAAAAAAAATTTTTATTCTATGTAAAAAAAAGAAGTCATTGATTTTTAATACTCCTAATTTTCAGTACAAATTTTTATGATGATCAAAACGTTGACTAAAGTCATCACTTGAAAAACGGTCATGTGACACATTGAATCATGTAGAGAATTATAAATTATGTAGTCTCCATAGTAGGAGTATATGCCAAAAGAATATTTTATGTATCTCCTTCTTGTTACAGACCTGGTCAGGGATGAACGGAATTTCGTTAGAAAGATTCAAGGGTGAACGACTCGGAAAAAATTTAAGGAACACAGTAGTCCCTTGATTGCAGAATCGATGCAGTCTTAGACGTTAACGTGTCTCTCATCCTCTCTCTTTTATATTTATGTATAATATATCGATAAAATCTCTCTCAAGTGCAAGACTTCAGCATTGTCACCAGTTCTTTTATTCTGTAGTCCAGGTTTTTGTCCAGTGTAAGAAGTGTTTGGAGTATCCACAATGGAAACTGCACCGGTATGTATTCCTTTAATTAAGTTTCTGGTGTAGAGTTTGATTTCTATAATTTTCTCACTTTTCCAAGATATCTTTTATTTTATTTATTTTTTATTTTTATTTTTTCCTTCATCTCATTCTGCTTGATCGTGTCTGTGTCTAAAATATCTGGGTATTCTTAATCTTAATGAACGTTCTGTCCCTTCGTTCATCGCGAGCGTTACACATTTCTCAAAGCCAAAATCAATTCCCAAGTCATGATTGAAGATCCTTAACGTTTGTACCAGGGTTTCTAATATAATTCCTTTCTGTTTTTAGCAAAATTGAGGACACAGAACTGGAGAAAGCAGATCACTACATTTACCTAGGACAAAGAATCTCCATGAGACCCTCAAAACAAGAAGAAATCAAGCGAAGAATCATATTAGGATGGCAAGCCTTTGGTAGAGCAAGCTAAACCTTCAAAAATAAGAAGATCCTATTTATCCTAAAAAGAAGGGTGTATAACCAATGCATCCTCCCAATAGTCACTTATGGAGCTGAAACATGGAACCTAACCAAGAGACAGATCCACTAATTGAGAACCATACGACGTGCACATGTAAGAATTATGCTGGGCTTCACATGGAGAGACCACAAGACAGCACAGTACATCCTGGAAAAGACTACAGTTAGGGACATCATAGAATCCATTGAAAATCTCAAATGGCAGTGGGCTGGCCATGTTGCAAGAATGGTGGACAACTGATGGACATCACGACTTACGACGTGGATCCCCCGAGATCATATGCGCAACTGAGGCCGGCAGAATATTAGATGGAGACGAGCTAGACAAATTCAGAGAGTACTGGTTCCGCGACACCCATGATAGAGAAGTGTGGCGAATCCTGGGAGAGATCTATGTCCAACGACGGACGTTAAAACACTGATGATGATGATGATGATGATGATGATGATATACATGAGTTAATTTACCTTTCCCTGTGTCTTTGTAAATTTACATCCACCGGTACATTTTCGAAATATATATTATAACGGTATCATTGTTATGATGAATAGTATTGGGATAGTGAGACTCCTTGGAAGACACCACTTTTTATCTTTACCTCAGCTAGGTTCTTTCCTCTGGCAACTATTTCCCACTTTCCAGTTTTCCTTTACCTTCAATATGAAATTCTCTAATGATTTTGAGATTTTTGGCATCTTCATGCTTTCTATTATCAAGGGTTATGGGATCATATCGTCAGCCTTTTTAAAAATTTATCCGTGCCAAGGCTAGGTTCTTCTTTTTCGCTTCAACTTCTTTCAATATATTCTGATCAATGAATAACAGATCACTCGCTCCTCTGGTTCCCTTTCGGCATCCTTCTGTTAAAGAAATCAAGAAAATACAATGAATAATGAAAATAATGATGAAAAAAAAATGAAGTTTGAATACGTATATTTATGCAAAGATACATATAAGGTATCAGTAAGTTATATGTAAAGTATGTTTAAGATAAAAATATCTGTTCGTTGCTTTGTTTCTTCATTTGATAGAAATATAGCAATTCCCTTCAAAATTATAGACATGTGGTCGCACGAAGATGACGAATATTTGGCCGTATTTATTAGTAATATGTATAAATATATAGATAGGTAGATTGATATAAAACGATAAGCCCCATTAGTAGCTGTGTATACCATTCAACATTGATGCAGTTCAATTGAATTTGACACAAATTTGTCATGCATACTCGATGGACCCAGAGTAAGGTTTTACGTTAAAATTTTTGAGGGGAAAAAAATCAGGGTTTTAGGGAGGTTATTCTATTTACAATGTAGTTATAATGCTAAACTAAGCCTTACGTCCAGTTCAGTACAGATACACATACCGGGGCACAATGCATCACGGGGCACACTGAATCATCATGCTTATTTTACAAATGCAAACACAGAGGTCCAATAGGAGTTACAAACGGGACATTTGAACCCCATCTCAGTTCAGGCCCTGTCACTAAGTAAGATAATGTTTCAGTACAGTTGTTTGATATAAACCCGACTTGATGTTCCCATATGAAATGACAGTATTATTTGCTTCTAATAGGGTTGCTGCTTAGATATATTTCGAATATGAAATAACTGAAATATAATCCATTGCTGCTCTGCTTCCCATCCTCTGGAAAAGACACCCACGAATATGAATACACAACAGAAAAGCAACTACTTCCTTTTCTCAAGTCAACACATCCGCTATCTGATTTGTGAAATATTCACCTGCTTGAGCTTTGCTGTATTGTTGTGCAAGTTAAGGGACCAATTTTTCACGAAAAGTAATATTTAGAGGTACTCTTACTTTCATTATAGATCTGCAACTATTCGGAATTTTCTAATTGGGTTATATGAAGTCAAATAATGGAGTAAGATTGTGAAACAATTATGAAGTAAGATTGTGTCACGTTTGTTTTTTGTCGAAAATGCAATCACTGCGCTTGTCCTTTTTTGACATCTAAAGTTATCTCTCTCAATAGTATGTGCGGGGCACAGTAGATCACCTCTGGGACCGAATCACTTCAATTCTTTTAATTGAAATTGATCCTGTCAATTAGTTTCATGCAGTTTACAAGGAAACTAAAAGAGCATTTTGATTTTAAATTGCTTTTGAGACTGCGTGAATGTGATTTTGTGTTTAATGTTTCCTTTAATGTGCCTTTTGTCAGCGAATGTTTGGGAGATTTTTCTGATCACTTTTTAGGAAATAGTCTACAATTCAGCAATACTTTATCAAACTGTGTATTAATTTTCACTCTTGGACTTCATTGAATAATTCAGTCTTTTGTTAATTGAATGTTCCCTAGTCAGCCCTTGAAGTTTATCGTTGGATAAAGGCTTTCCCTAAGGTTTGCCAGTTTTTTTCGGTCCTGAGCGTCACGTTGCCAAAACATTCTGAACTTATCAAACTCATCTTATTTTTTGCCGGTCACAGTTTCGCATATGATCTCTAGGGGTCTGTGTTGTGAGTCAAGATGTCTGTCGGCTGTCCTATATTCTTGCAACATGCTAATGGCTTCTAGTATACCTCAGACACCCGTTTGCTCTCTGATATATTGTGCTTTTTGCGATCTTTACACCAGTTTATTTCAACATGAGAATGCATTGGATGTAGACACTTCTTTTCAAGATCTCTCTTGGTCTTGGAGATTGAACTTGTTCTGTGGAAAGTTTGCCAACCTAGGGTGAGGGCTAAATTTAAACCTTGGGACCCGGGGAACATCAGGTTCGGTGGGATCTTTATTTACAGAAATCAAAATTTACAAGGCAAGTCACAATATTTACTCGTCAAAGCTCATACATACTTAGAAAGGTATGTAAATACATGCCAGCAAAAATCCAAGAAAGTTTTTAGGTAAGACAATTTATCTCTGTATCCACGCTAATTTCTGACGGCCCAAATCACAAGCAGTAATTTCATTAACTTATTTAATTGACCTTTTTGCACCCTTATAAATCCGACCCTGCCTCGGGTGGTTCTTAGCTTGATTTCTCCTTCTTGTAAGGATTCCATGGGGATTCATTGTTACAGATGAGGTATGTTTTCATATGCATTTACAGGCGTACATGCAGAGATAAATTGACAGACTGACTGACAGATACCTCTTACTTAACTATGGATACATTTCCTACAACCCAAAATATTTGCTTGAACATACTCTATCGTATTCTCTGTAGCTTTTAGAAAAGTCATTAACAAACCAACATTTTTCAAACGATTTGAACTCTTCTTTTCTCCAATTTAGTCATGACGTTTCGATCGATTTATTTCTACAGCCTTCTTCAGGGGTAAAATATAATATTCTATCGGTCTCTTCTTTTTCTTTTCTTTTGCTTTGAACCACCGGAAGGTGATTTCCCCCAAACGCGACCATCACTGTATCCGGTAACCTGTACACCAATCAAGTTGAATGAGTAATTATTGCTATTCAAAGAATCGCCAAGTTGTTTTTCTCGCTTATTTCTTTAATGAACACTTGTGTCCAGGCATCATATATCCGAAAAACATTTTTTTTTCACTATTTGAGGATAGCTTGCCTGACTTTTCAACGGTTCCGTGGTGTCTCTTTCAAGCGACCCCAAGGCACATGCAATACCTGAACGCCACTGTTGTAGTCTATTAAGTGCACAATAGAATTAGTTAAAAGAGAATAAAACAGAAATACATGCCTTAATTAAAAAATACTAAATTGCTAAAAAAAAATGCTAATTATCATCTGAGCCTTTGGCTAGTCGTAATCATAAAGGCTGTTTCGTCTACTTTGAAAACCTGTTGTATAGTATTGCTACCTGCACCAATTATCTTAGCTGGAAAGCTTGCTGCAGCTTCTACGTTAGCACTAGTTGCTTCACCTTGCACTCTTATATTCTGCAGACGGTTTCTCACGAGCCAACCTCTGCTAGCTTCAAACCTCTTCACCTCTCTCAGCTTCCATAGAATTGGAGTTTGCTCTGGATGAGGCTTTGGCTTAAGGGAATAGGGTGGCCTCTTTTATCTTCCATCCAAAACCCTAAAACTTCCTTCTTATCAGCAATGAGTATCGCTCTCTTATTATTCGTGTTTCATTGGAGTAACGCTTTTCATTTCCTTTAAGAAATTTTCCTTTGCGTTCACAACTTGGCCAATGGTTTGGTGCAAGAGGCCCATTTTTCGGCCTGACTCGACCTTCAACGTGCTATAAGGTATACCTCTAAGCTTGATATGGCTTCAGCCGCCTCTGCTTGGAATTGCATATCACATTACTTCTTCGGACGCGTTTTCGATATGTGAAACAGACTTAGATGCAACGAGCATCCGAAAGCTTCATTCGCATTATCCTGTGCTGTTTTCCCATAACTATAGGGGGTGGATCCATGCCCTTTCTTAGGGTAATAGTGCGAAGTGAACACGAACTGTTTCAGCCGGGGTTTGAACTCAGTCCGCCGAATCCATTCTCTGTGACGTTACTTGCTTAGCCATACCTCGTTTCTTTCTTTCTTTCTTTCTTTCTTTCTTTCTTTCTTTCTTTCTTTCTTTCTTTCTTTCTTTCTTTCTTTCTTTTTTGCACACTAAACTTGATAAGAATCCGTAAACCAAAATATGAATCATAGGTTTCTTCAGTTTTCAAATTGGGCTGGCTGGCTGGCTGGCTGGTTGTGTATCTGTGTATCGCACGTATATTGGGGCTAAAGGGCTGAAAATATAAACGATTACTCTTTATTTGATCTAGCTTGTGATTCATGCTTGTTTTCTAGAAGTTCAAACTGTTTGTGATCATTACCAAACAAAAGGTGAGAAAAGTAACCTATTGATTGATCACCCCATTTTTTAAAATCTTTCCTCAACATGCTCCCAAAAGACGTTGGCCACGCGACAGTTTCTACTGAATGACTCACCAGACCCAACCATTTATGGCTTCTGATTGAGAGACGTATAACCCTTCCTTTCACTTTAACACTTATTAATTGGCATAATTTCAATAAAATAAGTTGAATATTGGGATAATTACCAAAATGTGGCACGGAAATGCAGTTGGAAAAATGATCGACTTATTTGCTTTTCTTTGAGGCATATGTACTATTTTATCTAACTTATTATTGATGATATTAAGGCCTTGCTGGTCGATGCTGTTTTCATACTAAATTAGGGACGTTACAAATTTCTCGTTAATAATTCCGTCACAGGGATGACAAAACACTTCTTAACAAGAAATTGTAACGTTCCTAATTCAGTTTGACAAGGACGCTGTCCAGCAAGGCCGGAATATCACCAAATGAAAAATAATATAAAGTGGTACATTCACCGGAAATAAAAACCTCCACTTTGTAAAAGCGAAATATCTGCGAAAAGTAATACAGCAACAGGTCTGGTTAGTCACTCAATAGAAACAGTCACGTGACTAACGTCTTTTGGCAGATCAATTAAAAGATTTGGAAAAGAGCCGACCAATGAACAAGTTATTTCTCAAAAAGTAGAAAACAATGGAGCAGCACAGCAAACAAGGAAATAAAAATGGGAACAAAATAAATCATACAGAGAATTTAAAAGACAGATACAGGATGTGGCAGACGAGAGATCATGGACATGGCTACGAAAAGGAAACCTGAAGAGGGAAACAGAATCGCTCATCATGGCAACTCAAAACAAATTCATCAGAACAAACTATATCAAAACAAAAATCGACAAACACAGACAAACAATAAGTGTCGCCTGTGCAATGAAAGAGATGAGACCGTAAACCACATAACTAGTGGATATAGTCAACTAGCCCCGAAGGAATATAAAAACAGACACGATAGAGTAGCAACAGTGATACACTGGGAACTGAGTAAACGCATGGGATTTAACCATACGGAAGAGTGGTACCAGCACAAACCGGAGACAGACCTGGAGAATGAGAACCACAAATTACTTTGGGACTTTGACATCCAAACGGACCACCTCATCCAAGCGAGAATACCGGACCAGGTAATCGTGGGCAAGAAGAGGAAAAGCTGCCAAATAACAGACGTGGCCATGCCTGCAGATCATAGAGTAAAGAAGAAAGACCAAGATCTGGCAGGAGAACTGAAGAAGGTGTGGAACATCAAAGTCAGGGTAGTACCAGTCATAATAAGTGCACTCAGAACTGTGCCAAAGACACTGAGGGCGTGATTAGGGAAACTCGAAGAAGGATTGAGATTGTACAGATCACAGCACTGCTAGAAACTGCACGTATACTGAGGAAAGTGCTAGAAATATAAGATTTACGACCCCAACTGTTCGTTAGCAGTGGCCTAACAGAGGAGGAGGGAGAAAAAACACCCAAATGGTAGTGGAGGTGCAAACCACAGCACTGCTGTGATAGGTGAGGGAGAGATGAGATGTAGGATGAAGACATGAGGAGACTTATTTTCACTCAGCCTTCAGTGATGATCACCGGGCAACTGGTGCGTAACTGTAAACCACAGAATTGCCGTGGACTATGAGAGTGTGGAGAGTAGGACTGGAGACTTGAGGAGACTTGCTGTCACCCAATCTCCAGTGGTAATCACCAGGCAACTGGTGTGTAATTGCTAATAATAATAATAATAATAATAATAATAATAATAATAATAATAATAATAATAATAATAATAATAATAATGAAAATAATAATAATAACAGAAATCGACAGAACACAGACAAACAGCAAATGCCGCATGTGCGGTGAAAGAGATGAGACACTAAACCACATAACTAGTGAATGTAGTCAACTTGCCCAAAAGGAGTATAAGCATAGACACAATAGAGTTGCAACGATGATACACTGGGAACTAAGCAAACAAATGGGACTCAACCATGTGCAGCACAAGCCAGGGGCAGTTTTGGAGAATGACAACCACAAACTACTCTGGGACTTTGACATCAAAACTGACCACCTCATCCAGGCAAAAAGACCGGACTTAGTAATAGTAGACAAAAAAAAAAGGAAGGCCTGCCAAATAGTAGACGTGGCTGTACCCGCAGACCATAGAGTAAAAAAGAAGGAGAGTGAAAAACGGGAAAAATACCAGGACCTAGCAAGAGAGTTAAGGAAGATGTGGAACATGAAAACCAGGGTAGTACCAGTCATAGTGGGCGCACTAGGAACTGTCCCAAAAACGCTGAGGGTGATACTGGGGGAGATCAGGATTAGGGGAAGGATTGTGACCGTACAGACCACAGCACTACTGGGAACTGCACGGATACTGAGGAAGGTGCTAGAGATATAAATACTGCAACGAATTGTTGCTCTGACATGATAGGTGAAAGAGAGAGGAGACGTTAGCTGAAGACCTGAGGAGACTTATTGTCACTCAGCCTTCAGCGATAACCACTGGGCAACCGGTGTGAAACTGTAAATCGCAGAATTACTGCGACCTATGAGTACTAGGAGAGGAGGGCTGGAGACTTGAGGAGACTTGCTGTCACTCAAACTCCAGCGGTTGTGAGATTTCAAATAATTATAATAATAATGATGATGATGATGATAATAATAATAATAATTTTGTCTAAACTGTTTTTAAAGATGTTAACCGCTGGATGATCTACGATATCGACAGGAAGATTTTTCCAATAAACCTGTTATGCAGTGAAATAAGCTCTTGGAAGTTTAACTGCGCGATTTGCAAAAACCCTCTGAGAATATTCTCCTCGTTAGCGTCTCAGACTCGGGATGGGTGTTTCAGTTCCTTTAAGCGGTCCTCGTAGAATTTGTCTTTTAGCGATGTAATCAGTTTAGTTGCTCTCTGTTGAATAGGTTCCAGTGTTTTAAAATCAACTTGGAAAAAAAGACCCCACATTACATTGCCGTATTTTAGGTGTGGTCATACCATGGCATCTCTAGTGCTATGACTTTTTTCATTACTTCCAAAATTCGGTCAGCTTTGGGGGGCGAGTTGCTGCAGTGTGCGCATGAAATTTTAAGTTGGTGTCAATAATCATTGCTAGGCTTTTTTCCCAGTCCATTTTCTCTAATGTGTGGTCGGTTAGAAGGTCATACCGCGATTCCCGATTATTTTTCTCATAGCTAATTGAGTACCTTCATGCGTGTGTACGTATAAAGAAATGAACTCCAGAAAACTTCTACTGGTTTACCTTAATTAGAGTGGTTAATTCGTTTCAAAATTTCCCGTACAAAACTGCACTGTTTAAGGTCTCATTGAAATTTAATATTTTCTTGTTTTTAGCTTATATTCGGTTGGTGCAAAAATAATTGCAGTTTTTGTTGACAGTTGATGTTTATATGGAATAAACAATTATTTAATTTTGTTCATGGAATATACCATTGTTTTTCATTATTTATTCTGGTTTATTTGAGTCTGTCAAATCAAATATCGAAAAGAGTAAATTCGAGCATTTTGTTGTATGAGTCCAAAATATGACGCAAAGCAGCGATAAATGCTGGCAACATACACCAAGTAATTGGCCAGCGGACCCTCAACGAACGCACAGCTCAACATTGGTTCAAAAAATTTCGATACGGAGACAAGAGCTTTGAAGAATAGAAAGGTCGTAGACGTCCTTCTGTGATTGACAACAATGTGAGTCATTATTGTGGCAGACACATGTAATACAACCCAAGAGATTGCAAAGGAAATAAACATTGACCATTCAACAGTTGGACACTTGCACTGAATTGAAAAAATAAATAAACTCGATAAATGTGCCTCTCAAGTTGAACGAAATTTTTTAAAAATTTGCCGTTACGAAGTCTGCTGTGCGCTTTTTGTGTAACAAAAACGGTCCATTTCTCGAAACCAAAACACTTCTCCAAACCAAACCTGCATCAAAAGATTATGGTCACTGTTTGGTGGTCGGCAAATGGAATCATCCACTGCAACTTCTGGAATCCAGGCGAAACCATCCCAGCAATGGATTATTGCCAGGAAATCGACAAAATTCACCAAGAACTGCAACATTTACGTCCGATATTGGTCAATCGAAAAGGACCATTTCTTTTCCATGTCACGCAAATGACCCCTGCGAAAATCGAACGAAGTAGACCACAGACTCCACCCCACCTAGCTTACTCACTAGATCTCTCTCCGACTGACTACCATTTCTTCAAGCATTTTGATCACTACCTGGGGGTGAAGATCTTTAACAACCAAGCAGCACTTCGAAACGCCTTTGAAAAATCCAGTGGTAACAGGACCCAAGGACTCAATGTTTCTGGAATAAATGGCCTTGTTTTTAGTTGGCAAAATGTGTAGATTCTGAAGGTTCTTATTTCGATTAATAACTTTTTTCTAAGCTGAGATATACTGCTTTGAAGTTGATGGTGAAAAGCTACAATTATTTTTGCATTGGCTTAATACTTACATGAATTCATACAACAATACCTTAAGCACACTAAATCAAGACCCACATTAACCAAAACCGCACTATTCAAAGTATTCCTGAGTATTCAATAAAAAAAATACAGTTCTGGTGTGAATAAACATCGTAGTGTCGATAAAACTAAACAAACTTTCTTGTTTATTTATCAAACACTGACTACTTGGGAGTATATTTTTGGTTAAGTTCATTTATTTTAAAAATATATGCAAGTATATTAGTTGGCAGTGATGGATCAAAATTTTGTAGGCCCCTGAGCCACAGTTACTGCGAGGCCCCAAGTAATTTTTCTAATGAAAAAAATTGCTGAAGAAAAATTAAATCTATTTTCTACAAAGCTAGAAATAATTGGAATTCAAACATTCGCTCTGCGTGATTTCTTGCAAACAAATTCACCAAAAATATCAGTAAATTGCTATTTCTTGAGAACAAGATCGCCGTGAGAGCGAGTCTGCTTAGCTGTTTTTGTTCCATTGTCGGTCTGCATACATTCTTTAAATATTTTATCTTGAAGGAACTCCTCTCTACAGTCACATTCATCATCATCATCATCATCAGTCTTTTAACGTCCGTCGTTGGACATAGACCTTCCCAGGGATGAGCCACACTTCTCTATTATGGGCGTCGCGGAGCCAGTACTTTCTGAATTTGTCTAGCTCGTCCCTCCATCTGATATGCTGCCGGCCTCGGTTGCGCATGTGATCACGGGGGATCCATGTCGTGAGTCGCGATGTCAATCGGTTGTCCGCCATTCTTGTAACATGGCCAGCCCACTGCCATTTGAGATTTTTAATGGATTCTATGATGTCTCTGACTCTTGTCTTTTCCCAGATGTACTGTGCTGTCTTTTGGTCCCTCCATGTGAGGCCCAGCATATTTTTTTCATGTGCAGGTTGCATCATTAAACACGGGTAAATACGTAGTGTTATTTCAACTTTAAGGAATGATGAAGTTAATCGCTTGTTTGTTGTAAGGTTGTAAATATCGGAAACTTCTTGTGTTTCATGATCGTGCCTGAATTCATCAAATTGCTGAACAATTCTCCTGAAGCGAAGAATTTCTGGTACAACTTCAGACTCAATGTCATCTGAATAAATCCTCTGGAACGCCAGACTCAATGTCATCTGAATAATTCAGCATTCACAATTAGAATAACTTTTCACTCAATCTCTGGAGCCCCCACCCTACTACCGACTAGTGAGGGCTTGCTAGGCTTCAGTCCAAAAGTCCATGCCTCAAATGTTGGGACGAAAATCATTCCTTATTAAAGGTGATTGATAGTTGCTAATATAGCATAATTCTACAAAATATTTAGCTATAATTTCAGTATGGTTATTGCGATTGCAGCAGCTTTTACAACGTAGATTATTTTGAATATAATAATCGTATCATATAAAAGCCCAAGTCACATTTTGTTTGTTGGTTTGTCTGTTCAGCCACGGAGAAATGGGAGAATAATATTAACATAATCTTAACCCCCCACCCCCACCACTGTTATGCCTCTCCTGCTGGCTAGTGTGTGTTGTCCCCTTTCTATTGGTGCGATCATCCCATATTTAACGAATATACAAGCTTGCGTCAAAATTGAGGACACAGAACTGGAGAAAGTAGATCACTACATCTACCTAGGACAAAGAACCTCCATGAGACCCTCAAAACAAGAAGAAATCAAGCAAAGAATCATATTAGGATGGCAAGCCTTTGGTAGAGCAAGATAAACCTATAAAAATAAGAAGATCCTATTTATCCTAAAAAGAAGGGTGTATAACCAATGCATCCTCCCAATAGTCACTTATGGAGCTGAAACATGGAACCTAACCAAGAGACAGATCTCCAAATTGAGAACCATGCAACGTGCACATGAGAAAGTTATACTAGGCATCACATGGAGAGACCACAAGACAGCACAGTACATCTGGGAAAAGACAAGAGTCAAAGACATGATAGAATCCATTAAAAATCTCAAATGGCAGTGGGCTGGCCATGTTACAAGAATGGCGGACAACCGATGGACATCACGACTCACAACATGGATCCCCCGAGATCACACGCGCTACCAAGGCTGGCAGAGTATTAGATGGAGGGACGAGCTAGACAAATTCAAGAAGTACTGGCTCTGCGACGCCCATGATAGAGAGGTATGGTGAATCCTGGGGAAGGTCTATGTCCAACGACGGACATTGAAAGACTGATGATGATGATGATGATGCATTGGAGAGAAGAGAAGAGTTGGTGGGGGAGGGGAAAGGTTTGTTAGCAAAGTGAACAAATTTTGTTTATGCCTAATCCAGTAAAAAAAATCTGAATAGAAAATAACTTCTATGGGGGCGAAATCTTAATAACAAACCACTTGAAATTATTAAATTAAAAAATAGATAGTATCGTTTATGCATCGATTACTTAAATAAATACATATATTTGTGAGCAAATGTTGGCAGTTCTGAGAAGAAATCGGGCCATAAATTTTTGAAATCGCACTTTTTTATAAAGAATGTCGTCCTCAAGGGATGATGCAATAAATATACTTATACTAAAATATATATTTACATGAATTATCTGTGATTTTCATTTTAGACGAGTATCATGCAAGTAATGATGATAATCCTTAACATAAATTGTGAGTTTTCGGAGTTGGCAGGGAGTCGGTGCTTTTTTTTTAATTTTTTTTTTTTTTTTTTTTTTTGCGGCCTGATCCCAAGGTTTCATCTTCATGGATGCTAGATCGCCAAGTGGTTGAGGATCCGGAAGATGTAATTGACGAACCGAGTTAAAACTCTGAAAGGGATAGTTTGTTTGATGCTTTCATTCTGATGTCATTCAAACTGAGGGGGAATTTATAAGTTTTAGAGATGTGGTTTTATTTGCAATGTATTTATAATACTCCTGTAAGTCGAGAACTAGATATCATAGAGCAAAAATAAAGGGCGAAATCAGCAGATCTCCATTTACCCTACAGTACACAATTTCAGGACGAATTCTGCAGAAAGAAATTGTCTGAGTCTGCGTTGGATCTGCATGAAATAAAATTTAAAAAGAACTGATTGCATCGCCGAAAAAATCAGTGAGAGCAACAATACATCATTGTTTTGAAACGAGGCAAATACTATTGGTGGACCAAGTCCATTGCCCGATAGGGAAAATTTTACTTTTTTCTTTTTGATTTCATGTGCTTCCAAGTTATTAAACCTTCCAACCTTCCGAAAATTTGTCAGTTTTGAAAAAGAGAATATTTGAAGCTTTTTTAAGAAGGGTGTTTTATTTATAATGTAGCTATAGTGCTAAAATAGACCCTTATTTTCCGTCCGTCATAGATAATCATGGACGAGAATTGTCCTTTCTCTCAGTGTTTATGACAGATTGGCAGTATTTTGTAAAATAATCTAACCCCAACATGAAAATAAAACAATCTCTTTCAAAGAGGAAAAGCTGTAACCCTATATCTAACCTTAGTTCCAACACAAATGCAGAAAAAAATACATGGGCACAACTTGAATCCAATAGTCCGCTATGATGTCCGAAGTCATCATCATCATCATCATCATCATCATCATCATATTCATCAGTCTTTTAACGTCCGTCGTTGGACATAGACCTTCCCCACAATTTGCCGCAATTCCCTATCATGGGCATTGCGGAGCCAGTATTTCCTGAATCTGTCAAGTTCATCTCTCCATCTTGTGTTCTGTCGGCCTCAGTTTCGCATGTGATCTTTGGGGATCCGTGTTGTGAGACGTGATGTCCATCGGTTGTCTTTCACTCTTGCAACATGGCCTGCCCATTGCCATTTGAGTTTTTTAATAGTTTCTATGATATCACGAACACCTGTTATCTTCTTTATATACTGTGCTATCTTGTGATCTCTCCATGTAAGGTTGAGCATGATTCTCTCATGTGCACGTTGCATACTTCTCAGTTTGCAGTAAGTACTAAGGCTTAAAGTTCAGAAAAAAAATGTCAAAGTTTTAGGGGGAGGTATGCGTGTCTGCTGGGGTTGCACGATGGCATGTCTGGATCTGCCTGGGAGTATGTGCCGACCCAACTGCTGAGGGAGGCGCAGCGTCCACCCCCTTTTCGATTTCATGAAATAGCATTTCCTTTCCAGTGTTGTTAAATTCAGAGTTTTCCCCAGGCAGTATAATTATGTAACAACCGATACATTAATTATGAAAGCAAGTTGTATTTAATATATCTTTATTTCTTATACAAATGACCTCAAAAGTTCATTAGATTATATTAGACACCTCCCAGCGTTTATGGACCCACCTCTGACCCCCAGGCATTTATCGGCCAATTTGATAGTCCCATCAAGCCTTAGGGGTCGATATTGACTGCTTTCTGGTCACGCAAAAATAGAGAAAAATCTTGGAAATTTAGTTAACTTTAACAAAGTCCCTGAGAAGAGTATAGCTGGTGCATCGAATCTGGGCCCAGAGGACCATGAGGGGGGGGCAAAGATTTTCTTTAGTATCGAAACTTCTAAGCTGATGCGATGTATTCATAAACAAAAAGGTTGGCCATCTACTGACTAGCGAATATTGTATGGCATGCTAAAAGAGGTGTATCAGATGAAATAGGATGGCTAAAGGATGAAGGTGTTTTTGAAGTGAGTGGGGTAGGGGGAGGTGAAAACAGCTTTTCATTGCCAGATAAAATTTCTCTTGGAGGCCCTGTCCCGTAATATCTGCTCTTATCAGAATCATTTACCCTGCATTTCTGTGTCTCGTATTGATAAATACCAGGTAATGCCAAATGTCTTCAACCCCCACACAGTGCCTTTAATTTAAATCACTTTTTCTTATTAGAAACTGTCACCAAAAACTGTCACCAAAACTATCAAGATTCAGTTTTTATAAACTGCAATGGCTAGTTGGCTGCGTATGTATGTATGTATGTATGTATGTATGTATGTATGTATGTATGTATGCTCCTATCACGTGTACAGGCCGTACAAATGGGGCTAGGGAACTGAACATTTAAAAATTTACTCATTATGTCCAGGAGAAACGTATTTAAAAAAATTTTTTTTTGAATATTTCCCACCATTTGGGGTGAGGGTAATTAACAATGTAAGTTTATGTTAAATTGGTCATTTCGTTTGTGTCCAGCAGCATTCACTTTTTGTTTTCTTTTGTTTTGTTTTACTTTGGGACTTTTTTTTGGATCACTATCCCACAAAGGGTGAGAGAAGCAACTTATTCATTGACCACCACTTTTTACATTTTTTTAATTTGTCACCCCCAATACGGTATGCTGTCAAAAGACGTTGATCACATGACGGTTTCTATTGATTGATTGACCAGACCTGCCACTCTTATCAATCTTACACCTTGTTAATCAATCATAGATGAAAAGCAATCAATACAACTTTCTTAAAAGTTCTACTCTAATTCATGGTTGAATTTCTGATTTGAAAAATCATTATTATACTTTGATTTATTCGAACCGGTGTATTTACCTGTTTATCTTCGGTCATTGTACCTTCCGACATTATTCAGGTGCCTATCGTATTTGGTATAGTTCTTGGAATTCTGAACCTTTTATTCAATCCACGTGGAGAAGGGGGCTATTCTCATTCTGCAGTCCATGATTCTTTGTATTAGCTGTGTTGAACTATTCACAATGACTAATCCTTTATAACTTAGAGTGTATATCAGGAACATGAATATTGCTAACAAACCAAGTAAAAACAAGTAATTTGTATACATGCACATTATATGCTTAGATATTTATTGAATTACGCTACGGATAGTGGTCGATATATTGACTCCCCGGCTTCGATGGGACATTTCAGAGGGCCAAAAATCACCAATGGATCGACGGGGAGCCAAGTAAGGTTTGGGAGTTGAAAGCGAGCATTTTATATTGGAGGAAATGAAAATGTCAGCTCTAACTCAATTGTAAATGTTAAAACTAGTCTTAAGCTCCGTTGTTAACCTTGTCCATGTATGTATCGTAACTAACATAAATTCGTAAAAAATGGCGGTGTTATACATGTGAAGATCGGGATTAAAGAACTTAGAGCTATTTTATTAGGTAATTTAGTTTTAATTTTCAAGTATCTTCCTTTTTTTTTCAAGTCTCAATTCAACTCCAGCTGCTTTAATGTATGATCAGACATAAAGTTTCAAGAGTTTCTGTGAAGTAATCTCCATTTATATGTCACAACAGACGATCTCACATTTTTACAACCCTTTAATTGATTTATTAGCTATGTTATTTTATTTCACATGGACCAACCATTATAAGTTTTAGGTTATAATAGAAATTGGACAGAACGACCGTACAAATAGTTTTACAATTAAACACATTAATTTAAATGTATGACTTTTATATGAATAGATGTGTTTTAGAAAAAACATCCAAAACTGTCACCATCGCTTCCTTCAGATTTTAAGCTGGTCTGTCTGTCTGTATGGCTATGTATGTATATATGAATCGCCCGTACAAGCCGCACCAATGGAGCTAGACGACTGAAATTTCAAACATTTTACCCATATCATGTCTACATAAAACTATTTCTTAAAAATCTCCCCCAAATAGTTTTTGGTTGGTATCAATTTACAATGTAAGTTCACGCTTAACTGATCCCTTGTTTGTGTCCGACTGGGTTTATGTTTTTTTTTTAATTCAGCCTTTCAAAGATCCCAAAACCGGTGGAAGAATTTTCCAATTTTTAGATTGATCACCCTCAATACAGCACGCTGCCAAAAGACGTTGGTCACGTGTCGGTTTCTTTTCAATGACCAACCAAAATTGTTTTTCGGACTTTTGTTTAGAGATCACTGCTCAAAACAAGGTCGAGAGAAGTAACTTTTTCATTGGTCACCCTTTTCCCAACTTTTTTTAATTGATCACCATCCTACCAAAAACATTGGTCACGTGACAGTTTCTACTGAGCGACTAACGAGACTAAGTTATCCGTTTTATTATCCTTTTAATAGCTGAACCTGTGAACATTCCAGGGATTTTACAACTAAGATTACGCATTATCTCGTACCTCTGTTCTTTTCTCATCCTGTACCCCTATCTTCTTATTCTGTCCCTTATCCCTTCCAATCTTCGTTAACTGTCCATGTTTTTATTATGCTGCTATACAAATTGGAGAGAAAAACCGTTGCCAACGAAGGTGGCCAAGGGTGCTATCCTTTTTTATATCTGACAATCAAACATTGATTTATTTCATTTGCAAAAAGTCCCCCCCAGTAACCTACCTAATTTTCCTCATTTTCTCTCCCATCATACCCTCTAATCAAACTACCTTACTTTTTTCTGCCCCCCCTCTCTCTCTCTCTCCCTACCCCGTTTCTACCTGAACTTTCTTTCGTCTTATTAATGAAAGTGTAATGTTCGAATGCAGGAAAGATCAAGCAGAATAACATTATATTTCCTAGATGTGTCCTCATGTCACTATTAGACACTTATCGGTCGGTCTGTCGATCGGTTCCAGTTATGTTGAATAGCAGAATTAAGAAAGAATGATGGAAGGAAGGAAAGAAGGGATGTGATGTCATTAAAAGATGTGACGTAATTAGAAGAACACTATTCCGATCATTTATTTTTACTGGCTGCTAATGATGACATGTACAGTTTAGGTAGAGACGCGCATCATAATTGCCCGTTGAATAGCCGACTAATTATCAGTCTAATAAGTTCTCAAGAGGCAAAAAACAGTCAGTCTAGGACTGGAACCCTAGATATGCAGAAGGAAGGCAGCAACAACATTCATACGTGAAGCATCCAACTGTAAAATACCAAAAAGGCAACCATACCTTGGAAATACCAACTAGACGTAAAATGCCGACAAGAAATGAAAATCCAAGAGGGAATCGATATCAAAGAAACTAGTAGACGGAGGGGCATCGTCTTCTGTTAATGATGATAAGGCACTCCACTATCTAATGATGAAATAATAGAATGTTTGTATTAAAAAAGACAACAAAAAAAAAAACGCCAAAAATGGCTAAAAACGCCAAAACGACCATTTACTCTTTTTATTCAAAATAATACTATATTTCCATACTGCAATATTTTACAAGTATAAGAATCACTTGCTTCCACCTCAAGACTAATTGCCCTTGTTCTTCCTCCTCTTCCTTCTGCTACTAATACCATTGATAGTGGACGCATCGTTGAACTTATGGTTCATATTCTTAATTAAAAGAATACGGATAGAATCAATGATTCTATATTGATAGATAAAAATCTTTGGAGAATCTCGAACACCTCCAAGACAGGGAAAGCAGAGTTGCTTCCCGTGTAGCTGGTCAGGTGAGGCTTTGATTTTGTCTCCATTTCTCAAACGATCCACAGGGACCCAATCGTTGTTTGCAGCAATTATATGTTGTTTTTTTTTCACCAATAGCTGTGGGGAGAAGTGTATTTATGTCTTTCTAAAGGGCATTAGTGAGAAGTGAACTGAATTTGTACTCATATCGCCGATTCAATTCTCTGCGCTGTTGACTGTTAGGCCACCTGCACCTCCTTGAACAACTTCAGCGCGACCTTTTATTGATGAAAGACATGCAGGTAGCAAGGAACGAACGCTCTATCTATTGATCACTATGGTCATGAAGACCATTCATGGTTCCTGGATTATTATTACCATTGTTATTACCAATGATGGAAATCGGTTTGGAGAACTAAGTATAGTCTCCATCAGTATACATTGAACATACAAAAAAACTAGGAAATTGAGAAGTGGGTATACGCCGTACATCTGTGTGGTCCACATGTCCATTCTGTATATTATCATAATTCTCACTTCCATCATCATCAGCATCATCATCATCATCAACATCATATTATTATTATTATTATTATTATTATTATTATTATTATTATTATTATTTGCAATCTCACACCAGTTGCCTGGTGGTAGCCGCTGGAGTTTGAGTGACAGCAAGTCTCCTCAAGTCTCCAGCCCTTCTCTCCTAGTTCTCATAGGCCACAGTAATACTGCGGTTTACAGTTTCACACCAGTTGCCCAGTGGTCATTGCTGAAGGCTGAGTGACAATAAGTCTCCTCAGGTCTTCAGCCAATAATAATAATAATTATTATTATTATTATCATTATTATTATTATTGTTATTATTATTATCATTATTTGTTTTTCTTTTGATGTCTAGTAGTATTCATTGCACACCATGTTCCAGCCAGAAACTTAGGGCAGACAACAATTTTATGACTTAGTAAGCACTGCCAGTTTTTTAGGGTTTTTTTTTTTCTCAAATTATATGCACAAAGGGTGATTAATACAGGAGGCTACTCAAGAAACGGTACAAAAACAAATTATTATTATCATCATTATAATTATTCCTTTTGCTGTCTAATATTACTTATAGCACATCGAGTTTTAGCTAGAAACCCTTTTTTCATATATACAAAATGAGGGGGTTAAATACAGGACCAATAGAAGAGGCTACACAAGGAACAGTACATTGTTGTATAACAAACACTACCTACATGGACAGTGCTTTGCAAAGGATATGGGCTGTACCTGAGAGGAGTATTTTCTGTATCTCATAGATGCTTGAGTTTCCTGGTATTCTACCCATATGTTTGTTGACGCCCTTTTTTACGACCCCAAAGGCTCCTATAACAGCACTTACTGTTACAGTCTTAAGTTATCATCATCATCATCATCATCACCACCACCACCATCATCATCATCATCATCACCACCACCACCACCACCACCACCACCACCATCATCATCATCATCATCATCATCATCATCACTATTTCTACAATTATCTCTTTGTTACTCAGTACTTTCTCCTTTTCTTGGTTTTGTTTTACTGGTAGTGATACCATCCGTCAAATCACAACAAGAACCACGTACAGAAAATACTTTGCTCAGTATTCATGCCGTACCCAAAGTAGCCAACTTCTGAAGGACCCGTTGGTCTTACTTGACATGCAATTGGTCCAAAAAATTCTCTAGCCTCAGAGGAAACGAACCAAGAACTCCAATTACCACTGGGATAATCCTAACCTTGCTTTCCAGTACACCACACAATTTCAACTTCTAGCTTAGAATATCTGTCAATCGGGAACCGTCAACCAAAACTATCACCAAAACTTAGGTTTCTCCAGTCTTCAAATTGGTCTAGCTGACTGGCTATGAATGTATCATGCGTACAGGCTGCCCTTATGGAACCAGAGAGCTGAAAATTCCAACATCTATTCTTAAAAAAAATTTGCGTCTGTTTTTTAAAATTTCCCTCCCGATTTAAATTTTAAGTAAGGTTAAATTTGCAATGCAAATTGATGCTAATTTGATCCTCTTTTTTAGTGACCACTTCCCAACAAAATGAGAGAGAAGTAACTATTTCATTGATCACCCTATTTTTCAAATTTCCAATTGATCACTTCCAACACGGTATCCTGACAAAAGAGGTTGGCCATATGACGGTTTCTATTGAGTGACTAACCAGACCTGTCTTCTCAATTTCTTTCATTGCTATGTTCTGGTCAGTTGGGATTGCAACATCTATTAGGTATTTTCCCATTGCTCGGCTACAAGATAACGATGTTTGAAGGTTTCTTCAGTTTTTAAGCTCGTCTGTCTGGCTATGTTCGTATGCATGCATGCATACGGCCTAATCGCGTTGGATACACCGGTTTTCGTTAGTTGAGCGACGTCGAACCTGGTCATTACCTAGATGGGTGACCTTCTGGAAATGCTAGGTACTGTAAGATGTGAGGAGTGTTGTTTCAATAATTCGTGGCACACTGTCCACTATTTATCTGTCATCAGCTCATCCCAAAAGCGTGGCTGGTTTAAGCACACTCAGTCACCACTATAAACAAATCTGTGTGGGCAGTCTAGCAGTACAGGTTCGATTAAAATGAACTGACTGTTGGCTTTCATTTGGAGAAATTGATGGGAGACTCCATCATGTATCACGCGTACAGGCCAATACAATGGATCAAGAAGGCTGGAAATTTAAACATTTACTCCTTATTACGTCTAAGAAAACTTTCTCAAAAAAGGTTTTTATAGGGGTCAATTTACAATGTAAGTTTATGTTAAATTGGTCACAGTTTGTTTCTGCTTGTTTTCTTTTTAAATTCAAACTTTTCAGCGATGAAGAAGGCTGGAAATTTAAACATTTACTCCTTATTACGTCTAAGAAAACTTTCTCAAAAAAGGGTTTTTACAGGGGTCAATTTACAATGTAAGTTTATGTTAAATTGGTCACAGTATGAGTCTGCTTGTTTTTTTTTTTAATTCAAACTTTTCAGCGATCCAACAAAAGGTGAGAGAAGTAACTTCTTCATTTATTACCTCTTATTACATTTTTGGTTTGATCGCTCCCAACAAGACATGCTGCCAAAAGACGTTGGTCTCGAGACGGGTTCTATTGGTTGACTGAATGGACTAGTTATAAAAAAATATTATTATTATTTATATCTGCATATTCACACCAATGGTCTGGTGATCGTCGCTGGTGATTAAGTGACAGCAAGTCTCCTCAAGTCTCAAGTCCTCCTTTCAGCATTCCTACGATCCGCAGCAGTGCTGCAGTTCATCCATTATCACCAGAAGTCCGTCGGTCATCACTGAAAGTGGATCTCCTCAGGTCCCCAGCATCACTCTAAACATTCTCGCATAAAACAGCAGCACTGTAATTTGTACCGTCAGAACCTTCCTAAACTTTACTTACACGTGCCTTTTTCATTCTAGCTGTTGGGCTTTTGCTGACGACTGGAGGTCGTAAGTGTCATATTTCCAGCACTCTCCTCAGTATTCGGGCAAAACCCCCGTAGTTCTATGGTCTGAATAACCTCAACTCTTCCTTTTATCTCTGACTCCTCAAATCTTGTTTTCAATGTATTTGGCACGGCTCCCAGTCCACTGATTAATATTGGTACTGCCTTAAATTTCATGTTCAACACTTTTTCGGCTCTCTAGTCAAGTCCTGGTATTTTCCTAGCTTTCATATTCACTCTGTGATCCACAGGGATAGCCACATCTATCATTTGCCAGATTCTCTTTCCCTTTTCCGCGAATACCAAGACCGGTCTTCTTGCTTAGATTGGATGGTCGGTCTGGGTATCAAAGTCCCCGAGTAATTTGTGACTTTTATCTTCCAGGAGAGTCTTCTGTTTGAGCTGGTACCATTTATCTGCTTGTTCGAATCCCAGGAGTTTGCATTGTTCTCAGGGTGTAAGAGTTACTACCCTGTCATGCCTGTACGAGGAATCCTCCTGGGCTAGTCTACTACATTCACTGGTTATCGTCGTCATCATCCTGATCCTCATCATAATTATTATAATTATTGTTTGTAGTAGTAGTAGTAGTAGTAGTAGTAGTAGTAGTTGCAGTTGTAATTTACACATGAGTATTGGTACATTCAGCATGCAATTGCAGGCCTGTGTCTTTAACATGTATACTGTGTAAACTTTATAAAAGGTTCGTGAGAAAGCATGTACTTGAATTTGTCCGTGGTAGCATTGTTATAAATCAGCATGGTATCGTTTCTGGTAAATCAACACTACCCAATTTGTTAGAAACTATTGATGTTATAAATGAATATTTAATGGAAGTCTGTGCAGATATTTTGCATTTAGATTTCAGTAAGGCTTCTAGTAGTGTCTCACTTCATAAATTACTTTTGGAAATGGAAAACATTTGGATTTCGAAAAATGTAATAGGCATTGTAGAAGATTTTTTTTAAGATAGGGAAATGTGACTCAAAGTAGGGGATCCTTTTTCTGACACAAAACCAGTTACGTCTTGTGTACCGCTGGGGTCTGTTTGCGGCTGTTATTGTTCTTGATGTTTATATATGATCTTTTAGAGAAATTGAAATGTTCAGTAGAAATGTTTGCAGACGATGTAAAATTATTGGTTGGATCAAGTGAAATTGCTCAGGAAGACTTGAAGTTAGATCTGCACGAATCTACGTGGAATTAGAAATTTAATACAGACAAATGTAAACGAATTTATAGGAAGTGAGTCACAATTACACATTGGGGAATCAACTATTACAAATAGTATTGGGAAAGACGTGTAGAACTTAAAGAACAATTTGATTTTGAAAAATATATCTCTTCAGCCGTAACTGAAGCTACCTAAAAAATAGTGGGCTTAGCAGGAATATTTTATCAAGAGATCCGTTTGTTATTTAGCTTGTAAACATGAACTATAGGACATTGAAGCTCACCAGAAGTCATTTCCTGGTCATTTGTAGCCAGTTTTCGGTGTTGTGGGTCACAATTCTGCACCAAGGATGCTAAAATTCAGCATATATGTACATCTCCTTACGATGAAGGCCGCAATCTATGTGATGTTGACACCTGAGGTCATTCAAGGTCACCAATGATCATGTTTGGTCATTTCAAAATACTTTTCCTATTTTTTGGTTACAATTTAGCACCTATAAAAATGAAACTGGGCATAGAGATACATCTTTCCATTGAGATGGTCATATGCAAAGCAAAGTTGACCTGTGAGTTAAGTAGAGATCATGTCTATCCAATTTTCCAAGTTGTTCGCTGCAACTTTGCACCTATTAAACGGAAAATTTTACCATGGTGTGAAACTGTTCACGGCTAACGTGATAATCAATGTGAAGCTTATCCCAGAGGTCACTGGGTGTCACTGGGGGTCACCAGGGGTCATTTCTAGCCAATTTTAAAATTTGTGGGCCACAATTTGGACCAGAGATATTGAAATTGAGCGTATGAGTACATTTTCTCAAGGTAACCCAGCTAAGCATGGTTGACCTTGAAGAGGTCATTCGAGATCATCAGAGATCATTTCCGGTCATTTCTATGAATTTTTCCCAGTTTGTGGCAATAATTTCGCTCCAATGGAACTAAAATTTGATATTAGGGCAAATTTTTTCTTGGTGAAGGTCGTAGACCATGCAAAATTGGTCTCAGAAGTAATTTGAAGTCACCTGAAGTAATTTCTAGCCAAATTTCCATGCTGTTGGGCACGATTTTGCATCTATGAAAATGAAATTTGGCATAGAGGTAAATTATTTCACAGCCAAAGTATTTAGAAATGTGATTTTATCACTCAAGGGCTCCACATGTAATTTCTGGTCATTTTAGCGAATTTTTCAAGTTGTTGGTCGTGATTTTGCACCTAGGATGCAGACATTTTGCATAGGGGTACATTTTTACCAGGATAAAGTTAAAAGTAATGTAAGGTTGATACCAGAGGTCACAAAGGTTATCTTATGTCATTTCTGGTCATATCTAGTCAACTAAAGCAATTTATGGCAAAATACTGAGTTTGCCATAGAGTACACTAAGTTTTTGACCTTGCAAATGGTCGAGCGGATGAAGTCAAATTTAATTAGGTAGGTGGTATATTTCGACCATTGTTTTACGCAGAATCGTCGCAGACGTCAACTTTGGATTGAAATAACATTTTCCTGTCATTTGCTGCCAAATTATATTCTTGGAGGTAGATTTGTATGTAACCTGCAAAAAAAACTTATGAATAGGTGGTTGCGACTTACAGGAGGTCAGCAAAGGTCTACACTGGATTAAAATTACTTTTTAGTCATATTTTAACCAGAGAATCCTATTCATGGAGGTAAATTGAGACACCGGATTAACTTGGCCAGAAAAAGATGATAGAATAGGTGGTATTGACAACCAATGTCACTGGGGGCTAGCACAGGTCAATTTTTTTAATAAGATAGCCTTTTTTAGCCAAATGAAACAACTTTAAGGGTAATAGAATAATTTTAGGGTTGATAAAATTCATCTTTTGTTTGTAAAAAGTTTTGCAACGCTGAGAAACGTTTTCGGATGAAACTTCTAAAATTCTAAGAAGGACAATCTCAATAACTCTATATTGGCTGTTCTAAGGTTGGATACCCAAATCAACCCTTTCATACTAGTATCCAATGGGAGAAACATTCAAGTAGTGTATCTCGAAGCCCAGTCAAACTAAGTGACATCATTATTTGTTCTTTTTTGTGCATCAGAATATTTCCTCCTTTTCCACTTTTTCATGTAAGGTTAAATAATCGTGTCTTCATTTGTTGGTTATATAATTAGTTATTTTTTCAGGCGGCACCGGGTATCCCTGCTAGTGTTTAATAAGTCAGATAGGACGGGAAATGTATAAGCTGGGTCCATTAAAAGAATCAAGTCACAAAAACAAATTGATTTTTTCCCAAAGAATTTTGAAATACTGGAATATATTGACCATCTTATGAAAAAAAAAGGAAAGAAATTGTACAAGCATAGATCATTTTAAAGAATAACTTAGATAAATTTAGATCATCAGGGATGGAAAAAAAGATTCGTTAATAGAGCAATTTTCGCTGGAATATATGGAAGAATTTAGGGAAAATAAATAAAATGTGTCTGGTAAATCTTTCTATGTACCGATAGACTTGTGATTTTTTTTCATTGAGTTTCATACATTTTCATAATTTGAATTAATTTGCATTTTAATGTTGAATACGTACTTCTAATGTAAATTGTTTACGGAGAGGCCCATAGAAATATTTTTTATTGAATAATAACAAAAATGAAAAGACCACAAACAAACATTTTAGATTAATTTTTGCTCTTGTTTTTATCACATTTTCTCTTTTTATATTTAGATTCAGCATTTCTGCGTCATTTTGCGTCGTTAGAACATGAATGACGTTCTATCTCACTACGTCAGTTACACTCCCTTAGCGTGACAGGAGACATCTGCACATGGCTAATTATTATATGCATGGATTATTATTATTATTATTATTATTATTATTATTATTATTATTATTATTATTATTATTATTCATCTTGGTAGTGGCAATCGATGCTGAAGTAATGATATTCGTGGTCGTGGAAATTACCATCTTCACACACATCGAGCCATTCAAATGTTCCCTTTTTAGCATTTACCCCTTGTTCCCAACGTCAAGTCATCACACAATGCACCACAAAAAATAACTATGCGAAAGAGGAGTAGATTTGTACTTTTTGTTGTTGTCAGCAGCAGCAGGAGCGACAACAAAAACAACAACAATATGATAACAATAATACTGTTGGTGTCAATTGTGAGAGTAGAGGTATCATCATCATCATCATCATTAATAATAATAATAATAATAATAATAATAATAATAATGATGATGATGATGATGATGATGATGATTGTGTGACAACTCAGTAAACCCCCAATTTTCATCAGTATTATAGACTTATACGATTATCACAATTAATATTATCGGCATCGTCAACATCAGCATTGTTGTTGTTGTTATTGTAATTAAAGGTTTATAATCAAAATGTAACTGTTGACAATTCAAATTGTTGGTGCCGCTGCTTTTGTTAGTCATCACAATAATCTCTGTACTTGTTATTACTATTAATCATTAATCAATAATAATATTAATAATGATGATAATAATGATAATAATAATCAACGAGTACAAATAATGACAATGATGATGATAATGATAAATAATAATTATTATTACAATGATATTAATAAATATCATCATAATTGCCGAAAGTATTCCACGAACAATAATCATCTCTGTCAACATAGATAATCCTAACCTATCATCACGATCATCATGTAAAAAATATAAAAAAAACTCATCATCACAATCGACATGAATAAACAAATCTATCATCTGTACAAAAACAACCACATTCTTAAATTATCAGCAGCAGTCCCCCTCCCCTTCTGTCTCTCTCTCTCTCTCTCTCTCTTTGCCTCCTCCGTCTAAGTTAATATATGCGTGTGTGTGTTTAGCCCAATTGCATGCTGGGAAAATCGGCATGTAAACACTGACTGTGGGTGGGTTCTTTAGAGAACGAGGTAAAATTTGTTTTTCTTTTTAATCCCGGCCGCCATCTTGGTGAGAGCTTCTGCTTCTCTCCTGTCCGAGCTCTCTTCTCTATTTGGGAAAATCGCTGTGTTCTTTCCGTCATGTCGGCCTATTCCAGCCAGCCTGCTTCAGATAACGATGCTTGGGCACTGTTGTCGTTGAAAAGTGCCCCGTCCAGCCCTTCAAAAGTGTGTCCATGGCCCCGGGATTGTGGAGGACCTGTGCTCGCCCGGCTTGAGGGTCGTGATTTCGAGTACTCAATGAGACTACCGAAAATCGTGATCGGTCGACATAGCAGCAAAGGCGACGTTAATATTAATGTTGGACACTCGAGTTTCATCTCCAGAAAACATCTGGAATTGTGCTACGAGCCACCGAATTTTTTTATGAAATGTTCCGGTAAAAACGGTGTCTTTGTCGACGGCATTTTTCAAAGAAAGGGACTGCCTCCGTTGCAACTACCAAAAAAGTAGGCCTTTTTGTTTGTTTTTGTCATCATATCTTCTTTGTTTATTTTCTAACTCTGAAAAATGATAATCATAAATTAAAATAATAAAAATAGCCGTTTAATTTTAAAATTATAGAAATAACATGCCCGGGAGGTAATTTATTTACCTCGACTTGACAAAAAATAATTAGTTTTATTTTTTGTCTCTGCACTTGTTTATATCAAAAAACCGAATTAACCTTATCTATTTTTATTTCAATCAAAACAATTGTTTCAGCTGTATATGTTATTGTTTTTGTTATATCCAGGGTCTGTTTTTATGTAAAATAACATTTTTAGGGAATAATATTTTTGACAGAGTACTTACTTATCTTACTCTTAAGTTTTTTTGTTTTCTACGACGAACTTGTTTACAACCTTGCTCCCCGCCACTTTTTACTCAAAACTGTTTCTTATCTAATTATACTGGATTAAATTACAAATTTGATTTTTTTCATCTTTATTATGAATGTAATTTTCTATTGTTGAATTAACATCGGAAGAAAATGTGTAAAAACATATATACTTGTATATTTGTACACAGACAGTCGCTCTCCCCCCACCTCCCACATGCCAGCACCTTGCCACATGCGAAGCGGCCTGAAAGTGGGGGATCAATAGAGAAACTGTTGTAAATGACAATTTAAAAGAAGATAGATCCCCCTCTTTATGTCCCTTTTTGTATGTTAAATATGCCGGTCGGTACGTTATTCCGTCTGTTGTCTGTGTATAATGAAGTCAAGTCTTAGGTTTTTTTTCTTTGATATTTTTTAGGCAGCATTTTTTCTTTTTCAGAATTTGATAATAATTATAAATGTAAAAATAACTATTTATTATAAAGTGTATAGTATATAGACTACACAGCAATAACTTGAAAAGGAAGAAGGGTGGGCTCTTTCCATGTATGTAGCACTTGAGCAAAACCTTGTAAAGATATTATGATAAAAATAGATTTTAAAATAATTGAATTATAGTCTGAACACTTAATTTGCCAACTTCTTTTTCTATTGCTGTAGAAATAATTCTTACGAGCAAGTATTTGCTGACAATGGTTCCATTGTTTATTATTTACTGACTTCTCTAGGTCATATCAACAAAAATGAACCGGTCTAATCGTCTTCGTCTTGATGGGCTTATTATGGGGAATGAATTTACATTGTCATTGAGAGATCAATAATTACTGTTTTTGTGAATGACACGCCTTGGAATTCTAACATTGATTTTTATTTCTTCTTAATGTTTACGTCTAAATGTTATTTTTTCTTTACTTTAATTTGTCTCTTTAATTCTTTTGTATATATTTTCCCCTAATTCTAATAAACAATTTTTATTTATTTATTTATTGCAATTATCTTGAAATGACATAACAACCTGATGAATAGAAGGTTAGGTTAATTAATTACTGATTAATGATTTTTTAAGGTATTCTCCGTTCAAAATCAACTTAGTAGGTTTTTCTGGTGGATATTTTCCAGATTATCCCTATGTAAGGTATTGTGTCCTTAAAATGGTTGAAGTAATTAAACGATAAAAGGGAGAAAGGGCCTTAATAACCCTATTTGAACGAAAGAACATGTACCCTAAAAAGGCCACGTGTTCTCCTCTCGATCCTCTATACGAGTAATAGTCTACTGACCAGACCATCATTTATTTACACTAGCCGAAATTCTTCCAACGGTGTTTTTTTTTAATTTTTATTATTTATTTCACTTATGATTTTAGTGTGATTTTGTTTTCAATAGAAAGTTTTAGTGTTATCTATTAGATTGTTATTTATAAAGAATGATGTTTAGTTGGTGTTTCACAGACGAGCCGCTCAAGGCTCCCCATGTGCTCTTCTCCCTCTCTCCATCATGGCGACTGTGTAAACAATTAACATTTACAAGAGGGTCACACACGCATTGACTGCTGGTGGCCCTAAAGTCGGGGATCAGCATTAATCCACAACCTAATGACGCACTACCCTTAGTACGTATTGACCACAGTACCCTGTGGTCAAGATCGACTCCCAACTATTTTAACCAATCGTTACTCTGTCGGTATTGAGATGGATTCGTTTTCTTTCCATAATCAAACTTGTTAAATCAAAAAAGCCGACAGCTGCAGTATACCCCGACTTTTCGACCATCGCCTGTCTCTCTTTAAATGCCCCGTTTTCAATTTTTTTAAACTTCACCGTTTTCTTCTCATATTCTTATTCAACCTTCTCTGTTTTACCTTTGATGGTATAACACTTATTTCGAGGTGTGTCCTTGTTGAAAGCTTTTATTTATTTCTTCGGCAATCTTGTGTAATATTGATTGCTGTCTTTCGCGCATACTCACATAGTCGCACGTGTATTTATCTATATCTCTTTCTTTCCCCTCCTTCTCCCCCCTCTTATCAACTGTTCCGTTCATTGCCCTAACTGCTCTCAAAATACAATTAATCTTTGATTTTTTTTTTTAATTTTCTCTAAAGACGAACCTAGAGGGAAAAAACTCAACCTATGGATATTTACATTCAAATTTTAGCCTTTATTGTATTCAAGTTCTTAATTAGCGCTTTTCGACTTTTCCTCATTTTCAACACCTAAATTTTATTTTTTTTTCCTCGTTGTTACAATTCTTAACGTTACAACCCCGTAATCTTTATGTGCCCCATCCCAGCTAGCCAATATTTTCATATTTTGATCAAATTAATTAGTCCATTATTCCGGTATCAAGACATACATGTGTGAGTGAAGATAATGCTGGGTAAGATGAAACAGTATGTTTCTCATACACTTAACATAATTAAAATTACTTGAGCAAGTCTTGGAAAGAAAAAAGAAGCAAAACTGGAAATAATATTAAGTCCTTTTTCCTTACTGCAAACACTTCGTTGGGTGTAAAACAAGAATGCAAGCTATTTTGGTTCATCACGTGATCTGTTTTCTATGCCGGGTTTCACAGCACTGAGCATTTGCGAATAAATAAGCAACTTGTTCCATTTATAATTTATTGACAATGCACTTTCAAGATTGAAAAAAAGTGTCTAAGGAGGGAGGCTGTCAAAAAAAATTAACTCGAAGCATTTCTTCATTTCTTAACGGTCTTTGAAGAAAAAACGGATTATTGGCAGTTCTATTATTTTGTTTACAGAAGCTGTATTGCAAAAGTTACCTAATGCTCTTATTGTAAACACCGAAGCGATTTGGTTATATACTGTAGTTGAAAACAAATTGTAATTGACAAGTAATTACGTTCATGTCTATTGCCTAAGATTGACAGAACTTGGAAGAATACCCTGACGTCTTTATTTTGTTGGGAATCACTTCCATTGCTTAGCAGGGGTAGTATTTGTCATTATTCCCACACCTTTTTAAACCAAAAAATCATTTTTATATTTACTATCAATTACGACATGTGTATCCTCTTTCATGTTTTTGATAAAAGCAAAATTTGAGTTATGAGATTATTTCGTTGAGAAGTTAAACTGAGAAACCTCCCCTTGAGAACCACCAAGAACCTTTTGTCAACCAGGTTAATTCATTGTGTAGATTTATATTTTCTTTAAAATCGTAAATTGATTCAACATAAGTAGTAATCAGTTCTGAAACTGGATTGGTTGTGGTTTCTCAAATCCTGTTTAGTAAGCTTTTGTATATACAATGCTTGATGTTTTTGTTTTGGTTATGTCACTATGGTATGATTCAGAATTTGTTTATCTAATTTTTGTAGGTAAAGTCGACAGCTGCAATTTATATAATTTCATTTTTGCCTCTCTTCATCGTGCCTATGTTTTTCTATTAGACACTCATAGATTACGTTTATTTTTGATGTGGACACAGCGAATTGGTAGTTGATTTGCTAATTAAATCATGTAATTCCTAACTTAGATTATTTACTTAATCATTCACCTAATTGTGTATCGGTCGTCCTCAGTTTTCATTTGTAGAGATTTTTGACGGAAATGTTCATGAAAGCGGCTAATATTTTGCTTAACATTGTATCTAGATGTGTTCTGATACATAATACATTCATCTCGTGCAAAAAGTATATAGGCGCACATCGTGACACGTCTAGTTCAAGTTACACAAATGAAACCTTCAAGCATTTTTGTGGTGTTATAGTAGTCTAGCAGTTATTATAATTGTTCTTTTGCAAAAAAATCTCGTTTCAAATTGACTTCTACCGATATTCTTGGTGTCTTAGAAGATCCCAATATGTCATGAAATAGTGTAAATAATATTGACTAGAGAAAAACATTTTTATTCGTGATGATGATGCGAGAAGAGGGTGCGTCAAGCAAGAACGTTGTTTGTTGTCAGCTGAACAACTGCTGAGGAGAAAAGGGGAAGGAAGTTGTTGTCTTCCAGGCTGTTTATTTCCCTCTGTTGAGCTCTAAAAAGCATTTTTAAACTTTCTAATAATGCTTAAACAGTGAAAAATGAAGCCACATGCTTTAATATTATTAATGTTCCTACCCGACAAAGCAGTGACCATGAGTATCTTTTCTATTGTGATCTAAACGATACGACATGGCGAGGTATTAGTAGTAGTTAGTACTGCAGAGAAACCGGCTACTTAGCCATTATTTTAGTCCCCTACTTTTTTCAGCTTGACAATACTCTATCACCTTCATGAAAACTAAAAACATCCCTCTATTCACTTTATTCATAAATATCTATTTTGTGTTATTCATTTAACGGCATTTCTTAGCTGCTTTTAATTATGGAAACGAAACCGGTTAGTCATTTTACTGATAAGTATTTTATTGAAACAGAAATAAAAACAAGGAAGCTATATCTGACATATTTTTATCCGGTCGGCGAACAAAAAGGCAAATCCTGTTTTGTCCTATTTTAAGTTACTACAATTAACCATCAACTGGGGTGGTTAATTTGGTGCTGACAACAATACTAAGGCCGGAATAGTAGAAGTCGTCGTTAGTGCATTTTTGAACTCCTTCTTTCGACTACTACTACTTTAGTAGTTTGAAACAACTGCATCCTTTTATGTGCTTTTTCTCTTTCCCTCTTAAGACCATCGTATAAAATAATAATCGTAATTGTAAGTTATGATTTATGACTGGAGATGCAGAGGAAAGAAAGAGTGTGAATAATAGATTTGAAATAAACTGTATTTACTCAGTCTATTCAATGGCCGCCGGCAGTAAATATTTTTCTTTTTTTTTTTTTACCGCCGCCACTCTCTCTGCCATCATCTCGTCTGTGTATGGCGTGCCGGCTTCTTCTTATGATAAAACTGTCATATTACTTATTTACTCGTTCTTCATTTTCCTGATTGAATTTAAAAGGAAATGAAAATAAACAATATTTGCACAATGTAGAGAAAGTGGTCCTGAATGTAAAGTTTCACACATTATCTCTAGAGATTTTCAAAACGGCGCACAAATAATAAAAACAATTTAATTTATTCAAAGCAATTGTAGCATGATTTATATATTTACTTATTTTTCTTTCATTATTTCTATTTATTTGTGCACTATTCTTGAACAACGAGTGAGCAAGGGTTTGAAACTTTACAATCGGGGCCACTTTCCCCCCATTCTGCCAAAACTTTAATCGTTATTCAATGTTTTCTTCCCATTATCTTAAATTTTTACAATGGAAAATGAAAATTTCAATATCTTAATGTTCACCACTTTTTACCTTGATCTTAATTTTTTGGTTATTTTTATAACATAAGGTGTAACAGTAACCATGATATACACTATTGAGAGGAATCCAAATTATTATAATATAAGGCTATTTTTGATAATAGAATTGATAATCTGCTGTTGTCACTATTATTATGGCCACCTTAAAAAAAAGTCGTGACTGTAAAATGAAATTGATTCATACATCAATGAAAACAATTCATATCAATAGTAAATATATAATTTTAATACAAATTGAATTTTATTTCATATATTTCAGTGAATTTTTATCAGAATCTGTGCTCGTTTTCATCTTAGTCCACTTTTTTTCCATATCAACAATTTCCAATAAAATTGATACTTCGACATGTGTGTGGGAATTCGTCAGTTTTTTAATGCCTTTTATTTCTTCAAATTATTATTATTTTTTATCTTTAACTGCTATGTCTGCCTAATACATGGATAATATCCAGATTATACAAATGAATATATGTGAGCTATTCATATTTCACGAAATACTGTAGTTGTCTATTGACATTTGATGAAAATAAATATTGCTGATGAAACCGGCCGGTAGACTAACAACAACTCCTCGCCGGCCGGCCGGCCATTAGATCTTTTATCAGATGACCATCTCATTATCTTCTTAAAATTGACATTTCAACGACCCCTATAGATGACCTCAGTTTCAATATTATGAAAAAAATGAATTTTTTACCAAAACATACTTGTATTATTATTTTTCCTGTATTTGATCACATTTGTCTGTGATGAACAATTGATTCATTTATTGTGTTTAATCAAAGGTCTGCCATTGATTGGGTCAGAGCATGTGACTAAATAAATATATTGCTATGCAACCAGACATATAAGTAAAATCATTTAGAATTCCTTGATTTATTATTTTTAAACATTTAGTAGGAAATAGTGCCTTCTTGAAAATATGTTTGTTGACAGAATGAATTGTTTTAGATGGCATCGTCAACATCTCCGTTAAAGAAATTGTTTACAATGAATAAAATAAAATATAGAAGCATAAAAAGTTATCAATAACTGGAAAAAATTGATGGGTTGAGGTCCTGAAATGATAGAAACTAAAATGGTAAACAAGTTTAGGAATAAATACAATTATAACACTAGTAAAAAAAAAAATTGAACAATAATTTGAAAAGCAGAAAAAAATAACCCTCAATTTTAAAAGCACGATACAATCACAAACTTTATATCTTCATTTATATATATATATATTGTCTAGGGCGAGTGATATATTTACCGTGTATTGACTGGAGATCATCTCGAATAAGTCACTACATAACAAAACGCAATTTATACATATAAAATGTGTGTGTATATATATTATCATTATGTAGTTATCACATTACAATTGGTCCAGACCAGCTGTAGTGTGATACCCATATGATAAAATTATTACAAGCTGTTTTATCGAATTATTGTTGTGATCCTTTTCTAAAACAAGGAGCAATATGTATTTCCTACAGACCTACAAAAACATATATATAAATGGAAAACAGTAGGGATTTCTTTCAAACTGGTGATTCTGGCATTAAAGAAAAAATTATTTGGAAGAGGGATTTAATTTTCTTTTTTTATCTGTAATCATATAATTTGAAAATGTGTGAATGGTAGTTATGCTTGTTGGTGAGAATAACTATAATTTTCATATTCTAGGTTACAAAACATTTTGTTGTGCATATTACAGCCTCGGGCCTGTGAAGTTTCTGTGTTGAATATTGATGAGAATCGATCATGTGTGAAGGGAGGAGAAATTTTTTAAGGAAGTTTTGGGGCATACAAACCTAGAAAATTTCGAAAATAATGTATCCCAGATTGGCTCGAATAGCATTTCAGGGCATATCATCCATTGAAATAAAGTGTTATCTAAGAGTCTGTTTGAAATGTTTCAAAACTCCTTTCAAGATAAGATTCTCATCAGAAATCTAAACCAATTCAGTAAATCTAACATTTTTTAAAGATATGTGCCTTGGAAGGTCTGCAACCTCTGTAGTTGTTCATGTACTAAAGAAACAGACAATACATGTAAAACAATTGTAAACAAGGTAAATGAAAGAATTGTGTATGTGATTGTTTACTCACATATTGTAAATAAGAGGTTTGAATGATTGAGAGGGAAGAAAGTGACCTACTTTCAGGCTTGTTTATTTATTTTGACTCAACCTAATTTGTAATCTACATTTACTCTCCTCATATCAATTCCTTGGAAAAGTGATCTTGTTACTTCCAACTGCTCTGGGAACCTTTTTCAATGATCAAATCCTTGGGGAATCCTTTCATAAGACAGCTTTCCCTTCTGCATATATATATGCAACTGTTGGATTTTGGTCTTATTTATGGTATCTGGGTATGTACCCAAATAGAAGATACTCTCTCAAATGTAAGAATAAGAACAAAGCTCACTGGAAAAATAAACTTGAACGATTACTGATAAAAAAGTGTTGTCACGTGAATAAGCAAGATGTTTTTCATAAGTCCACTTGGATAATGTAATGGTTTGCACATCAGCCTCAAACACAGAAGGTCCTAGGGTTCAAATCCCTGTATGAGCAAAAAGTGTAGAAAAATCTTCATTAGGATGAATTTCCTTGTGCACACAACAGCTAATTGAGTATACTTTAAGCAGTGTGATTGGTGTGTAGGTATCCCTTTGGTGGACAAAGCAGGAGAGGTTAAAACTTTTACAAATGAAGTTCTGATCTCAACCAGACTTGCGAGGATCATTAATCTGACGCATGCAATGGAAACCAGGACTTTATCACCGGCGGACATTCACCATTAGGAGTTCTCTCAAGAGGTGTGATACTTAACCTTGACTTCACCTTATAATTAAAAAAGCAAAATGTTAATTTTTATTTTTGTTTTTTAGCGATCATTTTCAAACATGAAAACAAAAGTGAGATATCCACATAATTAAAATGTTTAGTTTGAAGTCTTTTATTGATTAATAATCTATTTCTATGTAGCCTAATAAATCCCCAAATGAGTTTAGTCCACAAATTTTATTATTTTACCTACAAAAAATAAAAAGTATAAAAACAATCTTCCACGGATTTTTTTACTTGCCTTTAGTATGACCCCGGCAATTTCCTTTTCCTTGTTATAAATTTTGCAGGTGAAGGAATGAATTGTCCTCAAACAATGCCTGTTTATAAGCTAAAAATTGAACCATGTTTCGTCTATAGGAGCTAACATCTTGAGATCAAAAAAGCCACAATCTCCATTTCTCAGCAAATATTGATGCCCTCTATTGTGTATACTTATATTCTACTTGTATGAACATCCATTAGTTTATCATGATTGTTCATTCTTCTCTCTCTCCCTTGCAATGAAATGAACAAAGGTCAGAATGGAAGAGGCTGCTTATGCTTGATTGAGAACCAAAGAGTCAGTTTTCACTATAATTGTCATTCTTCCATTACTGCTCCCCAACAAGTCAGAAGTGCAGAAATGAGTTGTATGGTAGAAATATAGACTGCAAAAGCAATCAATAATCTTATAGTAAAGGAATAACAGGTATATTTTGTTTCATTTGCCTTTTAATGTCATAGTTAATATGGATACATTCCATAGGTTGTAAATTACTCTAGCAAAATTATACTCTTCAATTGCAGAAGTGTATACCCAATATCAACCAGCAACTTCTTCAACTGTTTAACCATTCAACTATACACAAGGTATATCGATAAAATTTAGCAGCAATTTCAATCACTGAATATGAAGTCTAGACACTTTCCTTAAAAATCAGTTGATGAATTTGATAGACCATGATGCTAAATAGCTAGCTAGTGCCCTTGCTACAGCATTAGCTATCGCCGCCTCACGAATATCGCTAATATTTTTGTTTTCAATCCTCATGGAATTGAAGTTCACAAAACGTCATTTAATCAAAAGTAATTCCCATAATGTTCACCTCTTAATATTGTACTCTGTAGTTCTGTGGTTTCATTTTTTTCTAATGTTGCCAATTGTAACTAGATGTCTTCAATTTTAAGCTTCAAAATTTTCCTTTTGCTTTTTATGTTCTCTTCCTAAGCTTTAAATCATTTGAATATAATGCCTGAAATTTGTGGAACGATGTATTTTGCAAATGATATAAGATTATTTCTCTGTAATTGGATGGAAGTAAATGATCTAAAAGGAAAATCTTTCAGTTTGGGGTTATACATAATGATTTTTGACATGGTAATGATGGATTGTGATATTCAAATTGGTGTGATGGTAGAGGTGAAGCGTTTCCTACATTAAAAATAAGGGACAAGATTAGTTATGATGTTGCATGCTCAGAAATCTGGTCTTTGGCCTCATTTCATCTGTTCCTGTAATGTTTTCCTTATTTGTCATTGGTTTGCAAACAATAAAATACAGTATTCAAAAATTGCAATATTTATACACACAAAATTTGAGCCTGAACAATAATTACCCCCCCCCCCTCAAATTTTCATTGATAGATCGTGCTTGGGAGTATATGTGTACTCTTATAATGTAGCAAAAACATTAATAGATATAATTGAAAAACAAGCTTGAATGGTCATTGTATCATTTTTCATTCATTTTGGCCCACAAAAAGATATTTATCTGTCCGCCTCCTGAAATGTTTGCTGATCCTTGCTCTAACTAGCTGCTCATCTCTGGATTCTATGTATGTATAGATGAATATACTTATTTTGAATCAGTCAAATTGACATAAATCATGAAGAAAAAAGAAAAAGCAAGCAAAAAAAAGAACATTGAATTTTTATACTAACCTAAATCTTGAAATGTAAAAGATTGAAGAATGGGGAAAAGATACTGGAAAACATCAGAACTAATGAGCAAATATATTGGTATCCTGTTTTTGCTTACAGACAAATCGCATTTAATACACCCATTTTTTGAAATCAAAGATAACCAATGCCAAGCCTGGTCAATACTAAGATGACTGCTTGAGAATACGAGTGTGTTGAACAAGAATGGTAGAACATGTGATGCCACTGTGGGGTGCTTGTTGCTTCTAGGTCTATCTCGCATATTGCAAGCCAGGACAAGAAAAACGTGGTATGAGAAGCCTAGGCGGGGATAGCTAATGCTGTAGCAAGGGCATTAGCTAGCTATTGGCATCATGATCTATTGAATTCATCAACTGATTTTTAAGGAAAGTGTCCAGACTTCATATTCACTGTGATTGAAATTGCTGCTAAATTTTATAGATATGCCTTGTTCATAGTTGAATTGTTGACCATTCGAAGAAGTTGCTGGTTGATATTGGGTACTTGTGTTTATCAGTGAAGATTATTTTGGAAACCTCCAAAGTTTAAAATGACAGTATCTTTAGTGGCATTACTGTGCATTCAGTTGTTTTCAAGATTCATATCTAAAAAAGCTTGATCTATGCAAGGTAATTTTATTTTAATATTGATTTTTTTGCATTCACTCTTAAACAGATTAATTCTGTCCACTTGAAGAATTGAACTGTTTGTATGGGAAGGGGTTAAAACAACCATGAATAATCCTACACATTTGACTATCTTCTATACATTTCTTGGAAGACAACCAAAACAAATTACTGAATGATTTGACTGCTTATTAGCTAAAGGTAGGAATTTAAATTGACTTACTTTCATTGCCAGATTCACACTTCTAAATAACAGTAAGATGTGCAACAAGCTGCCTCTGCATGATTGATGTTACAGATAGTTGTGCCAATATAGTTGAAAACACTACTTGAGCCTTTTTTTTCTCTTTCCCTAATAAACTGATGTATTGTCGATTGCGATGGGAAGGATCTTCATATTGTCTTGAATCAAAGGTAAATCGTAGGATACCCAGGGACACATCATCAATGTTGTTCCTGGGGTCATCAGGTGATTTAGGTCTTTCAACATCATACACCCTCTCTCAGGTAACCCAGGTAAGGTTGATCAGACCTTGGCTTGTGTTCCATCAGGATTGGCTCATAGATCACTCCTGCTGATCCAAAAGTCATCTGGAGGCTCTCTCTGCAGCCTCCATGGCGGATTTGATGGCATCTTATATGTTTTCTTTACTTCACATTGATATTTGCACTTTGCAGTCATCTTTTACTTGTCAAAGTGTGGAAAAGAATGTTTTTTAGGGTTTTTTTTTTTTTTTTTTTTTTTTTTTTCAATGCTTGACATTTTGGAAGATTCTGAAATGTCAGCTGATAAGAAAAAAAAAAGTAAGATTATCCTTACGCCACTTCTTTCTTTGTTTAAGCACCTGGAATGGCAGACATTTGCTGTCTAAATCTAAGCCTTTCTAGGAATTCATAAAAAGCTGAAATAAGGGTTTTAATTTTTTCCAGTGATGTTCACATATTTCTGCATTTTGATGACATGAAACAATCTTGAAATAGTATGTTGTTTCAATCACTAATGCAAATGCTACTTCACCATAATACATAGGTAAATCAATAAGTTAGCAGGCAAATGAAAAGAAAATTATTTTACTCAACAAATATTTATTTTCAACATGGTGAATATTAATCACAGATCAAACATTATACAGTGAAAATTTCTGATCAATATTCAGCTAATAAATGTGTCTGGCTATGGGCTTATCCACCCTAATAGGTATGAAAACCATTGAGTAATAATTGCATGCTTTCTTGTGCCGAAAAAAAAATTGTATTGAAAGAGATCCGTGTTTGATATTATGACTTATACATTCAAAAATAAATTTACTTAGAAAGGAAGGAATGTTTACAAAAAGTATTTAACATATTAAATAGGGTCCTGGTTTGAAGACCTTGGATCTGTCTTCTGATATTTGTTGCTTCATGGGCATGTGTGTTTTTTTTTTCTGTACCTGCCAAGAAAAGAATAATTACTTTCCACAATAGCATCTTTTGAAATAGTGAGAAAATGTGGTCATTTTAGGGAGTGGCTCATAAGTGGTAAATATAATGTAAATCAAGTGCTTGTTTAACAGGAATTTCCGCTAAGGCAGAGGATAGCTGCATTTAGTAAATAGCCGTACCTTATAAAGTACAAACTTAATGATGAGACTTTTTTTTTTTTTTTTGTTTAGACTTGAGAGCAAGGAGAGTCGGGACCTGTAAGAGTGGGATGCAGAGGGTTCCATTGTCCCAAAAGTGACCTGGGAACCAAAGGAGTCAATAATAGGATGACTAATAAACTTAGTACCCAGGACCCCCTGATCATATTTCTAGTTCTGATCAGTTATTTAGTTGGCAACTTGTCTGAGAAATTCTTGATATCTTATAATGAATAAAAAAAAATATATTCTAGACTTAATTTCACTGAATCTTCAGTAATCCAAGTGCACCTGTATTGTTAAATACTGACGTGTGTCTATTTGGTATCTGGGTTATGTTCTAGAAGCATGAACGCAAGTTGAGCATTATAAACAGAAGCAAATTATATGTAGGGGCCATGATGCACAATGTATTTTCAGATCTTTTGGGTGATTATAGCTGATGCATCACCCCAGGGTCCAGGGGCCCAAGAGTTTCTGGGAGCTAAGTATCAAAATTTCCAAGCCAACATGATATGTCCATCAGTGAAATGTGTTGACTCTTTTGTTTACAGGCTAGGAAATGTATAGCATGCTAAAAGTGTTATAGAAGTTGAAAACAGGATGGCTAAACGACAAGGGTGCCATATGTACTATGTTATAGAATCCTTGGAAGTGCTGGGCAAGTATTGAATGCAAGTTATCTGGAAAATCATTTTCTGCTGTAATTAGATGTTCATTCACTTATATTCATTTTTATTCTTTGGATAAATAGATTTGAAATCACCGTAGCCCCACAAATGGCCTGCTGGATCAATCAGACAAGTCGGCTACAGATTCTTCTCTCTTTTTCAAGTTGAAAAGTTTTAGTTATCCCTTATGGGAGCCTCAGAAGTATCTGCAATCAGACATTAGTTGGTTGGGCATGAGTCGGCGTTTGATTAATCATTTTGTGGTGGCAAAGCGTGCACAACATTGAGTCTGAATTTAGCAAACAATAAAGGATATTATTTCTCACATCTAATGTACACTGCAATTATGTGGATATGGTTTATTGTATAAGATGCATTTCAAATTATCACTCAAGTGATATTTGAGTATTTGAAATACTATTGCTAAATCACCTTGCTTTCTGCCCAAGTTTTTATGTTGCTTAACTCCTTAATTTGCTATAATTATATATATATAATATATATATATATATATGTATATCATGGATAGAATTCTTTTGAAATATTTTTATTTAAAAGTTGCATTGATTATTGAAGAGTGATATTTAACATTTTTGACCAAGTTTTTTCCTCCATCCTCTTCAATTAAGGCTTAGCAGCATTTTGATTAATCTCCTCTCTGAGATGTTCAGTGTAAGCCAATCAACAAGAATGCCAGTGCTCCTATTTTGATTGTGAACATATTTTGAGGAAGCTGTTCTCAGTTTTTGACAACTGACCTCAGCAGAATGTAAACAATATAAATGTTTTGAAGAACTGTGTTCCAGGCTGGCTTTACTTATCTAATTTTGCAAGATGAGTGAACTTACTTCATCATTGTCCTTTGTCCTAAATTTCTCTACTATTTTGTGCTATATGTTGGGTGTTCTTTTTCTGAGAATTTTCACCAACTCTTTCCCAGCCTTTGTGTATTTACTCATCAAAATGAATCTGCTTGGCCTACTCTCTTTATTAGAAGCTTCATCTTTGTAATATTCCATGTCCCATTCATAAGCCTTCTTTCTTTGCTTATAACATAGCCCAGGTTAAAAGGTTTTATGACAAAATATCTGCAACAAACACAAAATTTTGTCTGCATGATTTATTTTGCACTTCTGATCAGCTGGATATTTCAGGGCTTGACTGGCCCCTCTCCTCCCACATTTAGTGCAATAGTTCCCAGTCTGGGGTCCATGAGCTTGTTTAATTGGCAGTTTTTTCAAAAATGATGTAGCTATAGACTTGAAGGCCTATTTAGTGGGGTTTGTTATTGTATAACATTAGTAGAAATGCATTAGGTGAACTATTGGGGGCTCCAGGGCAAAAAAAAGTTAGTTCTGCTAGAATTATTTCATAATTTTTGTGGTTGGGTTGCAAGCCTTTCTAATGTACTGGACCTCTTCTGCTTTTCTTGTAATGCTTGATTTAGTCAAATTTTATTAAGAGAGTGGCATATCCAAGGCCTATGGGCGGGGGGCAGCTTATGCATCACCTGGAGCTTAAGAGTTTGTAAGAGCTGAGTATCAAAACTTCTAAGACAATTGGTAAATTGTCCATTAGTAAAATGTGTTGACTTCATTGTTTATCGGTTAGCAAATATAGTATGGCATGCTAAAAGGGTTGTAGAAGTTGAGAACAGGATGGTTCAACGATGAGGGTGTTTGTGCTGAGTGTACTGTTATGAAATCCCTCTTGGAGGTGGTTGACAAGTCTTGTATCCAAGTAATCTGGACAACCATTTTCTACTATAATAAGTTGATGTTCATTCACTTGAGTTCATTTTTATTTTATATATAAGATTTATTGAATCATCATAGCCTCACAAATGACCTGCCTGATCAACTAGACAAGTGTGCTACAGATTCTTCTCTTGTCTGTTTGTCTCCAGGATCTCCTTTTCTGTCTACCACCTCAAAAAATTGCTTTTTATGGTCTCCATGATTATTTTTGACTCCCCAACAATGCTATAAGTTTGTTTTCTTTCTAGATAATTTGTTCTAGTACTCATGCTTTAGTGATTCATTAATGTAGAGTACTGATATTCAAAAAAAAAATTCATTGCTATGTTTCTGCCTGATAGATATTAGAAAAAATGTTTTTTGTACTGAGACAAGCCAACTGTGTTTGTTTACTTAATGATATTCCAAGTGATATTTCTGTTGAATTTCTCAAGCACTCACCATTTATACTTAGAAGTTCGGGTGTTGCAAACAAAACTAGTGTTTCTAATGTGTTAATATTTATAGGCAGTCCTTATCCCTTCTAATGTTATTGGTCATAAAAGTATGCCATAAGTGCAAATGAAGATGAACTTGGAGAGAAATTCAAAGATGACAAATATTGCTTTACCCTGCTTTAAAGAAAATCAGATTAACTCGGAATCCTTGAATTTTTTAAATTTAGTTTTCTGGTTGTTTGAAAAATTAGGTAAATCATCAAATGTGTATAAAAGGAAAACTACATGAGATTGACCTTTGCTGAATGACTTTTTAAAAATATCAAGTAGTTACACATGTATAGATATGTACTTGAAAGCTGCTGTCTCAGTATCAGGTATTTTCTGTTCCAATATGACTTGTTGATAAAACGTGTCTCTTGTTCATCAGGAAACAAACATGAAATTCGATTCAGTGTCTTTTCACTGTGAAACTGGGTATGCACAATGGCAGTTGATTGGAATTCAATTAAGGTTTTCATATAGAATACAGTACTTTTTACAAACTATCAACATAGGTTTCTTCATTTTTTAAGTTGGTATGGCTATATCACATATATAGGCAATGCCAATGATGCTAAATAGGTGAAAATTGAAATTTATTCCTTAGCATGTCTAGAACCCCCCCCCCTTTTTTTTTCAAATACACCCCCTGCACATCATAGGTTTTTAGTGGGGGCGTTCAATTTGTACTGTAAGTTTATGCTGTATTGGTCCCTTAGTTTATGTTCAGAAGCATTTATACGTTTGTTTTTGTCTAAATTTGAACTTTTTCAGTGATTACCACCCAACAAAATTGACTCCAGTAACTTTGATCACACCTTTTCCCAATTTTTCAACTGATCACCCACTACATGGAATGCTGCCAAGAGACGTTGGTTACTTGACGGTTTCTATTGACTGACAACCCAGACCTATTTTTAATCGGGGAAACCAGTACGATGAAGATCAGGATTATAAAGTATGATAAAATACTTGCAGGTTTCCTGTTAGAAACCTAGTGGAAGTTGTCCAACAAGTCAGCCCTTGATCTATTCAAAACAATTTGGACTTGGAATAGTTGCCATATTATCCCATCAACTCAGGCTGGAATGTAAAACTTACCCTAGATTTAGATTCTTCAGCTTGGATTCCTGGATCTGATTGGTCCTTCAGCTTGCATGGCTATCATCTTCAGTGAGTGGAGTTTTACAGGGTTGGATCAAAAGGCCCTTTCTCCTCTTTTAAGAAAATATTTTTACCCACATCTGGGAGGTAGATGGATTCAACTCCTGGTTTTGAATTCAGTTTTCAATCTTTTAGAATGGTTGCCAAACAAGGCTGGAGTGCCAGCTTGAAATACTTCACTTTCAGTTTTGACTCTTTCTTGTAATCATTGGCATATCTTCAAGATCTCTTGTGACGATGAGTTTACCAAAATTTCAGGCAAAGAGCTCAACTTTTCCCACTTCCTAGATTTTTCATAGATTTTTGGATGTGCATTGTGAACCCAATGCTCTTGTTACTACAATAGCAGCACAAATCTAGTCAACTTTCTCTTTTTTTTCTTTTAAGTATATATGAGAAAAATGATAGTATGATTTATATTCTTGATGTCTATACAAATAGAATTATTGGATTGGATTGTACTGCTTCTTGTTTTGTAAAGGCAGTAAAAAAAGAAAAGAAAATATAGCTGAATGCCGAGTGACTAAAGATTAATTTTGTAACTTTGAATATCTGACAATCTTAACAAAATGGATTGTAAAGTGCTGATGGAATGTAAAGTATTTTAGGGCATATATTGTGTTACAGCAGTGAATAAAGTTGCTAGGCCGAAGGATCACTAAACTGTAGTTTAGCTGTTAATGACTATATTATTATTTTACTCTTTATATAACCTTTACTCAACATTACCATAGCAGGGCATTTGTATTTATTTTTAGACAACACACACACATTACTGACAGTCTGGAATTTAATCTAGAAAATCAAATCATGTCAACTCTTGTTTTCTATCATTGTATTTACTAACATCGACTTGCTTATTATAAGAAAGTGTCAACAAAAACTGTCAATATAGCCAGATCAGCTTGAAAACTAAAGAAACCTATGTATCGTACATGCAGGCCACAAGGATGAAGCTAGAATGCTGAAGATTTAAACATTTACTCCTTACTATATTGGCCAATATGTTTTTTTGTGGAGTTTTTAGTTTAAACATAGGATGGAGGAGGGGGGTAAATTTGTTATAAATAATAATCGGTCATTTAGTTAGTGTTTGGCAACATTCATGCATGTCTTTTTTTTGAAAATCAGATTCTTAGTGATCACTCCCCAACAAATGGTAAGAGAAGTAACTTATTCATTGATCCTCTCCCTTTTCAAATTTTTTAATTGATCACCTCTAGCATGGCATGCTTCCTAAAGACATTGGTCATGTGAGGGTTTCTATTGTGTGATCATCAGACCTGTTTTTTTATTACTAAATGAAGTACTGTAACAGAATGTTTAATCAATTTTTGCTTACTTTATCCTAATTTTTTGTTTTTATCAATTCAACTCGACTCTGACCATTGCTCTATGAGAGCATGGAAACCACATGGGTCAGGGATAAATATTTTACCAGCAGCTTCCTTCTTATTTTCGATTTGCCCTATTTACTTGCTGCTGTGAAGTGATGGTCGGTGTTGAGTTGTGATAAAACTACTGAAAATGAAGATGAAGCTTAGAAGTAGACAGACCAATACAATATTGTCTTGTTTGATTTGAGAAATTCTTTACTTAATCAAGTTGTGGAGGTGAAAAATTTTCTCTCTCTTGTTTGGAAGGGTTATATAATAGGAACCTTCTTGCTTGCTGTACTTGTACTTGAGGTTAGAGGACTTAGTATTACGTTTCTGGTATGTTGCCTCAAAAAGAGTTAACTCAATATTGATAACATCAGACTATGAAGTTTTCTTGATTTTGATTAATACGAACTGTGGACATTCTAATGGTGGAAACCTTTCCTGTTTGCATATTCACTTAGCACAGGCCTCATGAGGTATTACTCATCATGAATTTGTCCATACCACTAGAAGGAAAATATAACATTGTACTTGAAACTAAGTACACCTAAATGAAACTATGTTTAAAGAAAATTTGTGTAAACCAAAATTACTTAAAAATTTCAGCAAGAAACTTAATGCTTGGAGTTTTTTTTTTTTTTTTTTTCTTTCGTATGGTTTCTGAGATTTGAATAAAAAGTGATGCTGGTATAAATCATGCCATAAAGAAAGTCATGAAGGGCCAGGCGTTGCTCATGCCTATTCTAAATCTATCACTTGGGAGGAACTACATATCTTTTTTAGTCTCTCAGCTCCAGGAGTCACTGAATGTGACTTCTAGTTTCTATAGTGTCTCTTTGCTTGAACTGTTTGTTTAGTTTTATAATCAAGTGCAAGGATGTCACTTGAACATTTCCCAGCAATTCTTCAGTTTTCCCAATCCATTAACCCTTTCAAGACTAACCTATTAAGGTGTTTGATTCCTGAATTAAAATGTCTGACTTCTAAAAGCGGTCTGCAGGACATATAAATCTCAGCAGTCATAGAAACCTAGTGATATATACATCCTAGGAGTCTTTAAAGGCTTAAACCAGTTTATTTTACCACTGTTTATACATTTGTTTACGAAAGTATTAATTAAGCCAACAGTAGAACATGTTCAATTAAAATTGAATTGTATTTCTGTCTGATACAGACAAGCCTTCTCTCTCTCTTTTTTTTTTTTTTTTTTTCTTTCTTTTTTTTTAAGATGCAAGTAGCCTAATACCCAAACACCTGAATTGGGATATTGATTAAAAATCAATGCCGTCATTATAACCCTACCACTCCCACTTACTAATTGCTTATAATGAGATTAGAAATTGAAAACAAGAGCTTTTAATATAGCCATATAAGAATAATTCAAAGGAACAAACAAAAGCGCTCAACTTCTCTGTCTCTCTCTCTCTCTAATTGAAGCTGAACTCCTGCCTACAATTTCATTCTCTTTCTAATTTTGAAATGTTCTGCAAACATATTTTCAATGAAATTGTAGTTACAATTGAAGGGATCTTAGTGCACCCCAATTACTCGTATGAAGTTAACATTCGACAGCTATATTAGTCAGTACACAGGGCAATGTAGTGTTGAGTTTGAAGTTTCTAGATTCGATGGTTCTCAAAAGATTTAATGCACCACTATTACTTGACGATGAACTATTGGATGAAGCTGATATTCGCCAGATATATTGGTCAGCGCTCAAGGTAGTGCTGTGTCAAGTTGAAAGTTTTTTGCATGGAAAGTTCTTGGGAAATCTTATTAAAAAAAAATTGATCATAAATGTTTCTACTTGGTTTCCATAAATCATCTCTCTTTGACTTTCATTTAGAGTTATTTAAATTCAGGTATGAAATATCAAAATTGGCAACACGAGAAGTAACTAAAATACTTCAAAGCTGTAAATCCCTACGACAGATGGAAAAATATTTTCATATCCATTATGGCTGCTCAACACACCATAAAGTCCAGTCCCTTCCAAACATGCACCTTCATTCTTAGAAAATTGTGAAGTTTCAGCCATACCACACTCGGCTTCAGTATTGTATAGATTATTATCGTCTGAGTTCTCTTGTCTTTGAATGATAATATGGAAGTGTCTTTCTTTTTGCATGCAAACCAAGAATGCTTAGTTTTCACGAGCAACTAATAAGACTTGAACATTATGAAGACTTCCTTTTAGCACTGCAAAAAAAAAATCTGGGTTCTTTCCATTCCACGTGACATTTTCATTTACTTTGCAATTCTCCATAGCTCTTGTTTTGTAAACCATGAGAGAGTATTATTGAGTCAATTTATAGATTATTCAATCAGACTTGGTTAAATTTTTGTAGCATTGAAAGATGAATCTTTGGACTTCTTCTGAATAAAATGTGTATATAACTTGGGGGGGGGGTCCAAAGTGGTTGATATTGAACCCCTGGTGTTATGGGTTTATCCAAGTGGTTGATAAATGTCAATGGTAGATGAACATAGGGTGAGGGTGTATAGAATATTTGATATGGTGGGCATGTTCTCGTTAAATTTGAATTTTTCTATTGATTTCTCAATTTCCCAATTTTGTTATAAAATGATATACTATGGATTTGGTACATTTTAGGTCTCTCTTTTAGCAGTCCTGTCAGGGAGTTTATAAGGGTTTCAAGAATTCCATGAAAGAGATCAATGGTCTAAAAAGTTTGGCAATGACTGACTTGGTGTGTTTTCTTGGTTGTTTCATCTTCAGAAAAAAAGATTTTCTCAAATATTCAGTGACAAATTAAGTTGAATATCCATCTGCTCAAACTCTTGAGTCCTTACACTAAATTGATTGGTTTTCGTCTATTTTATACTTGGTATGCTTTTATTACAAAACCCTTTTGGTATTTGATGTGTAATGATTCCTTTTAACTGCTTGCTTTTCTAATATTTTGGGCGTGTTCCAAAAATGTTTCGGTTTGCACACTTACCCTACTTGTATTAATTTATAAAATCTTTTTTTACTTTTATTTATTTATTTTCATGTTCACCCGTGACTCTCCACAAAATACTTGTTGATGGGTTTTTTTTCTCATATATCCTAAGTGCATTATGTTGTATCACTAAGAATCTGGTGAATTGCCTAAATAGTGAAAAAATGCAGACTTATAGAATGGCTGCTGTTTGCATTAGTTCAGTGCATGCTGCTGCTCAACACAATCAGGCTCCAGAAAAAATGCCTTGTTTCCTTTTTTGTCAAATCACTATTTTTAACTAGTTATACCTCCGTGGAAAATTTCCGGGATATATTTGAATTGCTATGAGGCGTGTGTTCGTTGTTTTTTGTTTGTTCCCCCCCCCCCCCGAAAACTTTGCATACATTGTACTTTCAACAGCAAAATTTCAAACAATTTGAAAAGGGATGCTTTTCATGTGTCACTGTTTACGCTTTGGGTTGGCTGCTAAATGTTTTTTATGTAACGAAATTTAAAAATGTGTGTGAGCCATAATATGGATCATAAGTTTTACCACTGTCTGTCTTTAGTCTCTCTCTCTCTCTCTCTCTCTCTCTCCCTCTCTCTCTATCCCTCTCTCCCTCCCTCTCTATCCCTCTCTCCCTCCCTCTCTCTCTCTCCCTCTTCCTCCCTCTCTCTACCCCTCTTCGTCCCCCCCTCTCTGAGTGCATACCTCTGCAAACCTCATTTGGGGGGGGGGGGGTTGTAATTGTGCATGGATCCACCCTTAAACTTGATCAGCTTTTTGTCCACCATGAAACAAAATATTGAAATTCATTGAGGACTCAGAAAATATTGTGTGGATAAACATGAAATTTCGACTGTGTTATTAGTTTTCAACATTTTAACTCCAATGTCATGAGAATATACTTATTTTTTATTAACGGAAAAAAAATTTCCAATGAGGAAAAATTGCTTGTTTTTTATCCGATTGCCCACTCTTCCACAAGATTTCATTAAAATCCATGTGCAACTTTTGGAGATATTGTGTGGATAGATGAACTGATGTAACCAAATGCTGATACCTCTTTACAAGTTCGTTGAGAGAGGTAGATCACACGTTCATTATTACTTTCAATTTGAACATTTCACTTTCAGCTTCTGCTTATTTTTAAACATGTAAACAAACAACTTATCTGATTCTCGCTTTGTTTTCTCCACCTCCTTCCCTCTTTATCTGTAGATTTGATGTGCAGTTAACCTTTTAATACATTCATAGCTTTTAGACATCACTTAGTTGTAGAGTAGAAGTGGAAGCCATTGACATTAAACTTCATGACACAGTGTAGAATGAGATGTTTCTAAGCAATGAGGTATTGTCAGAGGAATGTTCAACTATTAAATTTTGTCTTTTTTATTGCTTGCGGTATATTATATATATATATAATTTTGGATTTGCTATTCTATACGGACCCCCCCCCCCTTAGTTAATCCCCGTAAAAAAAGATACTACTGAACCTATTTCAGTAGAAGTCCTTTGTTTCAAATGGTGGGTAGGAAATATTTTTATCAGCGAAATTGTTACCTTGTGGAACAGTTCATTGTTGCTGACTGAGAAACAGAAAAAACCTCATTATATGAGCTTTTCAAAGGTCCAAATCAAAAGCTGTTAATTTTCGTTCTGTGTGTGTGTGTGTGTGTCACTTGATAGAGTTCTAGATTGTACTACAGTTGCAACATCAATTCTGCCTGTTGTAACATTTGATCCTTTCCATGTCGCCTGCACTCTTATTCATAGATACTAAAATCTTTTTAGTAAATTTTTTTTCCTTTCTTATCTACTGGTTTTTCTCTCCCCTTTCCATTCTCACAAGTACACCTTTGGGATTTCTCTTTAATTGCTCATTGGTATGTTACTACTGCTAACAGTTTTGTCTCTGCTGAATCAGTTACAAGTGGTCGCTGCTTGCCGCACCCCTTAATGCAGCCTTAACTAGTCAACAATTATAATCCTAATAAAGATAAGTTGATGGAGCCATCATAATGAGCAACACTGCTAGCAGTGGATTGTGGTTTTCTCATTAGCAGAGATTAACTTTTCAAGTCTCTCGAATGCTGTTTCCTTGTATTTGTTTTTTTTGTTTTTGTTTTTTCCCCCTCAGAATCTAGAAAAGATTAGTGAAACAGGAAATAATTTTTGTTGAGGAATTGAAAAAAAGAGATTTTATTTATATTTTTTCTAGTGTTCAGGTTCACAATGGTATAATATAGGGTTAAAAATGAATCCCATTGGATATTATTTGATCCTGTTACCTGGCAGAAGCTTAAAAAAAGTGCAGTGATTGTACACTTTTCAAAAAAAGCATGAGATTTCTAACATAGTGCATACCATAAGAATTATTTTCAAATGTTTGGTGGTGATAAGTCAGATTTGACCTCTAAAGACTGTGAGAGGTCAAATTCAAGATGTCCGCCAGTCCAACAGGTCTAATGTTTAAACCAGTTTAATTTGGAATCAAATATTCATGGTGACATTTCCAACTAATTTCAGAATGCCCATTCATTTGGTGATACTTCTGAGATCACCAGAACCTAAGGAAATGCAGTTAGATTGAGATCAAATTGGAAGAGAACTGTTGAAAAGACATTTTTTTTGCTAAACCATTTATTTCATTGCAATGCATACAACTCTGATACTGAATTGTACTTATGTGATATAGGGAAACCTTGCTTTATTTAGACACTACAGGGATGATGATACAAAGAAATATACTGAATATACCCATGGTGCTATCTATTTTGATGCTATATTAATGATGCAACTAGACAGGACAGAAGCGGTGCAGTGCACCCAAGTGCAGCTTTGGCACACTTGCACTGTCCAGAGCACACTCTATCTCTTAGAGACTGGATCAATTCATAGCGTGGTTTTGATGCTTCGGGAAGAGTGAACTGACGGACATCTTGAATTTGACCTCTCACAATCCTCAAAGGTCAAATCTAACTTCTTTCTTCTGGAAATAAATATTATGGTATATGCTGTGTTGAAATTCAAGCATTTTTAAAAAATGCATAATTTATTATTAGAGTTTATCTGCTGTACTGAAATAAACACTTGAAGGATTGAGAAAAAATGGACTGAAAGAACATCCACCCTATAGACATGGATATCTATTTTGCCTCCTAAACTATTACCTATTTTTTACTATGCTCTCTATCTTGAGCATAATCTTGTACTAAAATATTTTACCTTGAAATATTTGGAACCATCCTTGATTGATATCTCAGTTGACTATTTCTCTGCTTATGTTTATATTTACTCCATTTCTTTCTAATATTATCTGGGCATGTGGGAAGTTCTGGATTACTCTGTTGCATAATTCCTACAACAAATGTTAACTATCATTTCCATTGTTATATTATATGCTATGGCTGATCAGAGGAATATGATATGTTTCTCCCAGTTCTCTTTCTAATGATATGGATTGTTGAATGCTGGAAAAACTTCATGTTAAGACCAGATTTAGAGGAGTTAGTACGGAATTAGATTACCTAAAGAGTGGTTGAAGAGAGAGAGAGAGAGAGAGAGACATACACACACACTGCAAAAACACCCTTGTCTTATAGCCATCCTGTTTTCATCAGCCACAGTAGCACTATCCAAGGAATTTCAAGCCCCCCTAGCCCTGGCCCTCTAGGTCCTGGCACAATGTACTGGCTGCACTCACTCTCATAGTCCCTGTTCTTATCTGGTGCTTTTTTTTTTTTTTTTTTTTTTTTTTTTTTCCCCCTATTAATAGAGTAGTCCCCTCTTCATATTGCAGGGGTAGGGTTCCCAGAAATACAACCACATTAAAAGTGAACTGCAGATAATGAAGTCAATTATGTGTGCCAGACAAGTTCGCTGGTGAATGAAGGTGGTGTTTTCATCACAAAATCAGTGAAATTATGTACAAATCATCTAATCATTTGTTAATTGATTGCAAACTGAATGAATTTATTATCTGAATCATGTTAAGTAGGTATTTTGCTACAATTCTGTTTTATTTGCGGTATTCCCAAAAAGAAGGTGATGATATATGCAAAAATGTTAATGTTGGTCATACCCCTGCCTTATATTGGGAATTAAACTATTGCAAACCATGTTATATCAAGGGACTCCTTTATTACTGTTCTTGCCTGCACCCAGTAAGATTTTCACTCCCTATTTATTCTGCCCTACCTATTCTGGTTTATAAGAATAGGTATGACAGGAAAAAGCAACGTTGCTTTAGCTCATAACCCACTCCCTGTTAATTGGAACTCTCTCTGGCCACCAAAATGTAAAATTCTCTTGTCAGACTGATTGTTATCTCTTGAAGGCTGCTAACCAAAATTTCTGAATGGATTTGTGATTCCTTATTACTGTGAACACAGTTTCAGCTGCAAAATAAATATAAAAATAATGGATTTTGCTTAAAATTGAGAATTCCCACAACTTACTGTATTTCCACATATATATATATATATATATAACACATACCCTAGGAATTTTTAGGAAGAAACAGAAAACACTGGGCTTTTGGCTGTTGGTTGTTGATGTGTCTTATATGATATAATAAAATATAAGATTTACTAGGAGATGAACCTGGTAAATGTCAATATTTTGTGCCTATTGCACGCCCCAGCTACTGGCAATATTTGTTGATAAGGCATGAAATGTTGATATTCACTTGGTTTATATCTTCGTATATCTCATTTATATATATCAATAGCTCTATTTACTTTGATAAATATTGAGCACTATGATTGAAAATCAATAATGGATAAAATCTGTTTTCTATTCCTTTTTTTTTTTTTTTTTTTTTTTTTTGTATTCTTACAATTTGAAAAAAAAATCATTATGAACTAAAACACACACACGCACATATATATATGTATATGTGTTGACAGCAGGGTGTAAAAACCTGCACTTTATTTGACAGGAAATCTATATAAAATCTTTATATTTTGGCATTGCTAATCAACTGCTCTTTTTTTGCTCGTGAGGAAACTGTCTTTGGGGTTTTGTCAGTTCGTGCTCTTATCAATCTGATTTTTGGTCCTTAAAAAGGCTTTTTTGATACTGGATTTGTCCTGCAACCCTGACTGTGTATACTTTCCTTTTTTTTTCCCCCTGAACATTTATGATAGTTGCTGGTTCTTAATTCTATTCTTTCAAAATTCCTGAAGAGACTAGCATGGCTTGTGAAATATATATGAAGTCCTACCCAGAAATGAATACTACCTGATTTGATCTTACAATCCCTAAAAGAAGTTCCATTCTTTCTTGGATTTTGATAGCTGCTATGAATATCAGTTGGCTTGCATACTGCATCTGCAAATGAATATATGTGGTATTTGATAAGTATTCATAATTTTTGCATTTGATGACTGCTTTAAGTAGTTTTTGAAAAATTACAAGCCTTCCAGACTTTCACTGCTTTGGGACACACAGGTACATCTCATGGCATGTTGTGTATTACCTCTGATGCACCTGTGCATCTATTCCATAGTTTTCCAGTTTTAAGGCAGTATAAATAGTTATGGCAACACACTACTCAATTTCTGCCTTGCAGCACTGAGCAAAGGACGTGCTTAATTTGTTACCCTGTATCTTGTGCTATCCAGAGTAGCAGTGTGTTAAGTATCATTGTATTTTCTGCTACTGTTTCCTATTTTGGAGACCATTAATATTGAAACCTTTTGATCTTTGTCATTAATATATTCAGATAGTTGCGCCAGTTCATATATATATATATATATATATATATATATATATATTTTTTTTTTTTTTTCAACCACCTCTCATGATACATTATTTCGTTTGAGAACTCTTACACTTGATTTTTTTTTTTTTCTTTTCTTATCCTCAAACTAATTGATCTTGAAATATTTATTTAAAGAAAAACTGGAATTATCCACATTTTTTTATCAGTGTTTTACTTGTGCATCATTAACTAATTCATATTTTCATACTGGTATATTGACTCATAAAAATTCAAAATTTGAAGAATATAATTTACAAACCAAACTGATTTTCTATCTTTATTTTTTTTATTTATTCATTCATATTTTTTTTTCTTCAGAATTATTTCAACCCTATCTAAAGCAATATAAATAACTACTTCAACATAAACACATTTTCTGCTTTGTTGCACTGAGCGGAGGTTGTGCTTATTTTCTTGTGCTATATGTTGCACTGGTCAGGATAGCTGTGAAGGCATTGTATTTTCTGCTACTGTTTTCTATTTTGGGGGCCATTAAACCCTTGAGAAATTGCAAAAATGTTTCCCTCTAGCCTAAAAGAGATAACAAAGATGCTTGCTATACTTTTATAAACTCCACAGAAAGTGGTACTCGACAATGTGTCATGGACCTTATTTATTTGTTTCATTTAATGAAAATAACTCTACTTATAATAATTATCGTACATTTATATAATTATTTCCCACTGGAGATATTAGTGGCTGAATTTGCAGCTATTCATAAGTCATTAAAAAGAGATCTCGCTTGTTTAATCCAACTTGATGTTTGGTCTGATTTAGTTTTACATTTAATCTGCTTAGCTGTTAATTTTCATTTAATGGTTGTTAATTAAATCCAGAATAGTTAGCAGTGAAAGATTTACTGATTGAGTTTTGTTTTTTGTTTTTTTTTTGTTTTTTTTTGTTTTTGTTTTTTTTTTAAGAAAATGGGGGAGAGGTTTGCATGAATAAGAAAGCTTTGTCTTCATGGTCTGGAATGAGGGCCATTTTTCTTTTCTTTCTTTTTCTTTTTTTTTTTTTTTTTTTTTTTCCTTAATTGTAATCATTGCATCTTCTGTATATTCTCCATGTTGGATATACACACAGTCTGTTACAAGTCAGTGGGTAATTAAATTAGTTTCACTTATTTAGAATAAAATGTTTCCTTGCTTGGACATGATTTTTACTTTCAATTTCATGTATGTCAATAATTTCCTGGTTAATTGTACACCTTTAAAGGCTCGTTTTCATTGTTTAGGACAGAAATAGATTTCTAGGGATCAGAATAATTCTTTTTGTCTGCTAGTCATAAAATGATAGAATCCCAGATAACTTTACAAAAAAATGAATATTTCAAGTTGTATAAATTTGATTTATTCTTTATTAATGGATATGGCTACTTTTGGCTGCTGTTATTGTGATAGCTGATTGAATGAGGCGTGGTAATAATGAATTTAATAATCAGTGGAGATTCATAAAAATGTATTTTAGCTCAACAAATTTTAGGGCTAACCTTCATGAGTGCATCACAAATCTCTTGTTCTTTGAAAATAATCATAACTTGAAGCTTTTTCAAACATTTTCTTTGGGTTGATAATTATTGTATTACCCATTTGAAAAAAACCAAAAAAAAACCCTTTTATCAGTGCATATAACTTGGTTTGTTTTTGTTCATTAAAATTCTAGGTATATTTCCCACCATAATCTAAGAACATGGTGAATATTATACTTAAGTGGAGAGGGTTTTCACCTTTGCATGAGCAATGGAAATTTAAGTAGGAAAAGAAAAGTTAATTTTATGAATGCTAGGCAAAAGAGAAACAATTGAATCCCATTCTCACTGGTAGAAAGTTTGTAAGCAATCTGTTATTCATACTTTGATTATACAGTAATACCTCAGATAGTACTCTAGATATGTTCCAAAAACCTGCAGTGCTGAACAGAACAACGCATTACGGGGATCAGTATAACATAGTATAAATAGAATGCCTAGAGCATCTTTCTTGCCTTATGCTGTACTGCCCTCTTAGTCATGGTCATTCACATTATTTGAAAATATTTTATGTCGTTGTTGAGCCTAAACGAGATGGAATGATTAGTACTGTGTATCTAATCTGGTAGCTTACTTTATGGAGCTATTAAATGTGTTTATTCTCATACACATAGCACATTAACTGAAGTGTATTGTCTTTAATAATTCAATATTTCGGAAATTTGACCAAACTAAATTTATTACAAAAAATATTTCAAAAGGATCACTATAGCGAATTGGCTCTGAATATGGTAAATGCTAAGCAGGGTATTACTGGATAATATTTACAAGCTTTATTTATTCAATTGTTTTTAACATGAGCAGCTGAATTTTGTCAATTGCTGCTCGCGTGAATAGATGAAATCATCAATTGTTTTCCAGTTTGAATTTGCCAGCTGGTCTTCAGTTTCTAAATTGTAGCTGGTAAATGTTGGATTTGATCAGAGTTTCATTTCTAAAGCTATATATCAGGAAGAGTCAAGAAAACCACCCTCAGATTTTATGTGCTTCTGAGTAGCAATTTGAAAAAGATGAAACCAATAAATGAAATATAGTCTCGTTCGTTATAAAAGCAGGCAGAATGTGACACCAGTTCGATTCATTTTAGGGGCTGCACATGCTTAGTGTACTCAGTGTTCCCAAGTGGTCCCCTATCTAAGTATTTATCAGGCTTGACACTGGGCAATGAAATGACAACCAGTGCTTTCAGTGTGATTACTCTGTTAAAAATAGTAGAATCCATCCAAATCATTCATATACCATATACATGCACACACAGAGTTCTTTCCTTTGTGATTATAATTTTGTTTTTTTACAATTGGAAACTATCACCATAGTTTTCTTTGGTTTTCAAGTTGGTCTAGCTGGCTGGCTATATGTGTATGTATCACGGTCACAGGCTGCACCAATGGAGATATATTTCTAACATTTACTCCTCATATTTAGGAAAAAAATGTTTGATTCTGTTTTTTGTAACCCCCCCCCCCTTCCCAGTGAGTTTTCAGTAGGCTGGTTCAATTTGCAATGTAAATTATGCTAAATAGGTCTCTAGTTTGTATCTTGATATTTCTTCGAAAATCCAGACCGATTTTAGCAATCGGTGCCCAACAAAAGGTGAGGAAAGTAACTTATTCATTGTTCACCCCCTTTTTTTTTTTTTTTTTTTTTTTTTGAATATTTTTATTGATCACCCTTAACATGGCATGCTGCCAAAAGATGTTGGTCACAGGATGGTTTTTATTGAGTGACTAACTAGATCTATTTTTGAACTTGAAATCCTTCGAATACAAAAGTGAGACCTTTGGTTGTATTCGTGTATAAATTGTTTCATCATCTTGTAACATGATTTTAAAAATCTTGGTATTCTACAGAATTTTGAAGAGTATGGGGTGTGTGGAATAGTAATCTCTCAGGTAACTAAAAAAGTCTGAAAATAAATTTTGGCTTGAATCTCTTGAGAGTTACTGTACATACCAGTATATAATACAGACACTTCATTCATAAAATAAAATGTATACAAATATTACTATGTCCAATGCGCTGGTATTGTGACTAGGGGTCCAACTATCAAGGCTCAACGTGGACTATAATGGGGCTTTGATGAGTTGCACTGGGTGGTAGTCATCTCATTACCTTCATAAACTATTTGTCCTATAGTCTGACATATATGGTAAATTATGTCAGTTGCAACTGTGTAACACTTTCTCCTTGTTAACTTAAAATTTGATTTACTAAATTACACCCAAGCATTCTATGCTTATTTACAGTGCTTGAAACCGAACTTCTGTTTGAATATTATCATTTCATATTTTAGGTAGCTATTTACATAAGCTTCTCCTTATGTTCTCAAATAACCAAATTATGATACTTTGAGAAAATATACAGGTTATTTCCAACAAATAAATTTTTAAAATTCTGTCTGCAATTGTTTGAGAGTAACTTAGTCAGATCCTATGGGCAATCCACATGTGTTAAGTAATGCATTATCTAGAACCTGATGAAAAGATAAACTAGGCTACTAAATGCAGTCACAAAATCAACGTAAACAACTTGGTCCGTATCATGGGTCTTCGCTAGTGCAATGTGGGAAGATGATATACCTTTTGAGATAGTGAGATTTTATTACCAACATTGAATAATTTTTTACTTTGAAAAAAAAAATAGGACAAAATTTGGTTTGTATGTATAACACCATAGGTTTCTCTTTTCTCTTAGGCCTGTGGTTTTGAAAATTTGAAAATTCAAGGACCCCTTTTATAAAGCAAATAGTATTTTTCTTTTTCTTTTTTTTTTTTTCCAGTTCGTTAGTGTGAAGTAAATGCGGTCCCAGTTTAAACTCTGTTTCTCTTATTGAACTATTTAGTTTTGTTCCAAGCTTTTATTGCATAGAGAGCATGAGGTTTTTGTGTTTGTTTTTTATTTGAATGATAACAATTCTCTTTTTGAAAAATCTCTCTTTAAGTAAAGTCTTCCAATATCTCAATTGTAGAAATAATTTTCCGCTTGCTTCAGTTGTTGAACATCTGTGGTTATTGAAATGTCATTGAAATTTTATTAACTTCAGCATGAAATTTAATTATATCAGAAACTGTATGCTAAAACTGTCGACATTGCCTTGAAAACTGAAGAAACCTATGTATATATGTTTAACACATACAGTCCACACCATACCATTAGAGCCACAGACCTGAAATTCTGAACATTAACTTATGTATTGAATGAAACATCTTTTAGGGTTTTTTGTTGGGGGGGGGGTAGATTCTCCTTTTTTGAGGGGTTCAATTTGCCATGTAAATTTATGCTTGATTGTTCCCTGAGTTTATGTCACACTTGTTAGATTTTTAAATCTCTTAGTGATCACTATCCTTGTAAAAGTGAGAAGTACCTTATTCATCTCATTTTTCCAATTTTTAAATTGATCACCCCATTGTAGCATGTTGTCAAAAGATGCTGGTTGCATGACAGTTTCTATTGGGTGACTAATCAGACCTGTCTTTAGAAATATTTAAGCAATGATATACAAGCCGTACAGTTGACTAAGTTTACAGCACAGCTGTGAATGAATTAGAAATCTGTTTATTTGAAACCAATAAATCTTAACCCATTAACTGCGGCAACGGCAGCAGTTCAGTTGCTGTGTTCTGAATGTGGTGATAACTTTGATTACACAGGATGGTGCCAAATAAGCTGAACAGTTTCCTCTCTAAACAATGGACCCTTCCACTTGAAGTTACAAATAGAGAAACAGAAATAAGTATTAAGTCAGCCATAACTTCAAGTGGAAGGGTTCATGGTGTGACTGACGGAGGTTTCCATCATTCATAGTTAATTTCAAAATGTTCCTCATGAAATTTGCTGTGGCTTGTTTCTTTTTTTTTAACAGCCTTGCTTGTGTTGAAGTGTTATTTCTGCATTCTCTATCCCTCATAGAATTACAGAATTCAACATTTGAGTTTTTGTGGGGGAGGGGTTCCTTTTTTTTTTTCTCTCTCTCTCAGAGTATTTGTTCATACTGAAAGTTGGACTTGATTTGATATTTTGATTATTTATCAGCTTAGGCAAGGACCATGTTTCCAAGTTCGTCGTTTTCGGCTTTATAGAAGAGAGAGACGGGATCAAGCCTTTTTTTTTTTTTTTTTTTTTTCTTTTCTTTTTTTTCTTGCATCAAGTCAGTTTATATTTATTCTGAATCCTATCTTTACATGAATGGATAGGGTTTCTCTCTACTCTTTTTTTTCTGAGGAGTACTTCAAGGCTTGAGGTAATTAGTCTTCATAGTATGGACTATAATAGTGATTTCTTCAAAGAAATTGGACCAGTGATATTCCTTGCACTCAAAGCACTTGCATAATCATAATTTGTTTGTAACTGTTTTGTTTAGAATTTTCTTCATTGACGGAAACTTTACTTTGCTTGGTGACTATAATTGATTTTTCTTGTTCAAGAGATCAATTGAGAGTATGAAGCATAAGAATGTGAAGTCTTTACGAGATACAAATTTTTTTAATGTTTATGAGAAACCGGTCTGATTAGTCACTTAATAGAAATCACTTGACAAATATATTTTGGCAGCATACCATGTTGGGGATGATTAATGAATAAGTTACTTCTCTCATCTTTTGTTGGCCAATGATCTAAAAAAAAGTTGGGATTTTAAATTTAAAAAAAAACAAACCAAGAACACTGCTGAACACAAATAATTTAGCATGAAGTTAGATTGCGTTTGGAACTCTCACTAAAAACTCATCGGTGGGAAGTTAGAAAAACATTCTTAAATAAAAAGTAAATGTTGATACTTTCAGCCATTGGTGCAGCCTTCATGTTTAGTACATACATAGCAAGCCAGCCCAACTGAAAAAAACTGGAGAAACCTATGTAGTTAACAATTTAGTTGATAGTTTCTAATGATTTAAAGTAGTCAGACTTTTGCAAGGGGAAGAATCTCTAAACATTGATCATGATTTCATGTTGTTCATTAAAAGAATCACCTTTGAATCATTGCAATAAAAACTTTGATTGTTTGGCTTTAGCTTTGATTGTACTGATCAGTTTTAATGGACAATTTGTAATGCTTTCATTTTTTGATGCACTCGCATTGATTGCTGTCACTGGACAAATTCTGGTTTGTGTCCCTTGCTCACTCAATCTTGCCTATGTAGATGTATTTGGTTGCATCTATGTTAGAAATTGCTATTTAGATTATTTGAAATGAAATAAGAAATCTTTATTTAAATTAGTGATGAAAATATTTCTAATAAATTGAATGATATTTTAATAAAATGTTGATAAAAGTAGTATTTATTGATAATATGTATCTCGTAGATTTTAGATGAGTGTTGATGTTTCAAGATATTTTTTGTCTCTACTTTAGATGTTAACTTGGAAATATATTGGGCAGTAGTGCCCTTGTTAGATCTTCACATGAAGAAAGGACTAGTACATTTCTAGTGTTTCAGAGTCGTCTAATCAATGATTATAATGATGAAGCAATATAATGACTTGGTTTGTAACCATCAGTCATCGGTACATACTACTTATTTATTAGAAACTGTCAACATAGGTTTCTTCAGTTCTCAAGTTTGGCTGGTTGGCTTTGTTTAGATGGTTTTTGTTTTGTCCCCCCCCCCCCAATTGCATAGATATACCACCCAGTTCCTTCCTGAATGAACATGTTGTTTTTATCACCAATTCAGATGAATTATGTGTAAAGCACTTCGTAATTATATGTTAAAGTGATAGCAAATAGAAGAAATTTTAATACTTAAGTCATATTAGATCTTGATGAAATTCTGTTTTTTTTTTTGTTTTTCGTTTTTCTGGACAATGGGGTGATGATACATTAAAAAATGTTGTGGTCCTTTATATCGAGGGACTCCTGTACTGTATATTGGCTTAAATGAGGGGAATAGCCCTTTGATGAAGCTAAACCTTTTAAAATCTTTTTGCTGATCTAACAAATCCTCTTTTTCTTTTCAGTTGTGTCCTTAGGTTTCCTAGTACCAACATCAAAATAGTTTTCCAGTCAATGTTAAATGATGAAGAAAGTTCCCCTCCTAGTCCTAAGAAAAAGAATCTACCTCCACTAAAGCTCAACATTCCTGAAGTAGGAGATGCCGCTTTCAACAGTCCATGTCCTTCTCCTACAGGAACTATTAGGTGAGTATAAATATTTGATTGATTCTGTTTTCTCTTGCCAGATAAATGGTTGGCTTTCCTTTGTAGTATAGTGGTTGATGATATTAACAGTGATAATGGGGGGAAAACACAAATTGTTTGCAAAATAAACAAGTTTTTCATATTTTTTATTATTATTGAACGAAATATTGTAACACATTTTTATTACATTTGACTATTTTTTTCTTTGTTTTGATTTTTAGTTGACTTGTTTTCATTGTATAACAACTAAAAAAAAATCAAGTTGAAAGTTTTAAAAAAAAAATTATTCACATGCTTTGCTGGTTTCAGCTTCATATAACATCCTGTCAAATATCTTTTATCCAAATTTTAATCCTAGTGGTTGATAAAATTGGTTAGAAAATAGCTATTACAGTACCAAACCATTTATCTAGCAAGCTTGAGACTGGAGTTGGCCTAGATTTCTGGTCTAAGGCTTAATGAAAAGTAAAGAACAGAATTGTATTTAACAGAAATTAATACACTCCTGAAGCGAGATCTGTTCAGTCTTTATTAATCCTCTTGAAATTCTTGAATATACAGAGTATAAATTATTAGAAGAATAGTAAACAACAAAACTATTTAAGACTGTTAAGGTTAATGTTTTGAAAACACTGTTTAATCAAAATGAATCCAATAATGTACATCTGAGGACAGTTTCAATTTTCATGGTGGTTTAAATTAAGAGCAGTCTAGCTGTGAATTACTATCAAGCCTACCAGATTCACAACTAACCCATTTTAAAATGATACTTAGTTGAGTACTATAGTTTTACCAATGAACCTTGTTTTTCAAATTCAACCTCTTGCAAGCACTGAAGCTTTTTGAGGATTTTGACTTAATGTGCTGTTTTTCAATTTTATCTGTTATCTCAGAAGATCATTTGTTCATTGTAAGCACAACCTTATCTATTTTCTGCCACCCAAATGTTTTAAATTTCACAGATTTATCAGAATCTTACTCCTGACAAATATTTTGTAGACCTACTTTTCTGTTATTGAAGGATAGTATTCTTATTATACTAAGTTGATGTCGTAGTGAGTCAAAATCTCAACTTGTTTGTACAGGACCAATTGCATTAGTATCAAGTACAACTGCCAATGTGTTCATACTTACATCAGGATTTCTTCCATAAGATTCTTTTTCAATTAACTAGGTTCAAGTATTAGTTTCCATAAAGATGAAGATATGGTTTCAAACCTTAGAATTTTCAGGATAGATCTTTTATTTTTAATGAATATACGTAGTTGAATTCAATTTTTTCTATTTAGCATATGATTATGATAAAGTCCAATGAATTGTATAGTTTTGTTACCTGAATAGCTGTACAATCCCAAATCACTATTTGTCAAAACCACTTGAACTGAACATGTGGAATCTCTCTTGAAGGGCAAAGTATCTTTGCAATGTGAATCCACACCTGGATGCTCTTGAAGAGATGTCTACTTGATTGCAGTTTGCACCTTCAGATACTTGCAGCAGCAGCAGCTACTTAATAGTTTCATACTTAATGAATATATGAACATATAGTTGACATTGTTAGAAACCATTTAACTAAACTATCACTCAAACCGTTGAAATGGGTTTCTTCAGTTTTTAAATTGGATTGGCTAGCTATGCATCATGTGTACAGGTCACACCAACGGAGCTAGAGCTGAAAATTTAAACATTTACTCCTTATTGAGTCAAAAGAAAAGAAAAACTTTTTTTTTTTTTTCCCAACTCTCCCCAAATTGGTTTTTGATGGTTGGGTTCAATTTACAACATAAGTTTATGCTAAATTGGTCACTTGTTTTTTATCACCCCATATCCCAATTTTTTGATTGATCAACCCCAACATTGCTTACTGGAAAAAAACATTTGTTGCCTGATGGCTTACTATTGAGTGACTAACCAGACCTGTCCTTTTTCTGGTTAATCCATCTAGAAAGGACATCTTCCTTTAGGAATTTTTTCTTTTTTCCAAGATCTGAGTTAGTTATTTACTATCAAGTTGTGGATAGGCAAAATGTTGTTTTGTAAAAATGTTCTAATCATCATAGAAAGTTTGGTTGTTTATAAGGTCTCTAGAACTTGTTTGCAAAATGTTATAGTGATAGGTATACTATATAAATCCATGAGCACTGAACATGAATTTATTTACATAAAAATATGACAAGGTTTATTAGGTGCATATCTTTAAAAAATATGCTGAATGTATAATGTAAGGACAGTATCTTGTTCCAACCAGAATTTTTTATATTACTTACTCTTGTAGTTGACTTTCTACTCCAGATTATGTGAGTCCAATCTGATAATACCTTTATCAATTGGATTATTGCTTGAGATTCTTCCAAAAGTTATGAAGACTATTAATGTTGATTTGTATGTACACTTTCCTTTTATCTTGAATTTCCTACACGATAAAAAAAAAAATATTCCATTAAGAGCCCTGAAGAACGTTGATGCATATCACTATTATATCCCTCTGTCTGCCAGTTTGTCTGTGGTAATATAAAATGTCAATATGTAAGTGTATAACATCTACCTTGCATGGCTCCAGGGCACCCTAAGAGGTGGTGTTATATAGACTGAAAGGTTTTGAATTATTGTTACTTGAAATGATTCCTTTGTTGTTTTTGTTTTTGATTTTTGTTAGTTAGAAAAAGAAAATTAATTTTGTGAGATAATGTTAGAGATTTAGATTAGTGTATCGAGTGATATGACTTTAACTATAACTACCAAAACAAAAGTGAACCGTGCAAGATATTTTGAACTTTTCTAAAGAACTGATACCTTGTTGGGGTAAATTGAAGAGTAAAGCAAACAGGTTGGGAAATATGGCAACCAAATTGAAAAATATGCCATGCAAATTAAAAAGACAGCCAAAATGAACTTTGGATTTTTATTTGGCTATCTTAGTTTTTAATTTGTTGGCTGTAGTTTTTAATTTGCTTACCATAGCTTTTGATTCTGTTGCTGAAGTTTTTAATTTAGTTGGGGGTAAAGTATAGTTCTATAAATGGATTTACCTTGCCACTATATTGGTGAGGTGAGCTGAAAATCACACTTGGAAGCATTTTTCATTCAATTTTAATAATCTATTGATTTAACTCTCTTGAGGAAATCATTCATTTAGAAATTATTCTTACCAGGGATCATGCAAATATAAAATTTTGCATCTATAGATTGATCTGTATTTTGATGAAATTGTGATTGTTTTTGTTACTTTTTAAAATTTTTTTTAACTAATGCACTGTTTTATGTTTGTTATATAGTGCTGCAAATTCTTGCCCGAATAGTCCTCGGGGTGGTTCCAGTCACCGTACTTTGGTGCCTGACCTTGGGGAAGCTGTTTATGCTGCACATGTTGGAGGTGACAATAATGGCCAACAGATCTCCGGTGAAAGCTCTAAGGATGAGTCTAAGCCTCCATACTCTTACGCCCAACTTATTGTCCAGGCAATATCTTCGGCCACTGATAAACAGCTCACATTGAGTGGAATCTATGCTTACATTACTAAAAACTACCCCTACTATAGGACGGCTGATAAAGGATGGCAGGTAAGACACATTATCTCTTTGCTCTCCTTTTTGGCTATTTTGTTCCTCTTTAATGTCTCTTTGATTTCTGATTTCTTGATACCCAGACATTTTCAATGATTTTGACTACTTTTAACCGTTACCTTAATTTTAGATATTTTTACATAACTTTCAATTCAAGCGATTGTTTTCTACGGCAATATAGAACAAAAACATCAGAAGTGAAAGTAAGGGAGAATATTAGTCAAAATTGAGTAGTAAAAAAAGAAAAAAAAAATATATGATTATAATACTTCATCTTATAATGAAAATGAATGTCAGACATATTGTCTATGATTTTGAAAAGTCATTAAAATTCAAAAAATCTCAATGATTGACAATGCTGTGGGGGGGGGGGGAGAGAGAGAGAAAACTGGAAGAAACAGCATGCATCAACTTGTTAACAAAATGTTTAAGTTAGACCAGTGTGGATTTCAACTCAATCTGGCTTTTGCTGCTCAATAGGGACATATGTTAGTCTTTGTCTTACAAAGAAACATCTGTAACCTGTGTAACAAGCATTGTTGCTAAAGAAAAGAGAAAATTCTATTTGCTACCATTTTTCACTTGGCACTACTGAGAAAAAGTGTCCCTCTCTTCATAAATGGAAATTACACCAGAAGAAGGGCATAGAATGGATTTGCCAAAATGTTGGGGGAAAAACAAGTAAAAAGAATGAGTTCAACTGTCTGGAGAACTCTTTGAATGTGAGGCGTACTTTGAAAAAAAAAAAAGCAGTCTGATTCTCTCCATCTGAATTTCTGTATGGATAATGAAACCAGTTTTAGGTTGTCGTTTTTGTTTCTTGTTTTTTTTTTTCCGACTACCTAATGTACACAAAAAAAGAATCTACCTCAAATGAATTCCTATCGCATGTAGCACTAAATTTATTGAAGATTGATTTGAATTCTAACCAAAGGTTTTAAGCTTCAATTCCAGCAATTTTGAAAAAATGTTTTCACTTTTCTTTATTTATTACATTGTGAATTTTTAGTGTTCAAATATTACAACAGGCAACCCTCCCCTTTTTCTCTCACCCCAAGATATTTTGATTTTCAATGTATTTCAGATAGATTAATTGTTGATTCTCTATAACCATATGGGGGGGCTTTGGTCATATTGTTTATAGCTTGCTAAGTTCAATTGACTTTCTGCACTAATGCTGTTGGGAAAGGCATGAATTTGTATCGGTTTCCCCCCCCCCCCCCCCGCTCCCGTATATGGGTGAAATAGCTAAACCAGAAAAGTCCAACCCCTCATCTAGTGTTGTTAGAGGCTGGAAGCTGATAGTAAGGACCATGTTCCCCCAAAATATGCTTGATGGGGCTCTGGTAAAGCATCAACAGGCTTAGCAAATGGGAAGTGGATTATGATAGATGTTCAAGTGGGATAACCCCATGACACCCTTGACGGTTCAAGCAGATAAACGTACGGACAGATTTGGATGACAACCTTTGTGAATTTTCAGACCTTGAATAAGATCATTTGCAAATATCTATGTACATATTCACTAGACAATCAAGCACCTGGCTTATCAGTTTCTATGAAGCAATTTTCTCATTTGCAAAATCATTTGCTTGTGGGGCTATTAGAAACTTTCCACCCAAACTGTCAACCTAAGCTTCAAGTTTTCAATGGCTATCTATGTATCTATGTATCTATATATGTATGTATGTATGACACTTACTGGCCACATCAATCAAGTGTAGTGTGCTGAAAATTTGAACATCTACCCCTTATGTCTATAAAAGAAGTTGGTTTGGGGGGAGTTCTAGTTTGCATCTGCTCGTTTTTTCATAATTCAAACCTATTAGTGATCACTGTTCAACAAAAGGCGTAAGAAGTTACTTATTCATTGAACCTCCTTTTCTTTTTTTCTTTTTCAAATTTTTCTCAAATTTTTAGAATATCACACCCTTAATGTAATCTTAATCTGTTGATGTTATTGATTTTTTTTGTTTTTTTTGTCCTTGCTTTCTCCCTGATTCAAGTTTTTAAAGCTTCCTTGAAGGAGAATTTTTGCTGTACCAACAAACATGCTGCTATAGTCAGTGTTGTATGTCACATTTCAATTTTTTTCTCCACCCTAATCTTTTACAGAACTCTATCAGACACAATCTTTCTTTGAATCGGTATTTCGTAAAAGTTCCTCGTTCTCAAGAAGAACCTGGCAAAGGCTCTTTCTGGAGGATTGATCCTGCCTCGGAAAGTAAACTCACAGCTCAGGCATTTAGACGAAGACGCCAAAGAGGAGTACCATGTTTTAGAACTCCTTATGGTGGACTTTCCACCAGGTGAGTAACCATTTCCTTCCTTCCTTTCTTTTTTGTCATCGTCAATGTTTGTGTACTTATCTGTCTACACCGTCCTCAACACACTTCTTGCCCCTTTTTCTGTGTCTCTGTTTGTCTATTACCAAATGAATGAACTAGTTATTTATCTCAAGCCATTGTATTAGAAATTGGGGGGGGGGGTTAAGTATTTTAGACTAAATTCATTCCTATATTTTTTCAGCTGGAGGGTAATCAATTTAATTTCAATTTGTGACCTATCTATGCAAGTTAATCTCTCTATACCATATATATTCTGATTGGGTTATGCTCAGGCTATGTTGAAGTCATTTTCATCAGATTCATTTGTAAATAAACTCTCCTGCTTGGCTGGCCAGTCTGTCTGTTGAGGGTTAAAACTATTTTATAGGTTGTGCTAACTTGAAGTCAAGGAGCTAAATCCGGAAGAGTACTCTGAAGCAAAAATGATCAGATGGAAACTGAACCCCCCTCAGTGACATGAATAATATACTATTTCAGTATTCATCTTATCATTGACCCTTGAGAAAACATATGCCGTGAGGATGATTTTCGTATACTTTGTTTTCCTTTCCTTTTCCCTCATTCCAGTGCACTTGAATGTGCATTAATCTCTGAATTTTTTTTTCCTGCGACAAAAGAGTATGGACTGATTGCTTATTTAATTTATTTAATTATTTGCTAATAAACAAGTTTTCCTTTCCTTTTCTTTTTCTTTTTTTTTCTTTTTCTTTTCTTTTTCTTTTTTTTCTTTTTCTTTTTTTTTCTTTTTCTTTTTCTTTTTCTTTTTTTTCTTTTTCTTTTTTTTTCTTTTTTTTTTTCTTTTTCTTTTTTTTCTTTTTTTTTTTTCTTTTTCTTTTTTTTCTTTTTCTTTTTTTTTCTTTTTCTTTTATGATTGAGTTTGATTCTGTTTTTATATTAGAAAGTAAATTGATTAGAGAAATAGAATATTTCTAAGGACATATTCTGTGTTTTCTGATTCCTATTTGCAAATAGCTGTCTTTATTACCAGTCAAAATCCTCATTGAAATTAGCTGTAAATTATGCGCTTATTTGATCTTGTTTAGTGTGATTCTTTTACTCGTACTCTTTCTATGTACTGTTATTGCTGTGAGCTGGAATGAGAGCTTTGATTGCTCTGTGAAAGGATCAAAATTTCATTTTCGGTTTTGTCACTCACTTGATATACCATTTCTGTCAGAATTTACCCTCCCCTGCTTCCTACAAGAACAATCCTCACCATCTTGTTAAATCAAATCTATTTATAAAATTCTCTTCTGTGATTTGAAAACTCAATCTACTGATTGTTTGCTAGCTCATTTACTGAGCCAAACAGACAAGTCTTATGTATCATTGAATTCATTTATTATATCAAAAGTTGTAATCTCCACTTGGAATAGAAGTAGGAGTGGTGTTTGACACTGCTGCAGCCAGGCTTGATAACTTTTTTTTTTTTTTCTTCTTCTTCTTTATATTAGATCACCTAGACATGGTATGAATTTATTCAAACCTCTACTGCCCATACTGTAAAAAGATTTTTTTTCTTCTCTCTTTGATGATTTTAGTTTGCAAATATTTTTTTGTTTTTGATATTTTTTTTCATTTCAAAGGACCTTTTGCAAAAATATTGAAGTAGCTAAATCCTTGGAAATTCTGCGAGTGTTGACAACTAAGATTATCTATTATCTCATTGCTCTCCTCTCATCCTTCCCCCCTTATCTTCTCATTCTCCTTCGTCCCTTCCAATCTTAGTTGCCAGCTCATATTTTCCTCTAAATGTTATACAAACATGGGTTATTTTCATATGTGCAAGTGTTCCTACCTCCTCTATAAATTACCTTTTTATTTCACCTCTCTCCTTTCCTACCCTCTTATTGAACTACCCAACATTTCCTTTGTTATTACTGAAAGCATGACATTCAAATAAGAATAAGCAAAATGTAATATTGAATAATAGAATTGAAAATGTTCTATTTTCTGCTGATCATAGTTTTGTTGTTTATTTTACTTTTCTCAGTGTAGCAATTGATTCTTAGATCTTGGATGATTTTGTAGAAATATCTTTTAATATATAGGAAACTGTTGCTTTTTTTTCCTTTCTCAAAGGACTCCTTAGTATAATTGCTTTTGGAAATTTTTCATTAGGCTATATTTTATTTAGTTGTGTTCTCACTCATCTTTAAAATGTTTATAGGTCCCTAGGTGACTGGTGTCAGAACTTTCTTTTTCTTTTTCTTTTTTTTTCTTTTTTTTTTTTTTCTTATTCTCCTTTTTTTTTTCTTTTTTTTTTTTCTCCTTTTTTTTTCTTTTTTTTCCCTTTTTTTTCAAATCAATTCTTATAATATATAATGATAGATTTAGAATTATGTCATCAACATTCAAAAGCATGGGATTAAAGATTGAGATTGTTTTTCTTTTTAGAGACATTATTCATATAATTAGTAGTTTCCCTTCAAGTGGACACACGACACACTTACCTATGGTTTCTCTTTCAGTGGTTCTCCTTTATCCACGGTCTCCCTTTCAGTGATATGTGAACATACCATTAGAATTCCATTCTTTAAACATGGAATTTATCACAAGTTCTTTTGGCTCATAAATGAGAATGATACTTAGTTTTTCAAAGTAAAAATTTTGCCTGATAATGAGATAAATTACAAATGTTCATAGATTAGCCATTACTAGAACTTCAATTTTTGTTTTGTTGAACCTGATTGTACTCAAAGTATTTACTGAATTATTTAGGTTGTGTTGTTTTACTAACTTTCACTGATAAGTGTCAATTGATGGAGCAACAATGATATTTAGAGGTTGGGATGCTTCCTTCATGATATGTGTGATAGATCAATAGGCTGTGTTATGAATATTAATATACTAGTTGACCTTATTGTGTCATTATTTTACGATAGGGTTGATATTGTTCTTACCATTTTCAGTTTAAGCAGAATTTTGTCAATTGAGAATGATCTGCAGATGTGTCTCTGAAACTGTGCCTAGAATGAAGATCTTTATTGGAAAGCTCATCCATCTCATTAAAAATGATACATAAAATTAAATGAAAGTAATAATGCTATATGTCTATAGTCTGTTCTATGGTACTGCTTGATAGGACAGCAGTTGCCAACTCTTTTTTTTTTTTTTTCTTTTTTTTTCCCCCTTATTATCCAATATGAAGCAAAAAATATAGATTCTTCAGAAAATAATTTGAAGATATATGTAAATATACTATATATGTTCAAAATCAAACTATGTAATTTCTTGAAAAAAAAATAGGGAAGCTATGTATGAATGAGAAAAAATTTCAAATTTATTGGGGGGGATGGGGGGGGGTGATTCAACCTCTTCACATTCTGCCAGTTTTGCAAAGTGTACAAGTGTTTTAAAATGAACTTTTTGAAATGTATCAGATATTTTTTACATTTGGTGTAGACTTCCTTCCCTGTTCTATTTATTTGTATAAATTCTTTCTTTTCACCCATAGCCCTCACTTTTTCTTTATTCTGTGACAACACCATGTTTTCTTATCGTTTGTATTTCACTCAGATCCATCAAAGAGCAGATTGTCCATTGCTACAGAATCCCTTTGGTTTGGGTGTTGCCAGAAATCCTAATCTTTGAATAAAAGCAATTTCTATAAGAGATCAAGGCAACTATACTTGAATTATTTTGAAATGTTTGTTTTCATGAATTATATAAATCAATGGTTCCCAAACTTTTTAAAATTGTGGCACCCTTGATGTATTGGGGTTTTACATGGTACCTCCAGCCTGAAAATGCTGAACAATTGCATTTATGTTTGTGTGATAAGGTTAGGTAAAACAATTATGAATCGTGTAATTTGAATTCATAAATTTATATATTTGTTTCCTTTAATGATCATAATTACTTGTTGGATGTATGTTTCAATCTTCAATGAGGCTGCAGAGAATCTGATTATTTATATGCAACTATTAAATACTGAGGATGTTTGACAAAGAACAATTTGAAAGATTAACATTGTCTATCAACTGAGTGCCATCTAGTGTTAAAATGAAGTTCAACACTAGATGGGTAGTAATTTGCAATGTGCCCACTGAATGTCCCTTCCTATAATTGTGGCTATGAATCCGTGTATTGAATTGATTTCCTTAAACTAAAATTTTTGGAATATTTTGCGACGCCCATGGGTGCTAGCTAACTGCAGTTCCTTGGGGAGTCACAGCATACACTCCTCGAATCACTGATATAAATTATGAATTGTCATTAAATTTAGGAGAAGCACTTGAGTGTTGAGTGGAAGCCAATGAAACTGTTGGGATTTCATCTTCCTTACATTTTGATTAACTTATGAACAAACTTACGTAAGTTTTGACCGCCAACAACAAATATATCCGATTCTGATCGGATTTATAATAATAATTATAATGAATGAATTCTGAATCACTTCTAGGTTGCTGAAAATTTGTTATCAATTATGGTGATTTTGAAGATTTCTACTCTATTCAGATTTATGAACATTTGTTAATGTTACAACTAGCTTGGAGATATGTGGCTTGTTCTCTTTTTTTCCTTTATTCACAAAGAAATCTTGAGATTTCTATAAATCATTTCATATTCCTTCAAACAATAGGCATAGATGGATTGTATCTTTGCTTCGTTTGAAATTTTTTGTTTGAATTTGAAAATCCACTTACAAAAAATCTTTTTGTGGACTTACAACAAAATTCTCTTGCTTGTACTCAAGATATTGAAGTTGAGCTACAATTACTTTCATTTTAGGGATCATTTTTAGAGAGTAGGATTTTCCTATTCAACTAGTTGGTTTGAATAAAAATTTACCTTTTCTCTGCATGAATGCTTAAAAGGAGAAGGACATCCTGTATAGCAGTGGTTTTGAAACTGATCTGTGAGCCACGAGAGGTCTTTAGTTTGAAATCTAAATTGATACCATGAATTTAAACTTGATATATCTGAGCTATGTTGGTACAAGTAACTTTTGTAAGCAGGTTTTCTCCATGATGCTGTATCTAAGAAATGAACCACAAAACTGGCTGGATGTTGAATGTGACAAGAGAATTGAGATGTCTGATATTAAATTGATAATGACATTGCGAATCTCATGGCAGAGAAACCTTAACCATCAGATAGCTATCAATAAACATGATTATTGTACACAGATCTGTACCATATATTAGGATTCAATCAATCAGTTTACAGTGAAGATGATTTTTCAGAGGTCAAAAGTTGCTTGTTATTGTGGTTAGTTGAATGCTGTCTAGAAGTCCAATGATGAAAATAGGGGTCCTCTACGATATTTCCTTCTAAAGGGGTCCTTGAGTTCTCACAATCTTAGAATTGCAGCCATATGGCATTTAACTGTTATCCTTCTCTTTGAATTAACAATGATTTCAGTTTTCTTTTTAATCTATGCCTGTGTATTAATTATTACCTGACTTTTCTGACAAATTGAAAATCCCATGAACACAACTAGAGCCTGCAGTTTTTAAATGAACTGCAAGTGTAGTGGCCCCCATTCCAAACCTTAATAAAAGCTTGAAAAATTACCAGTAAAATAATTTTACAACCTTCACATGGGAAGTAAATGAATACTTCAAAATTGTATGAATGGTGGAAAATGAGAGTTCAGTTTAGCATTATAGTTAGATTGTAAATAAATAATGAACTCTTTTCAAAAAAGCACAATACGCGGCAACAAAGCATACTCATTAGCTTTGGAATGGCGTTGATATCTCAAAAGCTGTAGAAACCATACAAAAAAATGAGCAGAATATCCATATCTTGCATAAATGAACCTTCATAGCCCACACGTATACCAGAACAATTATCTGAAATAATCCTTTAAAAAAAATATCTGGACTTCAGGCATTGTTGGTTGGTCAAATATGACTAATAGAGATGGTGCTTAATGGCATACTAATTTCAAAGGCTGTAGCCCCAAAAATGTAACGAGGAGTGCCAAGAGACACATACATGTGCTTAGAGAATAATGTGTAGCCCACTTGGTTAATGGATCAGGTGGGTCACTTGTTGGGACTACAGTTATTCAATAAGAATAAATAATGAAAAATACGTAAGAGGAATAGTGAGATTGTGTTTGCATTATCATACCGATTAACATTGAGTGGAATCAATTCACCCTAAAACTTTCCATTTAAATCAATTTCAAAATTAAATTAATTGTCAGTCCTAGTTTCCTTCACTTCATGACTGTTTCCCCCCACCCCACCTACTTAGACTTCTAGCCTAAGAAAACTTTGTGGAGGGTATTTAAGCAAGAAATAGATATCTTGGGATATAGATTGATTTATTAGTTTGATTCTGTTTATTGGCAACAATTTTGTTTCTGACTCCTCCTGTAATCAGAACAAGATGTCCATCATAACAATTGATTAGAAACCAATACAGTATTACCCCACTTGCTGCAGCATTTATTTGGTTTGAGCGCTTTTTCAAGTATTTTTTATAATAAATTTAATGTTAGGTTTCCAGAAAAAATGACTAAAAAAACAGCACCATGGACGGTCTTTGTTATAATCATATACTGTGCACTTTGATGAATGTGCCACATGTATGTTAATATATACACATATTTATACATTGACCCCTAGTGATATTTTACCAACAACAAAAAGAAACTACCAGCAACACAACACTAATCTAATCCATCTTGAGACTCAGTCATGACATATACTTTGAAATATCAAGAATGACCCTGAATGGGAACACAGCAAGAAGTCAAAGTGTTCTGACTTATTTTAATGTCCTCGTATGGTGTTATCTGAGGTTTTACTGTAATTTTAGTTCTAAATTATACTCCTCTGTTATAGCTGAGTTAAACTATCATTTAACTACCACCCCTCCAGAAAGAGCCTGTAAAAGTGTCAGGGATCAGGTGGGTGCTACCAAGCTGTATATAATGCTTGATGCACCCTAAGAGGATTAGCCAGAATTTGAGTGAACAGATTAAAAATTTTAAGGTTTGTATGTGTATTAAAACTAGAAGCTCATTTGAATATTAACCTCTTATTACCAGTTTCCTCATTCAAAATTTAAAGATTCTTCATAGATGTTAAAGATTTTTGTTTTTTCTTTTTGCAGGTCAGCCCCAGCCTCTCCAAGTCATGTAAGTGGGGTATTTACTCCTGAAAGTCTGTCTCGGGACAGTAGTCCTATCCCAGAGGCAGTCCCAGAAACAGAAGTTGTCAGCACTACAATTGTCAGCAACAACAACATGACGACGACCCCCACCACTAACAATCAACATCAGGCCACCAATCGCATCACTTCAGAGTTACGTGTAAGCCAGTCAGCACCTGGATCACCGTCAGGTACCTAGATAAATATATATATTTATATATATACATCTGCTAAGCTCTTGTGCATCTCACCTGCTTGTTGGCAAAACTCTTGCTTTCACTGAAACATTTCAGTTTTTAATTTAGACAAGGCCAAACTATTCTGTCTTTTTTTTTAATGAATAGATTTGGAAATATACATTGAAAAGAAAAGAATAAATCCTATCGTTGCATGTTGGCTGTTGATGTAATGTCTCCTCCACTTCCCAATTTGAATTGTAAAAATTGTAAATTTGATATGTATGCCTTGTAGCGTACGTGAAATTAGTACCCTCAAATAGGGATATGCATTCAACCCCCACCCTTGCTTTGCTAAATCCTCTACTTTTGCAACATTTTTTCAATTGTTTTTTTTTTCTTTCTTATTTGCTGCTTGTTGCACATATTGCTTTAAAATAATTTTCATGGTTGTATTTGAAATACTGGCATTTGTGACTTTTTTTTTTCTTTTAATTAAAATATGTACATGAAATTCTGACCAATTTCAGGTAATCTTGATTAACCTCTGCATTGTGTACTTCTAATGTCCAGAAACATTAAAGCAATACTTTTATTGATCATATTGATCTGCTAAAACTGCACTATTTCTATGAAATGATCATATGTATTCGACTGTTTCTGGTAAGGAAAAAAATGGAAGTTGAAAGGGATAAATTGGCAAACGGCAGTGGTACTTCCTTTTTCTTAATTTTGAGTCCAGCAAATATAGTCTTGGTTTATTCATGTTCACTTGGTTCATTTATTCACCTCAAGTGCTATAGGTTTCTATTTTAGGTTTTTATCTCTATCTTCTTCCATTTTTTCTCCCCCCCCCCCTTACCCCCCTTCCCCATATCTGATAACGAGGCCCATCCTCTAGACCAGCAGTGGTGAACCTTTTTGAGAGCATCTGCCCACATTGGCAATAATCTTCTGGAAGAAAAAAAAAAAAAAAACTTTCACATGCCCATGGGAACTTTTCAGCTGTAGATTATTATTTTTATTATATTTGTATTTTACAAGATATTTTATGGAGAAAGAACAAAACGCTTTAAAGACATTTGTTTACACAATCAATAACTGAGGCAACAGCTGATAAATTGAAGGATGCTATTGTTTTTTGTTTTTTTTTAATAATCACTAACAAAAAATTATATCACCTGTATGCTATAGGTTCGCCACCCCTGCTCTAGACTCTTCGGATAAATTTGTTTTAGTCATCCATTACTTAAGTATTTCATCCTTACTCTTTTTCACATTTAATTTTAGCAACTTTTTGTGCTGTTTCATTCTGGATTTCTGAGATGAGGAATTATCGGTATTATTCACTGATTTATATAACTATAACAACCCAGATGAGGACACTGGTCTGAGTAAATCTGTGAATAATATTGATACTTGTCATTTCTGTTTGATTTTCAAATTCCAATTTTTTTCCTCTGGACACAATAATTCCAATTGGTTTCTTTTAGTGTTATTTTTAATTGTTCTTCATGCTAATTTATCAGTTTATTAAAGGCTGATACATAGTGTTTTTATGTTTTTATCTTCATTCTCTAACCCCAAATAATCATTCAAGAGTAATTGAACACTTTCATTCATGCTGTTAACATTGTTTTGGACAGTCTATTCTATGATGTCCTTCAGGTGTACTATCCGAATGTAATGATGGTAATCTGAAAATATTTCTCTCCAATTGCAGCAACGCTTGAAAAAACAAAAACATCTAAATCCTATTTTATAAATATTACTGCCATTAGACAGAGAAATTTTCTTTTTACTGCAATTGCATTTACATAGTATACCTGAAGAAGGCTGTAGAATTGATTTTCCAAGACATCTTGTCAACAACATACACTACAAGGACTTGGAACTTGAATTGTCAGAAAAACTCTTTGAATGTTAATGGCTCTTCTCAAAACTATAGGCAGCAAAATATTTCTTATTATATTTTTTTTTTTTTTTTTTTCCTGAATTTCAATTTTTCTGGATTTCTGAAAATTAGATTCCTATTGATTTATTTTCTTATCCTTCAGAGCATTTATCCGTGTAGCCAATGTGGCCAAAAAATGAACCTTTTGCTCTTTTTGCCAATTTTTAGCTGGACCTTAAACCCGAAATAAAAACCAACTTTGATGTGCTCATGTTTTCTGTGTATTTATTTGAAATAGATTAACATTATTAACAAAATACTTCTGTATCCCTCAATAAAATCTTGCTCAACTTTGTAGACTTCTGAAGATATTATTCTTAATTATCTGAGTGGAGCAAAGATCTACTCACAGAACCCATTTGGCAAAGGGCTCAGCACCATTCAGTTTCTTTAAATGAGTTTGCCTTATAGATTGCCGGGTTGAGCTGAAATTTGGTTCTAGAGACTTATGGGCTAAAGTGTAACTTTTGATTACATCAAACTATAAGAAGTGTTCTTACAGTATAGCTTTAGCTGTTCCTGCTCAAAAAACAGTTCCCCTACCATTTTGAGTGCAGAGAATCTAAAACAGTCTTAATCAGATCTAAGTAGACTAAAATATTAGAATGTATGGAGATGACAAAAATTCCCAAATTTATCATGGTGCTAGAAATTGAGTTTATGCAAATAAGTTGACCCTGCCTCTTCAATGAAAATGAAACTTAATTGTGCTGTGAATAAAACCTGACAGAAGAGTGGGTAGGTTGTGAAGTGAATATCTACTCCTGAATCTCATTCGGTATATGGGGTCTGCCTCATTCGCAGTTTATTTCCCACAAAGAGACCTTTATATAGATTGAGCTGAAATTTGGTCCTTGAAACTTCTTAGTGCCAAGGCTCCAAATATTACTTCTTACTTGGTTCCCATTTGCAATATGTGAAATATGCTTGAAGATGACAAGCACCTTAAGTGGCATCACTCACTTCACTCGCTATTTTGCCCATGGCAAGGGAATAACCTCGTACTTTTCCCAGATGCATTAATGCAAAATGAACACAAATTGTCCCAGCTGGAATTTAAACTCTGAGAGAATCCATTGTCAGTGCTGTTACCCCCATGGTTGCCTCACACCTCCAATAATTGTGACAAAAGAAATGAGGTGCAGGTGATGTAACAGTCTCCCACACTAAAACCGGGATTGGCAAATCAGGTGTGTTATGTGAGCTCCAAATCTTTGCTATATAAATGAAACAAGGTGGAACTAAAGTTGTGGGCTTTGAACTCAAATCCCACTTAGAGGCTGAAATTAGAAAGGTGACAAAGAAATTGAATTTAAGAGTAGCTTCCAAAGGTTATTCATTTTCATTCTTGAATATAGTAGAACTGTGTTTTTAGCAACTGCAAAATACTTGAAAACCCCTATTCTAGCAAAATTTGCAGCTGACCAATTTTCCTTCAATTGAAGGATATCCCTTGCTTATTGATTGCGTGCACTGCGATTCTACCACAAGGTGGAGCCAAAGTTGTGGGTGCCTACTTCATGTAGTATTGAAAAATAGCTCTTATTCCTAGCTATGATTAAAGCAGATACAAACTCATTCTTTTGATATCCGATTGAAAACATTTAGTCGATTTAGTCTAGATTCCTCTAATCTTTCGTAAGTATCCTAACTTTGTAATAGGTAAAATTCTGTTGATAAAGGCAAGTGTTATTATTAGTGATACACGTGTTTGCACATCAAACTAAGTAAAAGAGACCTTTAGTTAGAGTGAGAAATTGGTTGTGGGATTGGTTGGCCAATCACAGTCATCCTTATGAAGGGTTTTGAGTCGCCTAGCCAATCAATGTTCAGCTTTAAAGTAGTCCTCTTCTCATAGGTTCACTCTTCAAGCAAAAATCCCATGATGACAGCATCAGCAGCAAACTGATTTGAATTTCTGGCCATTTGAGAGAGAGACACAGGGAGTGTTGGCAGAGCTCCCAGCTGGCAAGGGAATGGGGAGAGTTGAAGATGGACAAGCTATCAAGGCAGTGTGAGCATAGATAGTGAACTCTGTGTCCAATGGATTAAAATACTTCAAAGAACAAAAACAACGTTCAGCCTTTCCACTTCTGTTGAATCTAAACCCTTTATTTCTCTCTCAAAAATTTGTCCTTTTTTTGGCACTTTGTTTTTTCTCTTGTTTTTCGGAAGCTATTTTCATAACTTCAACATTCACTAAAGCTTTCCCCTTTCTTCAGATTTTTGTGTCCTGCACTAAAGTGATTTGCATGTGGTTACACTACATAGTTTGATGATGCAATTTATCCTTTTTTTTCTCCTTTGAAAACCTCTTCCCTTATAATACTTTCAACTTTTTTTTTTTTTTGATCTTGAGCAATTTTAGTCTTGATTTGCAGATCTGATATGATTCAAATACTGTATAGCCTATTTCAAAAAAAAAAATGGTTCTATGTCCACATGTTGAAGAAAATGTTCAAAGCAATGGTTCTCAACCTTTTTCAACCAGTCCCCCCCACCATCAAAATTTTTAGCCTCTTGTTCCTCCCCACTCTAGTACTGAATATTCATACTGGCTATTAATTTTCTAAAAATCCATAAATGTTGGATTGTGATACTACTTTTTCTCCAAGAGTTTGGTTTTTGTATTCAGCGCGCGTGTTTCTCTGTCTACTAATTTGAAGTGGTCTTTATGGCAACAGGAATATCCCATCTTTTATTGCTCCCTTCTCATTTCCTGCTCAACTGCTATCAATATATTGCATTTGCCTGATCCCATTATGAAAAATGAGTCAGTCAGAAAATTAAAAAAACACCTCCAGCTCATTTAATCACACTTCGAAATGGAATTTCCCCGAAATCCCGGGGATTTCCCCCACCGGCTGAGAACCACTGGTTTAAAGCAAGGAGTATTTGAATTTTCATCAAACTCTTTGACAAAGGCACAGCTTGTGCACAACAACATTTGAGGTGAATTCAATTTGTGATCTCTCTTTGACAATCATTTCTCCATTTAGTTTCAAGAAATGATTGTGGTCATTTATTTTTTAATTGTAGAAATTCTATTATGCACCAAATTCCCATAAAATCATGATTTTTTCTCCTATCTTTCATGTCTTACAAATATCTACTCTTATCCACATCCTAGATTCAAAATGCAACACACCTAGACATGAGTATAATGTAATTAAGCTGCTCATAATTAAATATGAACTTCATGCAAATTAAAAGCCAAAGCATTTTTTAAATTGCTTTATGGCAATGATATATCACATGAACTATTCCTGAAATGTGGAACTGATGGTATTCGTTTACATTTTTACTCTGAAGGGAAGAAAATTGCCTAACTAGCAGCCATTCCTTCAATTCTCTTTGGTGGATTTTATAAATATTTACATCTATAATTGGTAACTACTTGTAGGTCATGTGCACTGGAGGGCTTGACAAATAGGTTGGGGTTATAAATTAATGTAATAAACAATGGGTGACTAAGATAAATGTACTGCTGTATTTATATACCAGGTATTTTAAATAGACTTTTTATTTATTGCATTCCATAGCAATATCTTTTTTCTGCTTTATCATTGGGCTTTCAACCCCCCCCCCATTCAATAAACACTAATGACATTTTAACTACAGCATAAATCGCTTAATTCCAACAGTTGTTTTTATTCCTGCCGCACGTTAATGAAATATTTTAATGCAAAAACTATCTCTGCCATCCTTAGTTTTTGCATCAAAATATCTCACCAACTTGTGGCAGGGATAGTTTTTGCATTGATATTATGTATGGCAAGCAGTTTGTTAATATTTGGAAACTAGTCTTATTAAGAAATAGCTGGGATAAAAAGGATCACCCACTCAATCCTGCAGCATCATTTTTGTACCTTCTAAAAAACACCAACTTTGATATTTTCAATTCAAATTTATCTTTCGGAAAGACTTTCTTCAGCTTTTTTTTTTATTATCACCAAGATCTGTCTTTATCCGCTTCCTGATAGACTGGCCAGATCTGGCTGGCTTAACATGTGCATTTGTTTACAACCAACTGTGGCTGCATGCTTTGAAATAAGCAATATTATTGAATTTCCTGAGGAATAATGCCTCTACATTATAGCCTGACCATAATCTTACCAATATATGTATGGTTTAGTGGGGTTAACTTGTATACATAACTTACAAATTAAATTCAAATTACCTCAAAACTTGTAAAATTTAGGAATAAATTCAGTTTAGAAAAGGTTATCTAAAAAAGTGTCTTTCACAACTGCTAACCTCGGACTTTTTGTCATAAACCAATTAAGTCAAAAAGTCAGACATTTGGTTGCTAAATTTATGTAAACTGGAAAAATTCAAGTAATTTTTTGTCACTCCTAGTTTTCTTGGCATATTTTTAAGATATTCAAATAACATAGATAAAATGATCTCAAGAGATGAGTCAATTTATACATTTTTGCTCATGATTAAAGAAAAAAAAAAAAGAATCAAAAAAATGAAGGACATCAGGAAATTTTTTAATGAAGATTTGGGGGTGAATAAGTGGAACACATGAGGACCATGAATTTTTGCTCCTATAAACGAGCAGTTCTTTTCAACTGATTTGCATAAGGACAAATTGACGTACGTTTGATTCTGTTTTTATACAATTGTCCTATCAATGGTTATTCCTTTTACACTGAACCTCCATTGATCCAGCTACCCTTAATTAGGTTCTTCCTCTGATTCGGCACGATTCCAAATTTCATTAGCTTTCACACAGTCATACTACACATCACCTCTGTCATCAAATGAGCTAAATTTTGAGCCACATATATAAAAAAAAAATGAAAATAAAAAATATAATTTTCCAATTCTATGTTCAAAAAGTATAGCCCCCCCCCCCCCTTTGCATAGATTCGGGTACAAAATTCTTGATGTTATATACAAAATACAGGAGCTTCAAGTGAATTGAAGTTCACAAGTGTTGGCAACATGTTCAGTTATTGTTTGATTGTTGATTCACTTATAGTTTCATCCCGTATTGCTTGATGGTGATTTTCATTGCACCAGGTTGCTGATAATCATTCATCTGTGATACCTCCTATTAATCAAAAAAGATACTTGTATATTTTGTTTACAATTTCATTAGGCATCTTTACAGAGTTAGAAAACTCTGATTTTCCTTAATCTTTGTTTATATCTACTTGGCTTTATAATCTGAGAAATTGTTGCATAATTCATATCTGTTATGCCTAAAATTTACTCAATTATTTTTTCTACTATCGAACTCTTATCAAATTTTGGTCCTAGTTGGAGGCTAAAGTTGACTTTTTCCACCATAAAAAAAACAAAACAATCCTTACTTAATTAATGGGAGTAAACTCTACAATGATTATCTGTCACATTAAACCAACTGCTATTAACAAAAAATTGACATTTCCCAATTATGATTTGAAATCACAGCCAAGTGATCGGTAAACAGTTGTGAACTGAGCCAAACTGATAACTCTTGCATGTCTATGAAAATTTATGTTTGAAATATGCACGGGCTTATCTCATTCTAATAAATGAATACATTTATGAAATCACCATTTCCCTACTGATATTCAAAATCATGATCACATTATCAGTAGAAGGTCCTTTGACTGACTGAGCCAAGTTTTGCATATCAACAGGGAGTGGAATTTACCCCTGTGGTAGCTATACTTTTTATTCTCTAAGGTTTATAAGAATGATCTCATTATTTGATCACTGTTTTTATTCTTTTTGTTGAGCCATTTATTATAATCAGTTTCCAACTTGGTGATCCCATTCAAGCTTGACTAGAGCCCTGTTAACTGTACTTTTTTGAGAACATATTCCCTCCTCTTGATTGCTCACCTCTCATGATGCTGGATGAGGGGTTGGACTTTCCTGGTTTTGAATTTGTTGCCCATCTCCTTCACTGGTTACCAATCGCAGCTGACAAGCTCAATCTACTCCGAAACGCCTCAAAAACATTTAACTTCAGCTGCTTCTGAATTATATTGCTGTAGTATTTATTCTCTCTTAAATAGCTCTAAAAGTCTTTCCTTGCTGTTTTGAGAAGGGTCATTAACATTCAGAGAGTTTTTCAGACTATCAAACCCCTTGTTTTTGTTGTTAACATGGAAGTACACCTGAAGAAGGCCATAGAATAGATCTGACAAAATGTTAAATACACTCGATCATCTAAAAAAAACTCATTGAATTGTTTACTTTTTCGCATCTGAACAGTCAGCTGAGTGTATTCTCTCATCATTACAGAATCTGAGTAAATAATTGAGACGTTGGCAGTCCTGAGTTCTCTTAGAGCAAATTGATTTGTATTTACTTTGAATTGAGTTATCAATGACAATATTGTTGTGTCTACATTCTCTTTCCAGGCTAAGTGATGTTTTGTTTTTGTTTTTTATGATAAAAAATTCTTGCAGAAGAGTTTAGGCCTTCAGCCCATAGGGGAGCATGGGTTTGAACTGTATTTATTTAATCATACTGTGTTTGGAAATAATCACCTCTTGAAGGATTTCACAAAAGATAATTATCGTAAGGTAAATATATAGGTGTTATCCAGATAATTATCTTCGGAAGTGCAAATACTGACACGCGCATGGGGGGGGGGGCAAATTAATATGCTAGCATTCTCCAGGGTCACATAAGTAATCACAGAAAATTTGAAGTCTATAGCTCTAGCCATCCTTGAGTTATGTGATTACGGACAGACATTTGTTGAATTATAATAAGATATTATGAATCTCAATGGCATACCAACATCAGCTGCTGAGTCTTAATTCATTACAGGCAATTATTTCTCTCGTCTGCTTGCACAATAAGCTGGTGCAGTATTGACAACCAAAACCATTTCTGACAACAACAACAAAAAAAATAATTGAGAGAAAGAGAACCTACTATATTAATTAATGTGGAGAAAACAATGTTCTAGAGTTTTCAGCCCCACACTTTTTTTTCTTTTTTCTTTTTTTTTTTTTTTTTTCTTTTTTTTTTTTTCTGTCTTTCTTTCCTATGGGTACTTTTGCAGTATATGCCAAAGTAGAAGACACTCACTGCAACTCTTCCAATCCCTATAACTGTTCATATCAAACTTCATTAGTCGGCCACCCAGTCAGTGTTATTCAATTTCTTTCTTTTTTTTCTTTAATTTATTGTATACCCATCGTATATGCCAACACATATTGTAATTCACTGTCGCAATCAATAGGGGAACAACCATAGCGTTAGGATTTGGAGTCATGAAAAGAAAAAAAATTTCTTTTTTTTTTTTAAATCCTATCAAAAGAATGAATAAATATCTACATTCTGGAGAATGTAGATGTTATTGATAAACCTATCAAAATGAGACCTGGAAAAAGCCCCAAAAGCTTTATTTCCAAAAATTACATTTTTAGAAGGGGTATAGTGGATAATTGCTTCTTCGGTTTAGATAATTTTAGCTTTCAATTTTATTTTTTTTTAATTTTATTCATTTTTTTTTTTTTTTTTTCCTCCTTCAATTAGACATTCATCTGTCAGTTGGTTGGTCTCACCAACATTGAACTACATAAATAGGAAGGAAGAGATGTGATGTCATTGAAGGTGTGACACCATTAATGCTATGATGTAATAATAGAATATACGAGTTTTGCCTTTTTGTTATTTAAAAAGGCCATTTTCAATTCTATTAAAAATAATACTCGCAGAATACTTCCATATTGCAATATTTCACAAGTATGGGGATCAATTAACTCAAAGAAAGACTTGCTCTTCTTCTGCCTCCTCCTGCTACTACCACCACCACAGATGGTGGACTCATCGTTTAACTTATGGTTCTTGTTTAGGGGTTCCTTGCTAAAACTTCTCATCTGCTTGCTTAGCGATCTGGCTAGAATGTTTGTTTGTTTGGGTGTCCCAGCTGCTGCTCTTACACAATTCCTTTCTCCTTCATCCAAGGCTGTAATCACCCTTCTTCTTCTTCCTTACGCACTGGCCTCATTCCATGGGTGGCTGCTGCTACCACACTTATCAGGTATATTAGAGTTAGACATTTTTTCCTGCTTCGCACCTTCCCTCATCCTCTCTTGATATTGCATCTGCCTGAGATGCAGCACCTGATCTTGGCTCGGCTTCTCGAGTCTCTTCATTCACCAGATTACACAAATACCTCTTCTTCCTTCTCTCTTCCTTGCTGCTTCTCTTTATTTTTCTTGTTGGTCCCATCCGTTATGTAATAACCAGGCTTCATCAGATTTTATATTTTGATAGACCACTTCATTATTATTATTTTTTTCCCCTTAGTGTTAGAAACTGTCAACATATGATTTTCCAGTTTTTAAGTTAGTCTGGCTGACTGTCTATATTATGTGTACAGACTGCACAAATGAAGCCAGAGGGCTGATAATTTCAACACTACATATTAAGTATAGAGAAAAACAAAATTAAATCCCCCCCATCCTACACCTATGTTTTTAGTAGGGCTTCAATTAGCAATGTAAGTTTATGCTATATTAATCCCTTAGTTTGTATCTGGCAGCATTTGCACTTGTTTTTTCTGTTTTGTTTTTTAATGATCACTGTTCACCAAAAGGTGAGAGAAGTAACTTATTTATAAATCACTCTTTATTCCAATTTTTTGATTGATCACCCCTAATATGGCATGCTGCCATGATGGTTTGCCTTGAGTGACTAGCCATACCTGTTTTTCTTTTTTGTTGGTCCCATCTGTTATGCAATAACCAGGCTCCATAAGGTTTTATACTTTCATTGGCCACTGTATTTTTATCCCCCTTATGTTTTAGAGTTATATATAATCATTTTGCTTCCACCATCATACAAAACAGTTCCAATCACATGAACTAGAAAGTACTCGGAGTACATACATATACCAATGTCACTAAGAACTTAAAAATCGTTCCATATATAGCTACAGTGCAAGGGTGGTAACAGTAAGGAAAATTCTTGTATTTACCCCTAAATTTAATCCCTTCTTGCATAGCCTATGGACAGACACAAGCGAATACATATACCTTTCCAACTTTGTTGATAAGAGGTAATTGAAATCAACTCTCAGAAAATAGTTGTGATCTACAACTATTTGTGAGAAGTATTGATTTTGTTATTTCAGTGTTAATTCACATTATCCTCAAGCCAAATATTTGACAATGCAGAAAAATTAAAGTATATGATCACTTTTTTCTATCCAAAGGATGCTCTGACATATGTCCCGATCTTGGTTGTTTCAGTCACATATCAGCCATTGTACCCTTCGACCTTCTCCAGTTGTCTGTCATAGTTGTTAATCCAATTATTGTTCTCATTCTGCTGTCTATACCCTAAGATATCTCATATCAAGAAGGCTCGAAGGTACAATGACCATAACATAACTGTATATTTCCTGAGCAATACTCAAATCTTCAGGTATATTATCTCATAAAATTCTTGACGAGCAGTGTTTCCTCCAATTTTTTGAACTCACCAGGTGCAAATCTTTTTCCTGTGATATGAGGATGTGGGCACCTTTGGATTCAACATAAGGAATCAATAATTTTTCAATAAAAACTCAGTAAGCTCTCTGCAGAAGTTGAAAATTTTTGTGCACATATTAATTTCCTTCATGTGCTTGTGGTAAATGCTTGAAGAAAACTATGTATACAGGCAATACTTCAGATATTGCAGGTTCGGTTGCAGACCATTGTAATAAAGTGAGTTACATTTTATGTTCCCCCTGTGCATATAAAAGTTGCGTTTATATTATGCTGTAGTCTGTCAAGTGTCTGAGCATTAGGTGTATTAAAAAAAAAAAATTACAAATCCTGCTGTACATACCTTAATTAAGAAATACTTCATTGCTGCAAAAAATGCTAATCGTCTGAGCCTTCAGCAAGTTGTAATCTCTTGGCTAGTAGAGATTCTTGCCTTGATGTCTGCTGACTGATGAAGGTAGTGGTTTGGATGGCTGTGGATATTTCTTAAAATAAGACAACCCTGATCTTTGCTGCATCAATTGACTCTTCCTTTCTCAAAAGATTTCCTTTTAGCATGTGATGCTGTTGGATAGTATTATAACCACCGTAGAACTTCTTTCAGAATCGGAGTCAATCCTCTTAAACCCTACTGTTGCTTTTTCAACTAAGTCTACATAATCTAAACTAGTTGATCCCTATGGGGAAAAAATTAAAACATATTTTTATTTCTATGAGATGATTATTTTTTTTTTTAAATTTTTCAAAATTTTTGATAAATGAAGTATAAATTAGATCTTTTTTCTTTTCCCTTTTTTTTTTTTTTTTTTTCCCTCTTGTTTTGACTACTTATTACCTTCATCTTGATTTTATTAGCTGCTTTTTATTGCAACTTTTACTCAGGCTGATTACCCTTTGGCAGATTGAATCCCACATGAGATTTATTCAAATGCTATTCACTTACTGCTGAAGGGCAATTGGTCTGAGCAACTTATAAAATTGAGATAAAGGTAGAATATAGTCAAAAAAATTTTAAATGATTAGAAACTGAAATAATTTCTGTGGAAGAGTCCATTATTTCGAATCATAGGTAGCTGATATTTTAATCTGCAAAATTGTTACCTTCATTTTGAAGAGTCCTTTGTTATAGACGGAAGAACAACAGAAAAAAAAAATCACACAGCTCATTATATAGGTATATCCTTTGTTGTCATTTCAACAATATTTGCAGCATCTTCACCTGAATTAGATTCCATCTCAAGAAATAACTTGCTAGCTTTAAATTCAAAGTGAGAGATGTGTGACTCTTCCTTTCACTTGAACACTTGAAGGCCATTGTATGGTTATTTATTGGCCTAATTTCAAAAAAATGATAATGAAAAGTTTGAAGGATTGAAATAATTACCAAAATGTGATATGGAGACAGAAGTGAGCAAATGCAGTTGCCGAAATGGCGCCAATGACTTGTTCAACGCCACTGTGTTATATCTGCAAAGCACAATACAACAGAGTATGCCTGCACATTAATTTATCCAGCTGACATCTTTTTTTCCTTTCTCTTAGGCTTTCATTTAGTTAGTGTGATTGTGCAGGCACTGCAATCACACTATTGTTCTTCTCTGTATTTTTATTATGTCGCTCATTTTTGGTGTCCTTTGTCCTCCTGTTGTTTTTGAGATATCAACGCTAATTGGTGCGTCTCAATGGCGTGTATCACGCTTACAATTTTGGAGAGAAAAAAATCATTTTTCGATGTTATAAGTTGAGAGGGTCTTTTTACTCTGTAACTAATGCTAAACTAGACTCTTTCTGCCATTCCTATGGATCCAAAGTTTTTATGAAGGTTTTAAAATTCTTTTTGCTTGTAATTTTTGTTTTTTATTGGGGCAGGGCTATATTGCATGCAATTTATGTAACCTATTTGAAGTATTTTCCCGTTATACAATACTCCTCTTTCCAGTCCTTCATTTGGTTCTATTTAATATTGAAAATATTCAGACTATGTTTTGACCATTATCTTTGGCTAAAATCTCTCCTTATTAGCAGGTGTAATAGTATCATTATACTATTATCCTGTCTGTTAGCATGTGTGATAGCTATCCATTTTCCCCTTTCATCTTTTCCCCTTCCCACCTCTTACGATATAATGAACAAGGGCAGGAATGGAAGAGGGTGCTTATGCTGGGAGAGTTGACAAATGAGTCAACCCTCATTGTAACTGTCATTATTTGCTCCTGCCCAACAAATCTCATAACAATTTAGTTTCATTTGCCGAGATCCAGGTCCAGCTAGTATAGATATTTAATTTCTGTTAATGCTATAGCCACAAATCTATCATGAGGTTTGTGTCTTCCTTTTCACCTTATATGCAAATATACTCCCTTCAAACATGTGTGGTGCTTGTCATAAGATCTTTCAAGAACCCTGAAAAATCTGAATGAGTAAGATCAGGAATATCAACACTATGGAATATTTATGATCGTGTGATTTTTCGCTTTTGTCTATGTAGCTTTGTGAAACTTTTTTCTTGCCGAGCCTTTTGGAACACTTGATTCACATTGATTACACAATAATGCCATTTAGTAATTTACCTAAATCTTTCCTTCGTTTTGGTAATATATTGTCAAGATACTAGCAGATACCTGTCCAAAATGACAGGATTGTCCAGGTATGAACCAGCACTAAGGAGCCTACAGCTATTTTATTAATTAATTTTTCTTTAAATAATTCAAGTAACCTAACTTTGAGTTTTCTTTCTTCTTGGGTCTCAACTCAACTAGTTTTGATGTGATCAAACATTTTAAGTCTTATGAGTTTCTATGTCGTAATCTATGATGTAATTGTTATGTCATACTAGGAAGTTGAATTAACCAATGAGATGCGTTGGCAACAAACAAATAGAAAAATTTGCATATGAGCTCATTATATGGTTAGATTATTTTATATACTGGAATGCCTTAAATACTGTATTTCTAATGTATGGTTATGGTATCGCTGTACTAATTAATGTAACTAAGTATGAGCTTAAAACAAAAATATCCAATTATTATATGACCTTGATCAGTACAGAAAATTTTAGAATGAATTAACTGCACTAACCAAAGTATACCTGTACTAAAATTTTTAAAAATATATACTTTTGAATTGAAATTTGTATTAGCATGCTTATATAATGGTTTTATTTTACACTGATTTCATTTACAGTACTTCATAGGAACATATTGTCAGCTCAAAATGAGGGTAGCCTGTATAAAGCTTGGCATAAACACTTTGATGCATAACTACGGCTGCATGATGCATATTCGTTTCAAACTAGTTTTTGGTTATATGTGTAAGGTATGCATCTTAGTTTTATAGTTTGTGCTATTTATTCCAAAGGGCCAGCTGCTGATACTAACTTTAGTGCACTAGTGTTTAGGGCTGTCTTGAGAATCTACCAGACAATTCATACTTGGTACCACTGAATACATTCCTGTCTCTTTTTAACTATCTCTGTTGTTTTCTCTTTGTTACATTTTGTTCGATCACTCACAGTACAGAGAAAAAACAATTTTTGCTTTGACGTTGCCAGAACATGCTAGCCATTTTAAATTGCTAAAGGTGGCAAGGTTCTTCAATAGCTTGATGAGCAGTATTTCAAAAACGGTTGCGGTTTATTTTCATTGTTGTGTTAATATCTGATCAATACATAGTGTAATTATACTTTTTGGATTTCTCTGAGTTTCTGGAGCGTAACTGGGCCAGAATACGTCAGTCATTTTCTGGGTTCAAAATCTTTCTATGACTCGCTTATAGATTGCTAAAATTCAGTAGATTTAATTTTCAGATAACTTTACAGCTGTATCATATATATATATATATATATATATATATATATATATATATATATATAAGCTTGGAAAATTCAAGCAGAGGCTTCAAAAAGTATAACTATACTATGCATTGATCAAATATTAACTCTATATTGAAAAAAAACCCTAGCTCTAAGATAACGTTCTTCAAGCCTATCATTGGAAAAAGGCCACTTTTAGCCATTTAAAAAGGCTACAGTCTTCTGGCAACATCAAAGCCAATATCATTCGGGGAAAAATTGAGTGATTCTGCTTTTTATTTGCATAATATTAGATTTTATAATATTTAGAATCGGTATTTTCAAATAAGCTAATAGAACTTTATATTAATTATTAATCAGATTGTATTGTTGGTCATCAGTGCTAAACCAATTGAACTTAGAAAGTTCTTTGATTATAAAAAAAATCTTCCCTTACCATTTGTAAATTTTTCTTTAAACTTCTTTTAGAATTGTTGTACTGTTGATACTTTCTCACTGACACTCTTTCTTGTCAATAAAATTTTAGCGTAGATGTTTCAGTGGGAAATACGTATTCATGATGTCCACATAGCTAGAAATAGTTATCTTCATGGATTCACACACACACACACACACACACACACAACATAATCTTATAGAATCTTTTGTGCTGGCAGGCTGTCGGCAACACCATTGGGATGCAGACATGCATATTTTGTGAAAGATTTTCCATGTTGCAATTTTAGATGTGTATTTGTTGCCAGAAGAGCTGTCTAACATCCTCATTTTCCTTCACCTTTCTTTAATAACACCTCTGCTAGCCTTCAGACAATTACAGGAACTCTAATCCGCCCCAGTAGCGATTGGAGTAGACCCAACAACAATCAATTTATCAGCATTGGTGGAACCCCAAAAATGAGGAACATGCGCATTTATGACAGTTTAGTATCAGCCAGGCTACATAGCACAAGTCTGCTTGTGTGTAAAACGGCATTATTTTTTTCTTTTTCTTTGCTTGTATACTATTCATAGTTTTGAGCAGGGTTTGGCACTTTTTCACATTCTCGATTGCTGTTTTCAAGTAGCATATGATAAAGATCAAATAAGCTTTGATCCTAAGCTGATTTACAATAAGGCCGTTTTTAAATTTCCCCAATTTTTCTTCAAATATTGAAAATTCTCTTGTGCTTGGCCATAGTTCATATTTCCACCAGTTGTGGCAGCACTTGTTCGATTTCGACCAATCAGTGCAAAGCTAAGGCTTCAAGAGTCACAATAAGTATACAGTGTCAAGATAACTGGTGGATTGATTTTGCGCAGATTTTGCTTATGCCATCTCCTCTAGGAATACATCCTGGCGGTCAGGGCAGCCTGTACTTGATTGTTCCGCCTCTTTATTCCTCAGTCTGGCAATCACTGATTGACCTTGCATCCAAATGACAATATAATTATCTAATTATCATGTTATGCTTTAAATGGAACTCAGCTTTTTGTAATGTCCTTGAAATAAATCTAGCGGAGGGGGTATTTTTTAAATTATTATTATTATTTTTTATCTTCTATTCATCTGCATTTAGCTTAAAATATATACCTAGTTAAGAAAAAATTCAGATTCAAGAGTGAAAATTTAGTCACTCAATAGAAACCATAACATGACCATCCTCTGGCCACCAGTCATGTTAAAAGTGATCAATTAAAAAATAGGGGGAAAAAAGGTGTGATCAATGAATAAGTTATTTCTCTCACTTTTTGTTGGGCAGTGATCACTAAAAAGCCTGAATTTCAAATTTTCAAAAAAGTGAGCTCGGACTTCGGACCAATTTAGCATAAACTTGAACATAAACATTGCAAATAGACTCCTTTCTAGAAACAACACATTTTTGTAGACATAATAATATAGAGTAAATGCTGAAAATTTCAGCCTTTTACCTCCATTTGTGCAGCCTCTACACATGATACATTCTTGTATAGCCTACCAGCCAGACTAACTTGAAAATTGAAGAAACCTATTTTCACAGTTTTGGTTGGCGGTTTCACACAATATAATTCTAGCTGAAACTGAATCCTACGAACTGGTTAAATTATGAATCTTGATTGATATGTCAGCATTAGGTTTATAATTCAATTTTTAGAATTTGCTTCCTCAAATGTATAACAATAAATATAATAAACTTTGTGATTTATTTCTGTCTCTCTATCCATAACAATGAACTCTTCCACTTGAAGATAATTTTGTTGATAGGAATATCTTCTACCTACCATTTGAAACAATGAACTCTTCCACTAAAATGTGTTCTGAAGTTTTCTATGAAAAAAAATCATCTTATGAATTTTCAAATATATCTGGATTTTTTGCATGGATTGTTTATAAAGAACTTCAACAGTTGATAAAAGATTTTTATATATAGGTACTTGATCTGACAGAAGAGGCAACAATAGAATTTGAAATAATTTTGCTGACAGATCCAATCTGATATCTTATATCTAATACTGTATTATTTTTTGTCTAATGGAGAAATATTCTTGACAGCAATTGCTTTGAATTTTCTGACCGTCACTAATCAGTCTTGAAAAATTTGGTTTGTTTAAAATAACACATGAAACATACCAATAATGAAAATTTAAAAAGAAAAAACTTGTTTTTACAAAATGCCATATTTTTGAAACTATTATACTTGTTCCATTAAATTTTTCATGTAGGTAAATGGGAATGATGACATATTGATAGCTATTACAATAAGAGAAAATGTATTTTTTTTCAAAAAGATTGTGACAAAATACTTGCCATACCATCACCAATCTAATTCTGATTGCAAGAAAATCCTCCCTCTACCAGGAATTTCACTGAGGGTCAGAGAGAAGCCAGGTGTGTCAAACGTAAACAATAGGTGCGTCAAATGTAAACAATAACAGAAATCAACTCATGGTATCATTGGGGAAAAAACCCATTATTTTATATCTACATTTTATCTCTGCAGTCAGATAGGATGATCCCAGTGCAAAAATCAAAAATCAAATCAGTGTAGTATTATGGCTATTTGTGATACCCACCCCCTATCCCAACTGCGTGTTTTCGGTGTGTTTTGGCCATTTGGCACTTTTTAGCTGTCAAACCAATGCAAAAACATTCTTGAGTTGCCAACACTGATTCTCTACACTTGGGAGATAAGTTTTTTATAAGTATTTGTTTACATAGATATTACTACCTGTGTATTGTATAGAGGCCAAAGAGTGATAGGCTTATGAGACCACTCTGAGATTGGTGAATTACTCGTAAGGTATTAGAAATATTTGTTTGAAATTTTTATGTATCCACTGCATGATGAGCGTTGTTTTGTTCATAGAAAGTTTTCTAATAGAAATGTGAAAAAAGTAATATTCTTTTAGTTTTTGGTCCATGTTTGGTAGTATTGTGTGTTGAGCAAATTGCAATTAATCGGTATTATCAATAGTAAAAGGTACCAAAAATTGTGCTATTATTTAGCTTGTTTATTAAGCTTTACAAATATGTATAGCATGATGACCATATTTGAATCAACCCCTGGTTACATTTGTTACAATAGGCAGTGGTGAAAACAGGTGATCTTAGAACAGTCACCGAAGTGTTGAGCGTATTAAACTATAACTGCCTGAATGGGAACTTCACCCACTTTACAAACATCACTCTATCCATCTGACTTGCTCCCCAGACAGAACAGGCTTTGAAGATTATAATGGAATACTTGACTCAATTTCGCTATGCATGACGGATCGTTCCTAGAGGTCGTTAACGCTTCATGTAAGACTGAAATTTTTTAATCCTAATTTTTAAATCACAATTTTTGGGAAACTTAGTATTATGACGGTCTGCTGTCATTGATACCTTTTATTTTATTTATTTATTTATTTATTTTTTTGTGTTCTTTAATGGTCTTCCTTTAATTCATATCGAATATATACAGTTACCCCACAAATCAACCAGTCAGTCCAGTGGGAAATTTAATTAAATACATCCCAAGGTACTTTCTAAATAAATGTTTGGGGTGGGTGTCTCTTATGGCTATTTTGGATGCCCAATTCTTATATATCACTTCAGATAATAAACAAGGTTGGCTGCCCTAGGGTCAAACTCCCTTGCTTCATTAAAATCTAAAAGGTAAACAAAACAGAGTTCATTTCTTTTTTCAATATTATTCCCAAATTATGTGTCCTATTTCAACTCCTTTATTTGTAGTTCCTCAACATGCGATTTTGCAAAACAAGGCAACGTGCTCTAGGCTCAAGAGGTGGGAGATGATTTGTTATCAGTTTTTGTGTACATCATTTAGTTACTTATATTCTTGTATGATATCTCTGGTTTTTGGTTTGGTCATCATTAAATATTAAAAAAAGATTCAACTCAGTAGTAGGAGTTAGACAATAAATTTGTGCTAATATTACACTGTCTCCCATGCGCTGGTATTATGACTAGAGGGCTGTCTACTGAAGCTCATTATGAACAGTTATAGAGCTTGCATGAGTCGTACTTGGTGATATTTCTCTAAAACCCCTTGTAAACCATTTGTCTCATATGTATGGTATTCATCTTAACATTGAAGTATTTTTTTTTTTTTTGACACCTTGGTGGCTAGCATTTTGTTTGAGTTCTGTAATTCTGATGAGTTATCATCTTATTTGTTGATTAAGAGGTAGGCTGAATTGGTAACTCTTCAGTTAATCAGTCTCTCTAATTTGCATAAGAAGAGAATGCATTAGAATTGATGTCTTACAAACTGAAATATTTTCTCATATTTAGAGGTACCCATTTCTTGTTACTTTTAGTTATTTTAAAAAAAAAATGAATGATCTTTGAGTGAAATAGAATTTTACTCTTTATTCAAAAGTATGCATGTCTGCTGCTGGGTCAAACTTGTGTATTGCAACTTCTGTATTGTGTATATAATTATTAAAATTGTTTTTAGTATAAACATATTCACTTATTAGAATGAAATAAGACTTTGCGTATCTGTGAGAAAAATTCTTGTAAATATAAAAGATTAGTTTTGGCTTAGTTGGTGAGAGAGCCTGCTACCTATCAGTTAGTCATGATTTCAAATTACGTTGGGGAAATGTCATGTGTTAGTTTGATTTAATGTGTCAGGACAAACAGGAGGGTTTTAGTGAAGATTGTTCTTTTTGTTGTTGTTATGGTAGAAACAAAGTCAACTTGGACAAAATATAGATCTGCTTGCCTATTATAATTGTATAAGGAACTCATCAGACTCAAAAGGAATTTTAGTTTGCTCTTGTTTTTTGAATTAGGTTCCTAATGCAAACTGAGTTTTTAATTTTTGTATAATAGTGTGAAATCATATTCTATTTGGACCATGTGTACCTTCTTTATTTTTTAAAAATTTTATTTCTTCTAATCATTTTTTCAGAGATTGGTACGGTTTAATCCTTGGCTATTCTTTCTCCTACAACTTTTTATTCTGAAGAAAACGATGTAGCTTATATATATATATATATATATATGAAAACTAAAATTTCCATTTCAGTATCTTTTTTTTTTTCCCCATTCCATTATCAGCCTTTCTAGTAAGATTTTCCAAATACCGGAATCCCTCGATTAGCGCAGTTTCAATTAATGCACTAACAATTTTTATCCTAAATGAATTAATATTATGTATTTAAAAATTGTCTCAAAAATTATTTAAAATTGATTTGATTTATTTCCCAAGTTCAATTAGTGTAGCATGTGACAAGAAGGGAGATTGGATTTGCAATACTCAACATTTTGGTATTATTTTTAAGTGTTGACTGGGATGCACTAACTATATCACGTCTTAAAATTCCCATAATTAGCATATACACATGAATAGAAACAACTACTTGAATATATAATATATATATATATATATATATATATATATATATATATATATATATATATATATATAATGATACCAAAGAAATAGTTCATGAAAAGCCCTTTTCAGAAGATGGAATGTCAAAGTAATCCAGTAATGAAAGAAGTATCATTTAAAAGTTCTGAAATCACATTACAACTATGTCTTGAATCATGATGCCAGTAGTTGTTCCTGTTTAATATGTATCTACTAATCACAGGAATTTTGAAATTTTGTACCAACAGAAAATACAGTTGGTCCCTTTTCAGTAATTGAGGTGATTTTCTCAGCTTACATTTTAAATAATTCCCAATACAAAACATTTTTATCAGTATTAGTTATATAAACAGTAATACCTTCAATAGTGTAGGTTATGATGTAGCACTGCTAAGGTATTGCTGTACAGATTAATGTTACTAAGTATCAGTTGAATGAAAACCCACATCAAATTATGATAATGAACAGTACAATTTTGGAATGAATTAACCACACTAATCAAGGAATACCTGCATACTGAAACACAGTTTAGTCTTTTTGTAGTATCTTCAACAACCTTACCTAATCTTTTTTTTTATATATATGATGCCATATGTGTGGAATTTTTGCCACCCATATTCTACATCTGTGATGACCATCCTTTCTTGCCCCTTTAGAATAAAGGTAAAAATCACTAAAATTAAAAAGTCAGAATGAGACATGAAGGAGAAAGAACCAAAGTTGAATGCATCAGCTGTAAAATGAAAGAAAAAAGTTTGTTTGCCACTTTCCTCTTGCTCCTCCAAAATCTCCTTATTCCCCACTTGGGGGTACGCACACCACAGGTTAAGAACCACTACTCTGTACCAACCAGTTGACACTTCTCAACAGCCAACACGCACGTGTGATTAGGTTTCTTTCCACTAAACTTTGGACAAATTTTAATCTACCTCTCTCTTAACATTCGGTTCCACCAATGTCTTTTGCAAATAAGTCCTTTCCTTGCTCTCTCTCTAAGGAAGGATTTTATATGAACCACCACTACGTACAACAGACCAGTTTAAACACTGTTGCTGTGCTCAGGTTTTTCATATTTTCTGACATATATACATGTATATATATGGATCTGTCTATCTGAACTTCACACAGCCCTTAATGTTCATTGAAGGAGCTTGAAATTTTGTGCACACTCGCTCACCTTAATATGTTGAGAAAATGTTTTTTGTTTTTTGAAAATTCCCCTCCAAAATAAGTTTTTTGTGGTAGGTTTAATATGCAATGTATATGTTGGTCACTAGTTTGTGCCCACTTTTCTTTTCTTTTTTTTTTTTTTTTTTTTTTTTTTTTGAAAATTCAGACCTCTAATGATCACAGTCCAACAAAAGGTGAGAGCAGTTACATATTCATTGATCACCCCATTTTCCAACTTTTCAGTTGATGATCTCCAACCCCCAACCCAGCAGGTTTTGGGTGGCAGTGATGTATAATTTCCCATGGAATACTAGTGTTGAGTAGGTTGTGAAATGTTTCAGTGTTAAGGACCTTAGAGTTTTACTTTTGTAAAAATGTCATTTTACTTAACACCTTTTAGGCACAGCTAAAACATGACTTGTTCAGTCTTTTCTACCAAGTCTTTCCTTGTTGTAAGACTTCCTCTAATTTTATCCCATCTCTTTCCTTATTTCTACTACTCACTTCGGCAGCCTTCAAGCTCAAGGTTAAGTCACTTATTCATACACAGTGGTACCTCTCACAGCGAAGGACTCTTATAACAAAATTTCACTTGGCAAGAGATCCTGATTGACAAAAATGATCTTGTCCAGAACCATAGATTTTATTTGTAATTATCTAGATTTATGTCTAGTATCTATATGCTCATTTTCAGACCACCAGACATTTGATGAATTAGGATGAAATTATTCAATACATATTTGTTTGTATTTATACATTATTGTCATGGTTATTATTAAAGTTTTAGGGGGTCTAATATTTTTATTTGGAACAGATTATTCTCGTTAGGAGAGGTTCCACTGTATTTTAATTTCTTTCTCATTCCTCTTTTCTTTTCTCTTTTTATAAACAGTACTTAGAAACTAATAAACCTGAAGTTATCTCCCTCAGACTTTTTTTTTTTTCTTTTTTTTTTTTTTTTTTGTCAATTTATACTTGATTAAATTGATAACTCAAAAACCGGTGACCCAATCGGACTGGAAATTGCTTTTACCCTGACAAAGTAATTCACGAGTTATTGTTTACGTTGTTTTGTATTGTCTCTTAGGGATCTCATGCAGAAATAGCAGCAGTGAAATCATAATGTAGCTTTTGCCTTTTTATTTTCATTTTTGTCTCTTGAAATTCTCCATAAACTTATCTTTTGCTCCTGTATATACATAGGAAATATGGATTTTATGAGATTTCAATATATACCTACTCTTGCAATGTTCCCTCTAAATTTTTGTTGTCAGTGAACATAAAACCTCATATTCTGCAAAAATTTTTCCCATGACAAAAGTATGTGTGCACTTTTGAATTTGACTTGGGAAATAAATATTTTTTTGATGAAAACACAGTAAGCTATCTACTGAATTTGAAATCTTTCATGCACACAATAATTTCCTTTGTGTGCTGGTTGCAAAATGTGTGCACAACTTAGTGGGAACCATGCTATGAAAAGGGGGGGTATGAAGTTACATGGTTGATAAATCACTTGGTAAACTGATGCTTAGCTATAAATTTCAGCCTTTTGTAATGTCCCTCTCTTCTCTACCCACTCATAAATACACATTTGAAAATTGCTGCTCTGCATAAAGGAACAAAGAATAGTCTCTGAACTTCAGTTCAGATTATTTAATCTCTTCAATCCACTGACCTAGCATTTCAACCTATTCATTATATGGCCCTCTTCCGGGGGGAAAATGTATTCTCTGTAAAGAAAGTGATCTTCACTTATTGGTGTCTATGAGCCTGAAGAGGACCCTTACCAAGAATCAGCTGAAATGTCAACAAGAATTGGAAGAAGTGATTAGATTGATCAAAGAGAAGTTGATAGGTCAATCAATGACTCTCCTCAAAGTTATATAGTTTTTCTTGACTGGTTTTTAATGTGACACATACTCATCATTCTCTCACCAGAATAGATTAAAAATTTATTCATTGAACATTTCTTCTTTTCAGTAATATTTTTCTATCCCTATTCGGATTGCTCTCCCCAGAGACTGAATTTTCTTCTTCTTCCTAATCTTTACACTTTTTTTTCTTTACTCTCTCTTCCTTTAATAGATCATTTCACTTGAGAAAATATTGATGTGCTTATTTGCCTTCCCATTGTCATCAGTGTTCCCTCTAATCTTTAGCAGTCAGTGAGTGCAACAAGATCTTATGTCATGCAATTTGTACACTGAAAGCTTGAAATTGTTTCAAAGTAACTCACTAGTTAACAAAAACAGTTACCCATGAGATTATTTCCAATATGCATAATCATTATATATTATTATAATTATAACTCTCCATCACAGTCATTTAATTGAACAACCGTAGCATCAAAATTTGAGGTCATGTAAAAGGGAAAAGAAGGAAAAAAATCCATCAAAGAATAAATATGGTCAGAATAAATTCTATTTATGACATCCTGGTGTTTTCCTCTGAAGAACATCTTAAATAGTTTTTTTTTTTTTTTAAAGAACAAAAAACACCCAGATTCTGGAGAATCTAGTTCTTATTAATGAACCTATCAAAATAAGGCCCCCAAATGGTCAAAAGAGCCCTTTTTTTATCCCCTAAAATAAAGATGAATTATTTTTTTTAGATGAGGTCTAGTGGAGTACTGATGCCAATTTTCAAGTCTGTATACAAAACGGTTTGGCCAGGAGCACTGGAACATATGGACACACAAACACACACACTTATTAAAAAGGATATAACCCTTTGCCACCTTTGGTGGCTACGGTTGTTCAATTATCAATTACTACATTATTGTAGTTAACTAACCTTTTGTGCACACATCAATTTTCTGTGTGCTGGTTGAAAAATGTGTGTGTGTGCATGCTTCCGTGCCGACAGCTTAGAGGGAACTATGATTGTCATCGATTGTCATGAATATCTAATTCATTTCTCTTTATCCATATATATATATATATTGCCTTCATCTATATTGATGTGAGGTTATGATAATTGGTGTAGTTGTTTGTAGCCACATTAGCAACTAGCCAAAGTTTTCATTCAGCAGCTTCTCATATTTTCCTTTTTCCTTTTTGTAATCATAGATGGATCGAAAATGTCGCAGTTGTTGTTCGTGCTAGAAAAATACATGGAACCAACTAGTAAGTTATGAGATCATTAGAGATGCTGTTGCCAAGAAACCAATCATGCTTCTCCTCATTTTTTAAAATTTTTTAAAAAACTTTTTTTTTTTTCCCTCTTATCTTCCTATTTCATTTCAATGGATTAGTTCTACCTCTTCTATTCAATTCACTCACTCTCACTCTTCTTCAATTTCACTTTTCATCCTCTAACCCTCTGCATTTAATGATTTTTAATGAAATTAAAAAAAACCTTTCTATACACTAGACCAGTGGTTCTTAACCTTTTTTGCCCCATGCCCCATCTCAACAGCTCAAGATATTTGATGCCCCCCCCACTATGAAAAAATTATTAATTACATATATGGAAATGAGTTTCTGATATGTGAATTTTTGGGCTTTTACCAAAAATTTTGACATTTCTTTGTGTGAAACTTAGTTACATCAATGCACTTCATCACTTTTATGCCTCACAGAGTTAAGAGTTGAGCATTAGTTACTATGAAATCAATTCTAAAATTAGTAATTGATAGTATTGCGTGGTAAGGATTTGATTAGTTAAGCTCTAACACTACTCAGTTTAGAGCCATAGAATGCTTTTTTGCTCTTCACACTTAAATTCCAAATTGCCCCTCAATATATCAGAATTGCCTCTTTGTGGGGCTTGCGCCCCATGTTCAGAATCACTGCACTAGACTTTAACTCTTTAGGGTCCCAACTAGATCTTTCAACAATCCAAATTTTTCATAGTTTTCTTTTTTTGTAAAATGTATCTTTTTCAAATGACAGCCACTTTATTTGCAGGCCTTGTTCTCCTGATCCTAATTGGTTTGATATTCCTCAATTTACCTTTCTCACTGAATGTAAGGATTGTTATAATAATGGAATCTCTTTCTTTTTATTAAGGAATGATATAAGGTTCTATTTGTTAGACACTCAAATAGTAAGAGCAATGGGAAGCAAGGGAGATAATTCTCAATGACCATTTCATATTTTAGTTATACCATATATGATTGTATGTAAGATGAGCATTTAATCAAAGGAAAAAAAACCATGCAAACTTTGCATTGGGTCAAATGCACCTGTATTATGTTTACTGGAGTTATGGAGCTTGGATGAGTTGCATTGAAGAAGTGATCTGCAGTTTCCTAATAGTCCAGCATATACAGGAGTTTTGTCTTGGCCACCTTAGTTCTGCTATGTGTCGGTGTTGATTAAATGTACATTTCAAACAGTTGAATGATAGAATTGAAAATTCATCATTCTTTGAGCCCACAATTAATGCCATCAACCAGTTCGTTTAGTTACTAACTACTATGTCCTATAAGGGTTTTCGCATTGATGATAGCTATTGTCGATGGGCACAAAATATGTTTAGAACCCTGTAATAATCCTTGTTGGGAAAATATGTTGAAAGTTAATCTGGTGAGTGAAAAATCCAGCATTATGTAAAAGAAAGGAATACTTGGGTTTCTCTAACCGAATAACTCTACATCTCTGCTGTGAATTGTTCAAGGACAAATGATTTTTCCTACATCGAAGTTGAATGATTTAAATTTGATTCTCCGAAATGATCCTGTAATTATGGTTTCTTATTTTTCGAATGTGTGCTGCATTTTAGGAAGCTATTTTAATGATGAAAATCAGTAACCTCTCCATATTTCTGAAATGAAGCGTCAGAATAGGTTATAAATTACGAGTAAATACCTAAAGTTGTGTACTGTGTCAGTATGTTTACCCAGTAATTTGAAGAAAAGTTAATGCTAAGTATTTTAATTGAAATTCTTGTATTCATTTTGGACACAAAAAATAAATTGACCCATCAGCAACAATAGTTATTGTAGTTTCATTTTCAGTAGCCAGCAAACATGCACACTCAGCAGAACAGCCAAATTTGTGTTCGTGTGTTTGTATTACCCACTTCATCCTAAGAAAGATTAGATTCAGATTTAGGAATACGTGGTCTTTCATGGATTAAAAACTCTTGCGTGAGTAGAGGAACAAAGGAAAGCATTGAGTGATTCGGTACTTCTAGCAAATTCCACTTGAATTAATCTTGTGTTTTAAATGTATTAAATAAACATTTGAAAAATACATTAAAAAAATTGCTATTGTTCTTTTTCCCGTTTCAAAATAGCCCCCACTTAAGCATTAATGCTCGGATTTTTAGTGTTATGGCTAGGGTCATCTGCTTGACTTTGAATTTGAATTCGCCATCAGTGCCTTCCACTCTACAGTTGGAGTGGTGGCCATTACCCATAGAATTATTTCATTATAGTTTCAAAAAATGTTTGTTCTTTTACTCATTTCCCATTTGATGGTTCCTCTTCATTGGATACAGCAGATTTAACTTTAAGCTGAAATTGACTGCATCTATTGAAAGCTTCTAGAATATATTTTTTATCCTAGGTTATTTTACATGTAGATTTTTACATCTTCAAAACAGCTCCTGTTGTCAGGCTTTCCTTATTGTAAACAAATTTCATATGAAAACATTTGCCAAAAAAGAAGTAGCCAGACACCCAACTGTCGTTAATTATGTGATCAAAGTCAGCACAGCAATACTCAGGATAGTATGATTTTGATGTAGAACCTTTAAGGTATTACTGTACAAATTAATTTAACTGAGTATAAGTGGAAAAAACATTAAATTATGATAAAATCTTGAACAGTGAGGTTTTCATTTGTGCGGATTTTGTAGTATGGTTACAGTATTGCTTTACAAATTAATGTTAGTAAGTATAAAGTGGAAGAAAACACATCGAATTATAATAAACCCTTGAACAATTCAATTTTGAACAGTACAGTACATCTAATTTGATTTTGACACTAATCAAGGTATACCTGTATATCTTAAAAATTTCTTGATTCTCATTTCCAGAAGCAAAATATATATGCTATGAATCACATTGATTAAGTGTACTCTCAGCTGTCTATAATCTAAACATTTTACCTTGAATAAGTATCAAATGAGTAGAATATTATATTTTGACTGAAATCTTGGGTTATTATTGTGAGTCACCTTGTATAAAAGTGTAAATTTAAATGTTTTTGTAATGATAGAATGTGTATATGTGTGCCTACATGTTTATATTCCACTGTAAGATGCAACAAGGTCTTGGGATTGTAGGAACTTGTTTTGTTATGTTATGTTTTTGTTTTTTTGTTGTTTTTTGTTACTTTTAGAGAAAGGTTTGTAAATTCATAATTCTGTATAAAAAAAAATTGACACATTTGTCAACTTTTTTTTTTATTTGAATTTCTTTTTTCTTTTTTTTTTTTTTTTTTTAAATTGTTTAATGATAATAACAATAGTTACTTTTGATTTGATATTACTAAAAGTCAAATTTCAATTAACCTCAGAACACCCATTCTATTTATTGGGGACTGTGGATAATTTGTAGAAAATAGCATTTTAAAAAAAAATTCTTGGATCATTTTGTTAAATTCCATCAAATTTTGAAGCTGATGGAATTTAGTCTGCAGTTTTTTGTATCATGTGATTAGTAGATTATCAAGAATGTTGATTTTGTGTTTGATAAGATGTTTATTATGAAACGTTACTAATAAACTCACACAGGATGTTTATAAAGTCCCTCTCAATTTTTCTTTGAACAGTGTAATAAAATAGAGACTTCATGGACACCCTGTATTGTATATTTACATGTCTTTCAAGTCGAAATATCATTGGTATTGTTGTCAGTTGTCCAAGTTATTTTTCTTTTTCTTTTTCTTTTTTTTTTTCCTCTTCCCTGACACCAATTCAGAAGTTACTAATTAGTAAGAGAAGATCAATTAGGGCATTTTTGTGGATGATGTTAAAAAAGTTCATGAAGGTTTTTGTCAGCCAAACATTATGCCTCTGCAAACTATTCGGGCATTTCAAATTTATATCTATATTAATAACTACACAAGTAGTAGGAACAAAATCTCCCTTCAACAATAATGGTTCGAACATGCCATTAAAGAAGATGCTTTTATTTAGATGGATGAAACACTAAAAGAGTTGAACCATTAATTTTTCCTTCCTCTTGATTTTTAGTTGTTTTTTTATCACAGTTTAACTTGGCCATCGACCTATAACTGAGTAAACAGCGTGGATCGGAAATCAAGAATTAGCTCTTGGTGACAGCTGTTTACTCACAGCCTTAGGTCAATGTCCTTAGTTGAGTTGTAATATCAAGAAAAAAATCATTATGAAGGAGAATAGTTGTCAAAATTGTGGTTTGATGCACAATTTGACATCCTGCCGGATATCACTCTCTGATTTTCTCTGAACTACATCGGCGAGGATTAGAGATCTCCATGTGCTTTACCTAGGCTTGTGCCCTTGAAGGGATACTGCAGTTTTGTTCCATTGTCTGTGGAGAGAGGATGGAGCCCATTCATAGAATGTAAAATATAAGTTAACCTATACTAATCTTATATTGTTGATTTTTGTTATAAAAGATTTTATTAAACATTTAACTCAATCCAGATACTGACCGAACATGTGGGTTTGTTTATAACCAAATTTGGCTGCAGGCTTTGAATGATTGAATTTTATAAGTCTACTGTACAGTTAAAGCATAATTCTACCTGAATATTCAAGGTATTAACTTGTATGGATAACTCACAAATTGAGTTTATATTTGATTTACCTTAAAACTGCTGAAATTTAAAAATGTTGAATTTACTCATGTATACTATGAGAAATTTTGTATAAAAATCAGGGTCAAAATTTGGGGATAGCATTATACTCGTTTGTGAGGGGGCGGAGAAGTTCAATGTACACATTAGTGATTTTTAGCTCCCAAAAGTGGGCGACACATTATATTGCGTTGTACTTGAATAAATACAATAAATTCAGGCTTGGAAAGGCATCAGTATAATGATAATTGTCTGCCACTCATGAAATAGATGGAACTCAAAGAAAAATTCCACTAACTCAGGGTGTTTGACTGGAATTCAATTTCCCTAACGTTTACATAGGATGGGGAAGTTTTTGAGGTGTGTTTCTGTATTGGTATTTATTTTGTATGTTTTCAAAAGGCCAAAAATCATGAAAAACACCTTCAACTTGATTGGAAATAGGAATTAGGTTTCTATTGGGAATTAGCTGTTGAATGCCTTGTGAGAACGCTGAGAAAACTTCTGAATAAGGAGAGCCGGAAAAAAATCCTGCTAAACCTGGAAGCATTTTTAACTAAAATATTTGTGCAAGTTATGCTGAAAACATTCAATCCTTTATGGTCACCTTATTTTTTTTGCAATACAATTAATAATGGTTAGTTTCACTCACAAAAATAACATTTTCAATTTTTACTGTTCTCATGATTACATTTTTTATGATACAAAAATGTAAATACTTGAATTCAACTTTTTCAAAACTCCTGGGACATATATCCCAATATTTTGATGACTGCAGGGATGGATACTTGTCTCATAGATCTTTCAGAAGTCTAATCATCCAGTTTAAATGAAACTCATTCTCCTTGTTGATTTGTTCTAACAACATTTTGTCCGATCGATTGTGTTGCTTTCTTCAGGTAAGAAACTTGAAAAAATGTGGATATTACACCTGAAAATGGCTGTAGAATGGGTCGGCCAAAACATTGTGAGAATAGCAAAATTGATGAGAAAAATGAGTTCAATTGTTAAAAAAAAAACTAATTGATTTTCAGAATTTCTCAAAATTCCAAACAACTGATCAGGTTAGTCACAAGATAGAAACAATCACATGACCACCATCTTTCGGCAGCATGCTATGTTAAGGATGATCAATGAATAGGTTTCTTCTCTCACCTTTTGTTAGGCAATGGTCACTGAAAAAATAAAACAACCACAGACCCCTAAAAAAACATTGTGGGGAATAATTTTCAAAAATCATAAGTTTTTTTTTTTCTAGACATAATAAGGAGTGAATATTCAAATTTGAGGCTCCCTACTGCAGCCTGTACTTGTGATACATACATACTTGGGGGGTAAATTTACTCCAGGTTGGGAACCACTGACTAGATGAAGTGGATAATGACCCATAAAAATCATTGAATTATAAAAATGCATCTTGTATTTTCAAAGAACAGTTCTTTCCTTCTTTTCTTTTCTTTTTTCTCTTCCTCCATGCATTTTGACACTGAAACAGTTTTAATATGAAGAACCTGCTGAGAGAGATTTTCAAAATCCTTCTTGATTACCCAACTCTGGCTACCTGCAATTTATCTCAGTGCAGACTTACTTGCTTTATTTTATTGTTTTGTATTCAACCACTGATAGTAAAATTGATCATTGGAGGAAAGGGAAGCCTGAGTCACTTGAACTACTAGTCAGCCTTTGGTCATAGTAAGGATGAGACTTTCTTCTTTGAGTTCTTTTTTAATCATTATCATTAGATGTTGGCTTTTCTCCACAATCTATTAGATTCCCTGAAATATAAACGTTTCACCCCAAACCTTTTTATTAATGAGGATAATCTAACTTAAATGGTCACATTGCACAGGGAAAGGATTTGAGGTTGAATCAAGGTTGCCAAATTGGCTATTTTCAGGCTAGATATGGCTGGGGTTTTTTCCAATCGAGCTGATGAAAATCTACAATGGCTGATTAAATCTGGAAAGCTTAGAAGTAAATGTTCAATCTTTATTAATCTGTTCTTGCGTCTTGGTATATAGTTATTTCATTATAAGTAAGCTTCAAATATATATATGTATATATATCCCCATTTCTTACCTCAAATCTCAAACGTGTAAATAGCATACAATTTTCTGTTGCAAGTTTCTTTGAAAAAGATGGCTTGCAACCATTAAAATGCATTAAAACATGCTCACATGATAATATAAAAATTGAGATATAACACCTGCTTTTGTCTCAAATTTTTTGCTTCGTTTTCTAATTGTCATTTTCATCAACATATGTATATATATGTTTATTCTATGTTTTCTAGGCCAAGTGATACATTTACCTTGTAATGATGGGAGATCATATTAAATTGAAGTTTTCCAATATAATATAACACAATTCATGATCATTCTGTCGGATCATATATCCATTTCTTGATATTTAACTGTCACATTGAAAGAAACAAACAAATCAAGCAGATATTGTCCAAGGATAAACAAGATGGGAATTTTGAATGAAAAGGTGATATGGGCCTTTGCATTACCAATGATTGTTTAGCTCAATGGTAAGAACAACGCTATGTTGAAATGGCAACGCTATCCAATGCAGATTCAATTTATATGTATAGCTTTTTAGACGGGATGTATCTCTCCCTTGTCATGGTACATTGTTACATACCAGAACTGGTGTATCCTATGTAATTTTGCCATAACCTCTTAGCTTCATGGAGAGTTCCTTGATTCTAGTCCTTGTGCTGAGTGCTTTGAGGAGAGGCATTGAATACCATTTTGGATATGACTTGGTGGTGGATAGAACCACAACTTACCAAACCAGCAGTGTCAGTCTTATATATTAGTATTTACTGTTATCTAAAGAGAGAAGACAAAGTAAACAAGAGAGCAACTCTTACCATCTACAAAAGATATCCCAACCATAGGTGACTGGGATTTATATTTTCGTTGTTGGTTTCTTTTTCTTATAAGTAAACTTGATAATTACCTGATTGTTCATGAACTACCAATGCATTTCAGCTATCTACTTTCTGCTTTCCAGATCAGCCTCTCTCATCACCAGCTCATTTTCTTCCTTAGGTGAATTTATTAACAATTTTCTTGCCCAACGTGTGTTGTGTGGCATGTTTTGCAATGCCTCTGATTCACATGTGCATGAAGGCAATATAAATAACTGTAGCAAAATCCTAGACTAAATTTCTGCCTTGTGGCAATGAGCAGAGTTGTGCTCGCTACCAAAGGTAACAGTGAATGTGTTAATTTAATATTATTCACTAGATTTAATAAGTTCCTCACTATATGCCGTTATTTATCATCTCAAATTATTCTCTGCCTCAGAGTGTTCCTCAAGCATCTTTGTATTTATCAAATAGTTCTTTATTTAAAAAAAAACATTCACTGTTTCATGTGACCAGCATCTTTTGGCAGCATGCTATGTAGATGGTGATAAATCAAAAAATTGGAAAAGGAGGTTATCAATGTATAAGTTACTTATTTCGCCTTTTGTTCAGTCACCTAAAAATATGAATTTTCTGAACATAATATGGAGTAAATGTTCAAGTTTTCAGCCCTCCGTTAAGAGTAACACATATGTTCGTACATCGCCATCCAGAATCACTTGAAAAACTGGAAAAACCTATGTTGATATGTTAACAGCTTAGGTAAACGGTTACTAATATTCAATATGACTATCCCTTACTCTTGACTAATAGATCACCTCTAAATTGGCATCATCCTAAATTAATTTCTCTCTCATATTATTTTTTATTTTTTAATCACCTCTCCGTGCAACAGACCCGTTTAATCACTGTTCCCTAGGTTTCATGTGTTCTGACATTTATGTTTATCTGTGCGGACTTTGCCCAGCCCCAACTGTTCATAGAAACTTGAAAAGTTCTACACACATTCCTTCATTGAGTAGGGAAAACATTTTTTTTGTTTGTTTGTTTGTTTGTTGTTTGTCTTTTTCTCTCTTTCTCTACTGCTTGATTCACAAGGTAAAAATTACTATTGCGTCGAATTCTGCCATACTTCCTACTTGGACGATTATTTAGGCGTATTCTCCTGAGTGCCAATGCTACTCCCTAAACACTCAATCCTGGCTACAGTCTCTCATCTTGGGTTGTAAGGCAAATAGATGTTCAATTAAGCTTCTGCTTCTCAAGACATTTTCACACCTTATTTTCTATCCTTTTCAACTGATGATTACTGCAATTTTGTTATTCATTCTAATTAAACTTCTTGTTTTTAGCTTATCTCTCAGTGTGTCTCTACTTAATCTCTAATCTCTTATGTTGATTCTAAGGAACAGTATTCATTCCAGATGAGTAGTTACTTGGGGTCAACATTGGAATTTTGATTTAAGTAAAGACATTCGAAGAGTTTATTATTCAAATTCAATAGTGATAAACTGGACATTTTTCTTTCCAATGTTCATAAGGCGTCTTATGTAGGATTTGGATGTTTTCCTTTCTTTATTAGATCTGAATTTCTATACCTTGTCCCTGTTAAGTAGCAGAAACCACTTTACACTCATCTGACATGTTGGTGTGTACTGTTGCTTTGATTTTCCTCAGTTTCCGCCAGCATGATCTACAATACAGTCTTCTTCTCGGAGGATAGTGTTCACTTTCCTCTTTCCAGATTTGAAAGTATAAACTTGATAAATAGCATCTATCTATCTCACACCCAGTTTTCAAACGACTGTCCGCTTAAATAATCATTTTTGTTTTGTTGACCTTGAGTTTCAACTAGAGAATGCATTTCCCAAAGGAACTGTACATATGATTGCACTGCAGCTTTCCTAATTCCTAAAAAAAAACATTAATGAAAGTGTGTAATAAATTACTAGCAAAAAAAATCTACAAATTCGCATGGAAAAAAGCTAATACTTTGAAAATGTAGGATTAGTAATGGTCCGGTTTAACATTATAGTTACATTGTAAATAGAACCCCCCTCTAAAACCTTGAAAAAGAACTTTTTCAAAACTTAATTGAAGTGCAGTACTCTGTATTAAGATGCCCCAATTAGCGTTGGAACGGCATTGATATCTCAAACTAGGAGGAAGAAGAGCGGAATGAAAAGATGGAATACGTAGGAAAAAAGAATGTTTGCGCTCGAGCAATCACACTAATTAAAGATCTTGAAAGTCATGGAGTTATGCACATTTCTACAGTGGTTTTATACAAGTTTGTATGTGTTTATGAACTTGTGTTCATCATCTTAAGTTCACTTAGCTTTGTTGTCTTTTAAATATTCTGGTTGTTATCTCTCCATTTGGTCCACACATGCCAACACACCTTGAACTATTCTGTCTTTATTTTCTCCTCTCTCTCTCTCTCTCGTTGGTCTCATGCCTGTCTGTATCGTTTTTTTCCACTAAAAAAATGCGTCCAAGTAACCTAGATGTAGGTGAGTACTCTGTGACATGCTTATAAAAAGAAGTGGTGTGTAAGTTCTGTTATGGGAATTAATGCCCTACACTTTTTCAACAAAATTAGTTCAAGGCACAACATTTGAAATTTGAAAATAGTCTGGTTTGAAAATGTGTTTCTTTCTGTCATTAGTTTCAAACTGATTCTATTTTTCTTCAATTCATTTTGATTATTTCTTAATGGAGGAGAATTGTACTGGATCAATTTTTTCTCTTTTTCTATTGATGTTTTAGAAGTTGACTCCAAATGTTTGTTTTGTTCATTATTGATTCAAAGAATCGCTTTTGTTGATAGACATTTTCTCTACATTTCTCCTTGGCCAGTCTTTATCAATAAATGAAATTGTCATTATAGGTTACTCCAGTTTTAAAGTTGGCTGACTGGCTATGTTTGTATCACATTTATAGGCTGTACCATGGGAATAAGCTGAAAATTGAAATATTCACTCCTCATCGTCTAGAGAAATTATATTTGTTCTTTTTAGAAAATTTCCTCTCAAGTAGCTTTTCAGTGGGTGGGCTTTATTTTCAACGCAAGTTGATGGTAAATCTATCCTAGTTTATATCCTGCAGCATTTACAATTATTTTTTGAAAATCCAGACTTGATTAGTGATCACTGCCCAACAAATGATGAGAGATTTAACGCATTCATTGATCACCCTTTTTCCGATTCTCTTAGTTGATCACCCCCAACCTGGTATGTAGTTTCTATTGAGTGACTAATCAAATCTATTTTCCATTATTAGTTTAAGGACCACACACAAAAAATAACTCCTGAGGTAAACATAACATACATTGTCCAGCCCCATATTGGCCTGAATGGGCAATAATGAGGAGAATTAGTATTTTTCTAAATATTACCTGCAGAAATAAAGGGATTGGGTCTCATGGTATATACCATTAAATGGAGTCATTAAATTTGTTCACTAAAACTAGAAAGAAAAGAAAGTGAAATTGTTTTTTTTTTTAAAGAAGACAATAGAAACAGCTTTGTCAACTCAGAAAATAATTTCACACAAGTTTGACTGCCGAAAACAGCAGAATTGAAGAAATAGCCAAAGATGGTCAAAACTCATCAAATTAATGCTAAAAATGGCCAAAAAAATTTGGTGCTTTCTCCTACAGCCAAAACAAGAAACACAATGCAAAAAGTGCTAAATTGACTACACTGAGTTGAAACAAGAAAATTTTGTTAGTTGAGTAATTTGATTTTATAAAAGATGCTACTTATAAATATTTTGTTGTTGTTGATGGAATTTCCAGCCACCAACACCCACTTATCAAATCCTGTAATAGTTTTAAGAAAAGCCAAAGGTGTCATGATGATGGTATCGGGAGTTCTTTATGATAAGAGTCTGCTATTGCAAACATGATCATTTATTTATAACTTGCAAATATTAGTCTTAACCAATCAGTCTAACTGACTTTTTGTTTTCTCTCTCCCTCAGCATCACATATCATGTCAGGGCCACAAAGCTCCTCTAACGTCCCTGCTATTCATCAACTGCCTACAGTGATTACCAAACCTAAGGTGCTCATGTCGGAGCCAGCCCGAGTCATAGTAAATGGACCGACTTCTGCAGGACATCCCTCTGTGCTAACAAATGGTGCTGACTTTGAAGTGAAAAAGGAAACCATCCTCAATCAAGGTTAGTCTTATCTTTTAATCTCATCATTACAATCACAGAACAAAAGTGTTGAACTGAGAACCATGCTCATTCACAGGAAAGGATCTTACTTAACATCACATGGAGAGGTCAATAGACAGCACTCCATATCAGAAAAGAAAACAGAGGTCAGTGATGAAAAAAAACATCTGAAAACTCAAATGGCAATGGGCTCTTCATGTCCTAAGAACAACTCACAACATGGAACTCGACAAACATCACCAACAAAAAACAAGCTAGCACTACAAACTTGATAAATTCATAAAACATGGGCTCTGCAACACCCATGTTAAAAGGGTCTGGCAAAATTTTGGGAAGATCCTATGTCCAACCACATGTTGAAACTCTGATGATGATAATGATGATCAAACTACTGACGGACTAGAAATTTCCCTCTACTAAGGATTTGGTTTCATCTGGTTGCAAAGAAAATTGTACAGAATCACAGTTGGCAGTATGCATAAAATTATTAGTACGATCCATGCTCAATAAATGTAATATACAATTCTCTATTAGTTCCCCAAGAATACAGATGGAAAGTGAGAAAACTGAAAGAATAAGCATATATACTTGTTGGCTAAATGTACAAGTTTGATCTGTATAGATTTCAACTCAGTTTGGCTTTCGCTGCTCAACAGAAAAAAAAAATATGAAAAAAACATCTGCAACCTAAATAATAAGCATTGCTGCTAACCAAAGATATGGAGGGGTTCTTCTCTTTATTCATTTATAGTACATTAAAACGTAGGAACAATCAGCTTATTGACTCTATCATTTCAATTATTCTCTTTCAGGTGCTGAAATTCAAAATCTTTTAATTCATTTGGCATTTGATTATTTAATATCCTTAACCTTTAACACTTTGCAGGTGACTCAGGATTACTGAAGGATAGTTTCTTTGAATTTTGCAGTTATCATGTCAATTTCAGTCCTATAAGAGTTACAGACATTCAAAGTTACTAAGTGCACATTATTTTGGTACCCTTGAAAAAGAATGCAGTGCTAAAGGTTTTTGAAAAGATGAATAAAAAGAGAGTTGAAATTTTGATTGTGATATAATACTTACTGAGTTGACCTGGGCTATTCTCAGCCCAATCAACCATCTTCTATAAGGATCTGTTGCTTGATTAGTCTTCAACAACGGGAACTCCTGCTCTGTCTCTTATAACGATAAAATCTCACACCTAGGTTGATGAAAGTTAATGTCAAACTGGATAGCACTCGGTGAACATATACTGCTACCAACACCACATAGAACTAAAAACATAGAAAATCAGTTCTTATATACCCACTTAGTGGGGATAGCTGTGAGTTTTTGTGTAGATAAACAGACAAAATTCAGTGGATGCTTCTTCCAACTTGGACTGTGGTTAAAAAAAAAAATTAAAAATGATGTGAATCACAAGTTGTTGATGGCCTAATATTGCATTAATTACGACTGTTTTTTCCTTCATTTTAATTTTTTAGTTGTTTTTATCAAAACTTAACTCCTGCCGTCTTTTTAGGATGGCAAACAATGCAGATTGGAAATAAATAGAATGCCAACCTGGGTCGATTTTGTAATAAAAGCTACTAAAACATCAAAATGGTGGTGAAAAATAGTCAAAATTATTTAAATATTGGTTTACAATACTCCAACTAATAAAATGAATCTGTTGATGTGTTGTGCATAGATTTGCATTAGGTAAGAAATTCTGAACTGTGTGTTGCTAGAGAATGAATTAGAGTTAAGAGGAAGAGTTTCTTAGTGTGTTGAGTGCCCTCTACAAGGCTGTGTTTGTATTTCCATTTCAGATGGAACCACAAACAGTGCAACAGGTTCAACATCCGGATCAGCAGGCAATCAAATGCCCGTGGCAAGTTTGAAGACCATCAAAACAACACCATATGCTGCCGTGAATGTGATTGCCCCCTCCACAGCATCCCCTCAACAGCAGCAGCAGGTGGGTGGTGGTGGAGGAGTGGTGTTAAGCAGTGGAGCTTCTACCCACTCATTGTTGTTGTCATCGTCGTTGTCGTCGTCTTCTTCTTCTCAGGGCCGAACAGCAGCAGCAGCCGGCCAATCTGTAGCGACAGACCCGGCTGCCACAGCAGCAGTGGAAGCTGCCCATCAAATGGCAGCCCTGGGAGCTGGAGATGCAATGGCTGCAACGCACGCCAGAGTGTTGGTGAGTCACCACTACAGACATTCCCCAACACTCTAGTGCCCTCTCTCTCTCTTTCTCTATTTCCCTCTCCCTATCTGTTTCATCTCTATTTCTCTCTCCACATCTTTTTTTCTTTCTCCTTAAGAATGAAAAACAAAACATACTAATGTGCTGCTTCTTTATAGGCAAGCGATTATCATTATTTCTTCTTATTTTAACTTTTTCTTTTGAAAAAAAAAAGAAAAATTGATGTTAGACCATTAACTTCGAAAGGTGAAAAGTGTAATAGTTATCCAATTTAAAATAAAAGCCCTGACTCAGAGAAAGAACTTAGTTTCCATCAATCATAATAAAACATGAATTCTATTGGGTAAGCCATAGAACTGAGACTTCCGTCATTCACAGTTAATGGTTGAATGCGAGATGAAATGCTACTGGGTGTAATATGATGAGTCTGTGTGAAAATCTTATTTTCTTTTTCTATCCATTTAACTCGCTGTGTGTGTTTTCCTTCTGATACGACCTGTTTATTTTTTATCTGTGAATCTTGATGGTCCTCCCTTCCCGCTCAAATGTGCTGGAGTATTTAACAATGTAGTCACTCTGAGTTATCCCACTTTTTCCAGGGGAGACAATTCCGTTTTATTACCAATAATTGCATTCAGCATTTTTAGATCAACTCTGATTCCCAAAGAAGGCTCTACCACTCCCACAAGGGTGGTAAAGAAAACAAATCACATCAGGCCCATCCTTCACATTAATTATTTTGGTGCTGGCATATACTTGTTGAAAATGTCAGTGTTCACTATGTATGGATCAGCAGTGAGGAGCCTAGAGCTATTTTATTAAGTAATTTATTTTTAATAATTCAAGTATCTTAATTTTATGTTCCTTTCAATTCCCAACTCAACTTGGTTGTTTTAATACGTGGTTAGACATGAAATCTTGGAAGTTTCCATGATGTATTCTTCCTTGATAATGACAGATCTTGTATTTTTGCAACCTTTCAATCACTTAATCAGCTATGTTATTCTATTTCACATGGACCAATCCATTGTAAGTTTTAAGTTAAACAAGGATTGAACCATACATCCAATTATATGATTGAACATACTGATTTGCATTAATTGCTCTCAGATGAATAGATTGAATTAATCATGTACTGAGAGATACTCTTGCACCATTATATTTTTGGTCTGAAAATGAATGCTTCCATTTAGAAGAATTTCATCAAAATTCAATTTTCAGAGGGTTGGAAACTTAAATATTGACTCCTTATATTCACAAAAGAGTTTTTGTTTTTTGTTGTTTTTTTTTCTATTTTTCATTCAATTTGAATATGCTGAATTAGTCCCTTAGTTTATGTCAACTTTGTTTTTTGGAAATTCAGACTTTTCTAGTGAACACTACCCAAACGAAAGGGGATCAAAGGAACACGTTCATTCATCTCCTAATTTTCCAATATTTTAACTTCCCCCCTCCCAACAACAACAGAGTATGCTGCTGAAAGATGTTGGTTCTGTGATAGCTTCTATTGATTGACCAATCAGACTTGTTTGAATGGGTTCTTATAGATTTTATTATATACTTCTTTACTCCTACTAGTGTCCTCATCTTATTTATAGTCACACTGTTTCAGCCATTGTATCCTCTGGTTCTCTTCAGATGTCTGTCATATGTGGTAACCGAAGATTTCAAACTGAACCTCATAATCTATCCACAGAGATAGATTGTGCTGGCCATGCTACAGAATATCTGTGCAATTAGTTTTTCCTTTCTGTGATTATAACAACCTCATCTCATAAATTCAGATGAAATTGCTGTAAATTTACTTGAGAAAAACATTGTCACTTCATGAATTTTTTTATTTTTTTTCCACATTTGTTGCTCATGTTCATCTAGAATCTTTTTTAATATACATCATGTCTTACTTCAAGTTATGAAGAAATTTCTTTAAAAAAATATTTAATTTAGTCTGTTTTTTTTTTTTTTTTTTTTTTTTTTGTTTTTTTTTTTTTTCGAACTAACCAAAGAAAATTGGCTTTACATTAAGCTAGTTGGCCTTGAGGTGTCTTTTAAATATTTTACTGTATTTGAAAACTTTTCCCTAGGTCCATTATGTATGCATGCTAATTTATATTGTGCAAATCCGTTTTAATATTGTATTGTAATATATAGAAATCTAATCAGTATCATCAGGGTGAGAGCAAATGTACTGTGAATTTAGCACACATATACAGCCTACTTGAGGCTTGGAACTATTATAGACACTGGGTAAAGTCAAAAAAAATTTTTTTAAGCTGTGAAAATCGACCACTGTCTACTAATATAATATATCTCTCCAATAAAGAGAAATATAAGAGATACATGTCAGCCAAATGTAGATGAACCAATGTTTAACCCTTTTTATTTAGGTGTAAATGATCTTCCATCTGCCTCATCAGTTTTCTTTGAAGAGGAGGAGTCATGTTTTATTAAGTGTCTAAAATGTAAGAATGGCTGGAAGGTACTATTCGAACTAGTTCGAATCATTATTATTAGTTTATGGTCAAATCATATTATGTATAAATTGAACAAATTAGAAGCAATTAATTGTGCATTATTAAGAAACGGAAAATGTCATTAACAAGATTTCCTCGAATTTTTTTAGTCAGTGTGCAAAAAAATCTTGTGCAAATCTTTATTCAGGAAGAGGAAATTCTGGAATTTTAAAAACCAACTCACTAGTCAATCAAAACAGTTTGATTATCTTCAGTAGGTATAATTATTATACTCATCAGTATAATTATAAGTAGAATTATTTTCGATAACTAATCTTTTGTGTGCTCATTAACTTCCTTTGGGCACTGGTTTCTCACAGCTTGGAGAGAAAAAAGTTTTGTTGTATAAGGTTTTGTTGTATAAGTTTTTGTCTGTGAATACTTCAGAAATTTGTGAAGGGGGGAGTTCACTGTTAAATTCATTGATGTGAATTTTGAATTCTGTTCATGCTATAGGCATAATTCTTTTTTTTTTTCTCTATCTCCAGGTGCCCAATAACAATGCAGTTTCAGGATTGAAGCGAGAACCTGAAGATCTTGCAGAAGACCGACAGGAGGAAGATTTACACAATGCAAAAAAACTCAAACTGGAATCCGTTTCCTCCAGTTAAAAGTGCTGGTGCACCTACCTACAAACCTATGCATTCATTCATGCATTCACATGTATATTCCAGTGACTGACTCAACAAAAACAAAAAAAATGATATAAAATGAAAACCGAAAAAACAAAAAAAAACTACACAAAAGAACTTGAGGAGTAGCAGAGCCTCTACCACTACCATTCCCCTCCCGTCCCCCACCCACCCCTTGCCCTCTTCACGGAACAAATAATCTTTCTTATTTGGTGACTTGCGTATCCCGTTTGTTCTTATTCCAGTTGTGTTCTACTCATTCATACCTTCCTCTAATCATTGGTCACACTTGATAGAACGACACCAGCAACATCATGGTGGAACATTTCTTCTCTTTTCTGTTATTATGCACTTGGGCCCCCTGGTTCTAAATCAAAGGCGGGGATGGGGGGGTGTTCAGACTGCAACTGAACTTCATCAAAAAGCAAAATCAGCAGAGGAAGGGGGTTGGGCAGAATAGGTGTGTCCCCTCTCTCTCCCACCAATAAATGGTTGCAGAAACAAACAGCAGCGACCACCTTGTGTGGATGGATTGGTCGATGCTTTCTTGAAAACTTTTTTTTCTCATTTCTTTGATCTTTATTTGGAATTGCCAGAGAATGACGGGGATCAGGAACCAAGACTCTGGACTCTTCCATAAAGCTTCTAATGGTCTGACCTTCTTCAATCACCCAAACCACTGCAGTTGCCACTCGAAATAACCCATTAACTGCAACAGGTGGCAGAGAGTAATAGATATCCATTGCAAGATAAAAGCCCCGATAGAACTGAATTACCATCAACCCAATAAACCAGGAATTTTATTGTGTTAGCCATAGAACTGCAATGACGGAAATTTCCGTCGTTTGCAGTTAATGAGTAATAGCATCAAAAATTATTTGAAGAGCTGGGGTTGAGGGTGCCCATTTATTGCCAGTCAAACAGTGTTTTCCATTTCATTTTTAAAGCTGACCATTTTTGCCCTAAATTAAAATACTAAAATCAAAAACTGAAACAAGAGAAGTGTTATGATTGAAATAATTTTATGCAAATAATGTTGAAACCAATTTTTTTTTTACTGTTGTGCCCCGACTCAATGAATATGCATTTTCTACCATTCATAAAGGGGGTGGGGTGAACTAATCCGGTTGTTTAATTTATATCATCCTTACTCCTCCTTCCAGCCCCTCTTCTTTCTTCTTCTTTTTTTTTTTGTATATCTTTTTCTTACAATCCAGGTGTTACAGAGGTTAATAGATTGGAACATAAATATATATTATTTATGATTCTTTATTTGAATGTACTTCAAATTTTTCTATTTCATAGTGTCCAATTTTCCATTTTACACAATATTTTTCCTATCCCCATCACTCAGTGAAATTTTATCTTTTTTTTTTTTTTTTCTTGATTTAAAAGAATATTTTTTATACTTTTTAGTCTCAGGTCAATTTTCTTTCTCCCTATAAATTAATACAAAAGAGAAGCATCGTTTTGTCATCCCTAAAAATTGAAAGACCTGTCTCCTCTTTGCTTTTGTCTATGAGCTTGTATCTTATGAAATTTAAACATAAAAAGTCTTCCTTGTTGTGATCTCAACCCTCCAACCTTTAGACTAACGGTTCCCCAATGAGGATCACCTGTTGATTGTCTCTTGTCACATTTCATTTCAAATATATCCATTCATTTCTACTGAATGTCAGAAATCTTTTTCTGATGATTACATAGTATGGAAAAAAAATTTGTTGCAAGAAAGAATTCTACTCATATAATGATGATAAGTGTGACTTTCTCTGTTCTGTCTGCAACAATGGACTCTTCCACTCGAAGGTAACAATTTTGCTGATGAAAATATCTCCTATCCACCTTTTGAAACGATTGACTCTTTCACTTGAACGAGTTAAGTACTTTCTTTTCTAAAAGTAATTCATCTTATCAAAATTCAAATATTGGTACCATAAATCACAGCATATATAAGATATTTGGATACACATTGTGTTCTATATACATTGATAATAGGAGAAAAAGTATGCAGGGGACGCAACTCTTCTATATCATCATAAAGTAGATTGAGTCTCTTTAGTCACAATGTTTATTTAATCGTATTTGGATAATTACAGTCAAAAAATAAATAAGCTTATTCTGAACTGATGAAAATAGCAAATGGTTACAATAGAACCATTTACCTATCAATTCTTTTGAAGTTGGATTGTTAACCCATTAACTGCTGAAGGTCACAAGTGTAATAGTTATCCATTACAAGATAAAAGCCCTCAATCACAATAAAATGGAAATTTTACTGAATTGCCATAGAACTGCAATGCCTGAAATTTTGGTCATTTACCATCAGTGGATTATTGATCATCAAGAAATAGCAAACCCTTGTTGGATTGACTTAAATTTCTTAGTGTGGACAGGAAATTCTCAACTCCAGTAATCTAATTGTTTTTCATCTGGTTTGAGACTTTAAATGTGTGATACAGTCTATGAGGTGTGTAAGTGCAGATTCAATCTGTTAAGAGGATCTATCCAGTTGTTGTGTATTTGTCTAGTTATTATACTTGTAGCTTTTCTGTCTGATGTTTTATTTCACTGCCTAATGGAGCTTTCTGTCACTTTAAACATTCAAAAAAGCTTTTGCAAGGGAAAAAAATCTTATGAATAATTGCTTTTTTGTAAATAATGTTTTCATGTGTGTTTGTTGCAAATGAAGACTCAGATTGGATTTCTATTAATGTTCAAAAAAAAAGCAATGTGACTTCCCTTATTTTATTTGAATGACCTAGTCTAGAAATACATTAACCCATTAACTGCGAAAGGAATTGAAGAGTACTAGTTATCCATTGCTAGATAAAAGCCCTGACTCTCTGATAGAACTGAGTAGCCAAAACAAAAATTTCATTGAGTTAACCCTAGAACTGCTATGATGGAAATTCTCGTTATTTGCAGTTAATGGATTAATATTAACTTGCCTGATTGCCGTATCAGAATGACATTTGTATTTTATCTCCATTTGTGAGTGTGAAGTGTTCCCTTATTTATTTTTTTTTAGCTGATCATATCTGAAACAATAAAAACAGAAATGCATATATATTCAACTTTTTTCTGTTATTGTAGATTTGTGGTGTTTTCACCCTGAAAATAATCTTTTTTTTTTAATTGATCACTTGAAATACAGACTGGACCTGATGCTCATTCCAGGAGTTTGTCTGCCTCAACCAGTGCCTCATTGACTTCATATTATACCATTCAGAATGATTAACCTGTTAATGTGGCAGGTGGTGAAGAATAATACTTATCTATTGCAAGATGAAAGCTCTTGGCTCACAGATCCAAGCTGTCATCAATCATAATAAAACGGAGATTTTATTGAGTCAGTGTTAAAACTGCAATGACAGAAATTTCCGTCATTCGCAGTTAATTGGTTAACAGTGCCCTAATTAAAATGAACAACTTCAAATTAAAGTAAAATCTTTTCTTTAACCATGACTGGCAGTGAAGATTTAATCTGATGAGTTTTAAAACAGAAATATTTTTGTTCTCTATTTTTTACCTGTTGTAAAGGAGATAGAATTTTGAATTCCTCAGTCCAAAAAAAAGGGCTACTTTTTGTGTATTTAATTTTTTAAGATATTTTCTTTCCTTCAATTTGAGCTACTGTGATTTATTTTAGGACAAGAGACAATCATGTTTGTTGTTTGATTGTTGTCAAATTGTTTCTTTGGTTGCATCAACTGGGAAGGACGACAGACCTTTATTCTTCCTTCTTGCCTTTTAATTTTCTTTTTTTCTTGACACATTCACTCATGAAATCTTTGGAGTTTATTTGTAAAACTTTATTCCAGTTTATCTTTGCTCTTGTAGCTTAGAGTGGAAGTCACAATATCTCTGGTTCAATTACTTATGCTGGGTATGTGAGGCTCTTTAATACTTCTTTACTTTGGAAAAAAAAACTGACTTTGAACTAAAATCAAAGAAAGGTGTATGGTTTAGTAAACTTGAAATCAAATAATGTGTACGAGATGAATTGATGAATGTTTTTTTAAATGGGGAAAAAACCGAAAAAGATATTTCCTATTTGCTACTATGCTGTCTAAAAATGACTGCAGTATTTAAATAATCCTGTACTTGAAAAATATTGAAAATATGATGTTGCTTGGCATTTTTTTTATTTATATTGAACCAGAATGAACCCATATTTTTCACGCATTTGCTAAAAACAAAAATTTTTAAGTAAGGGAGATTACCCTGTAATTAGCATTTAATAGTCATCTCCCTTGACAAATATTACCAACAGAGAATATTGCCTATTTTGTGGCGTATCATATAAGTAGATTAAATAGTTTAGCAGCCCTGAGGTTTGAAGTTCTTTCATTGTTTTCCCGTGATCCGTTATCAAAATGAACTTCGGGCTGTTTTACTGGCCCCCAATTTGTTCATCTTGATTGAATTCTGTTCTTCAAGCAAAAATGAGGGAAGACATAACTTTTCTTAACCTCTCTTTATTTTCCTTGTTTTCTTATCAGTAAGCCAGAATGAAGGTTCCTGCATCCGTTCTGATCCCCAGTGATGCTGACAGTGCCTTGACAACCACGATTCCTCTTTGTTTCCATTTTGCAGCTGATTGGCTTGGCCTGTGTCGATCCTTACAGATCTTTTTCTCCTTTGATAGCGTTGCTTCAGCTGCTGTTCCTATGTCATCTGTCTTTTCTACTTGCACCACTCTCTCCATTACTCGGCTGATTGAGTTGAATTTTCCCCTCTTGACTCTCAATGATTAATTGTTGGATAATACTACCTCTATCCTATTAATATTGTTACATTTAGTGTATGGAATGTGAATGCAAATGATACAGCTATTATGGGACAGACGTAGTATTAATTAGGAAGGATTTATAGGTGTGTTGTTTTGGGCGGAATGGGGGGGGGGTCGTAGATAAGTTTTGATAAATGTTGTTTTATAAAACCTCAAATGACCAAACAATTTTTAATCCTTGGGGAAAAAGAAGTAGGATAATACTTGCTGGAAATTTGATGTCGAAAATCCTAACACGGCCTGATATTCAAATTGATCAGTTTTTTTTTTAATTTTTTTTTTTTTTTTTTTTTTTTCTGTGGATTTGTATTCAACGAAGCAAAGAGCTATAATTGCTTTTGCTTTTCTTCTCCAATAACACAATGACTTTGACTCTGGGCAGATAAAAATATAAAAAGAAACTTAATGACTTTTTCTGTGTCTTGACCACAAGATACGGTCAAGTGCAGATGGTAGCAGGGTTGCTATTTGGTATTTTTCAAAACTAAAATTGGTACTGAACAGCTGTTAGATTTCATAGATAAAGATTTGGTTCTGAAGGATTATTTACAGAAGTTAATCCCTCAAACACGGATGATATGATACAAATTACTACACTCGAGGAATAGATTTGGAAAAGAAAAAAAAGAAGAAATATTTATTTAAATTCATTTTTCTTGGAAGCCAAGTTTGATGATGGATTTCAAGTTTTTTTAATTTTGTTACTAATGCTACTTGACTCTTAGATTCAGAGATCGCTTGTAACCACTGTGGAACTCTATTGAATGGGATTTTTTAAAAAAATGAAACTCTTTTTGTAAAATGTATTAGTGAAAAATTTCCAAAAAGTTTACCAAATAGTGCAAGGATTACTCCCCTTGAATTACCAATTGAATTTCCTGATAAGAATTTGAGAGTTAATTTGGTCTTGTTCTGCAAATGACATGTAGCAACCCTGGATAACAACATGCAAAATCCTTTTGACTTTGTCTCTGCTTTTCTGTCTTTTTTTCTCTAATTCTGTTAAGTGTGGCTGTGTCTGCTTATTCAACTGACTTTGTGAAAAAGGGCCCCCATTTGAATGTCTTGGGGAGCAGTTCTGGGGTGGGGGGTGCTCCTACACCAAAGTTAAATAGAATATTGATTCCATAATTCATTCTCTATTCCTTGGCTCTGAATACATCTCTCCCCTTCCCTTCTCTTGAAGAGGTTCAGTATGAAAAAATCTTTCTTTTTTTTTTTTTTAAATTATGAAAATCCTAGTGAAAGACGAAAAAACTGAAGAGACTGACAAACCTTCTCCGAGCTTAAATGGAGGGGGTTGACAGTCTGAAGACCAAAAAAAAAAAAAAAATGAAAAAAAAAAGCAAACAAAAAAATGCAAACAGAGTGTTGAAAAGAAATTTCCTTACTCCTCTTTATTGTTGTGTCTAACCTATAACCTCCTGCAAGTTCTCTCAGGTTATTTCACAGACTTTTGTATAATTTTGACCATCCACCATCTTCACTCTCTTCATCATTCATATTGTGTAGCCCTCTGTTTGTAAAAAGTTCTTGTCCATACAACTGTATAGCATTTTTATCATTTTGCAAAACAGTTCATTTGGGGGTCAGTTAGTTGACTGAACCAGCCTGGAAACCAATTGAAGTAAAAAAAAAAAAAAAAAAAAAAAAAATCTCTCCCTCTCTCTCTCTCATACACACATATACATACATAGGAGGAAAAAAGTACCTGAAAAGAAAAACATCAAACTATAGAGAGAGGGAGGTGTGTTGTTCTATATCCTTCCCCTTCCCCCTTTCTTCATAATCATTTTTCCAGTCCTGACTCTTTAAAAAAAATAAAAAATTAATAAAAATGAAAAAAAAAATAAAAACAAAACAGACTGACAAATCTGCAGTCCCCACAACAAAACAACCGCAACAGCTTCATTTTCTCACAAACACATTATCCAATATATATATATATATATTAACTCTTACTTTTTTTTTCTCTGTCCAAAGGAACAGGAATGCATTTGAAGAAGTTGCAATCAATTTTGTTGAGAATTGACGGTTTTTTTTTTTTTTTCACCTTCTCATTCTTATTTTTATTCCCTGGAAAAGAAAAAACAATTTAAAGCCAAAAAACAAAATATAAAAAAAAAAAAGAACTCTAAATGTTTTGTTTAGTTGACGGACTCTCTTTCTACCATCTTGTTTGCTACCCCCAAAGGAAAAATCTTCAGAGGCTGCCCAGCTGAACACTTGAACTCGGCAATCGCTGTTCTCTTGAGAAGATCTGTGCATTCTTGTTTTGTTTGGTTTTGTTGGTTTCTCCTTAACATTTTTTTAACTTTCTCTCATTTTTTTTTCTTTTTATAATAAAAAAAAATTGTATTGGAATGGAATTGAATTTACAAATTTAGTGTGTTTGTTTTCTTGTAAAGAAGTGAGTGAGTGAGTTATGACATCCATCAGTCTCTTGAGATTCTGGAATCTCTTGCAGAAACTCTTTCTTTCAGCTTCTCCTGGGTACAACCATGGGCAAGGGTTGTATGGAAGACAATTTCCCTTGCAGCAAGTCTCCCCTTGTCATGCACTAATGTTGTACAAGGGAAGGGCAGGCTTTAAGCACTTGATGTTACTAAGAGATTTTTTACTGAAGATCTTGAATACAGAAATTTTTTTAATTATTCCTCACCATTCAATTATTCCATTGTATATCATATAAGTCAATTATTCACTTATAACTGTTAACGAAAGATGTTCAAAGTGATTTGTTTTACACAATTAGGTCTCATAGCACTACCAGTGAAAAATTCTTGTAGGCTTCAATAGTTTACCATGGAACTTTCGGGGATTCAAAAACAAAACAGTTATATATATTACCTGGAGTGGATGAAAAAAATTTTCGGTTGAATATGTTGGTAATGTTGGTATTTTTTGTGTATGATTAATATTAAAGATGATATTATATGTTGATTTGCATGTAGTCCAAGATTAAAAGCAACACAACGGATTTGATATTCAGAACACAAAATAGAAGTGATATGAATAACGAGTCAAATCTGTTACATTTAGTAATCCTTCATCCTCAAATGTGTTTTTTGGGTAACTTGTGTGAGTAAGCCGTGTTTCAAATAAATTCATGTAGTATAAATAACACGTCTATACAATACATTATGATAATACCCTATATAAAATAACAAATTACTTGTCATATGACAAGAGCTATATATTGAATACAGTTTTGTTTTCAAATCCTTGTAATAGTTACATGGTTAACAACTGATGATCTCAACAAAAAAAAAATTACTCATTACCATATTATCAAAGTCTGTGTAAAACATAGGGAAAAGAAATGAACACTGAAGAAAATTACATAAATTTCATTAACAGATATTGGGGAATTAAGTGATTGAAGTAACAAAAAAATTTTGTTCTTTGTTTTGTGTTTAAAGCTCTGTTGACTATATATACACACACACAATAGCATTTCTTTTTCACTGAATATAAATACACTCATTATTTTTCCTATAAGAAAACTTGAAACCTTAGATTACAATTATTTTCTCTAACTGTTGAACTTGGTGTTTTTGTTACTGTTATAACTGATGTGGATTTTGCCGTTTTAATGGATTAATCTGATAAATCTTCCTTTCTCTCTCGTTGAATTGATTTAAATGCCTCCTGCTCACAAGACAATTTTTTTGGTAACAAATAAATAGTTAAATAAATCTTGAAAGTTCAGGTTGCAAAATTGAAGATTAAAATAGTGAAGTCCTCATATTTCATGAGTCACAAAGAGCCATATATACAATTTCTACTGAATAAACAGTGTGAACTGTTTTGAAATTGTTAAACACTTTCTACAAAATTTTTATTGATAAATAACTACTGAGACCCATGAAAATTTGACGGTTATTTTAAAAAAAAGCAATAAGGTATAAAATGTGTAGATGGAAACAGTTATTATCTTGAAGAGTATAAAATTTGATATTTCCTCATAAATACAAAATAAAAATCAGAAATATATAAATGGTAGCTTGAATTTTTGTTTTCTTTTCAATATTTAAAAAAACTGTCAACTGTTACCTTGTGGTAATATAGGTTTCTTCAGTTTTCAAGTTGGTTCAACTGCCTACTGGCTGCAATGAAGGTTGGAAATTCTAACATTTACCCCTAATGCCTACAGTAAACGTTTTTGTTTTGTTTTTAAATACCCCCTTCCCCTGTGGATCTTTAATGGGGGTAATCTAGAATGTAAGTTTATGCTAAATTGGTCCTTAATCCATGCCTGGCTGTATTCAATGCTTGTTTTTTGAAAATTCTGACTTTATTTATCCAACAAAAGACGAGAAGTTACTTATTCGTTGATCACCCCTGTTCATTATAAAGATTTGTTGTCATAAGTTACACTAATCCAAAAACTGGCTAAACCTCCTTATTTTATTTCCTCCATTTTTACATCTGATATTGCTGAAAAAATTGTATATATATTTATTTATATAGCATTCATTATTATTCATCAGAGACGTGATAAATAATTTGCGGGAAAAAAAACTAAAATTCATTTTTAACATTGTTTTCAATTACATTATCTTAATTATGTCATTACTGTGTTACATCCAACAAAATTATCTTTTTCCAGTATTTGAGAAATCAAGATTCCTCGATTTGCCCCAAAATTCAATCAATTTCCTTGGCTTTTGGTCCACCCTACCACTGATAGTTATTGAAGTTCATTGAGAACTTCTGGAGATATTGTGTGGAAAAGCAAACATTTACATAGGCTAATGCATGACATATAAACTCTGTCCAACTTTTTTTCAGTTACTTATTGAATTAATAGTTATTAAAAACTCGTGGATTCATAAGAATGACTAATACAGATTTGATTTTGAAGTTTTAGATGCTGGCACTTATCAATTATAAAGCAAAAGTTACTTTTCGGATGTGTGGTTGGTTATTTTGAGTTTTGGGGGCAGGGGGTTATTCTTTGTGATAACTTCACTTACAAAATATTTTAATTGAAGTCATTGATTTCTTTGATCAGAATATTATTTTCAATCAATATGCCTCTATTTATTGATAGGAAGGCAAGGAAATATGTGGAATATACTCTGTTTACCATTTTCCTTCTATGCAGGCTGATTGAATTTATTTTTTTAAGTTTGAAAAAAATTTTTAAGATGAAGATGGATCAAAAAAATGTAATAAGTATCCGAATAAATCATATTCAATATACAAGTTTTAAATCGCATGTGACCCAAAAATCCTTCACTGGATGAAGTAGCCATTCCTATTGCATTGGCAGTTGTTACTAGATAGAAGCTTTCAAATGAAGGGACACTATTCCTGCTTCTGGCGGTCGGTCTTGTATTCTATCTTAATCATAATTTGAAAAATCTGTGCGTGTGTGCGAACGTACACATACCGAGATAACGAAGTTGATATTCGCCAGATAGGTTAGTCCGTGCACCCAACATTGCAGTGTCAAGTTGAAAGTTGTTTTCGATTTACAGTTTTTGATGTATTGGATGCTCGATTTAAAATGAAAATTCATGGAATGAATATGGTTTATTTTTGCCCAATTATATATTAAGTCATGAGTATGGTTTAATAGATATAGAAGGTTTGATATGTATGGACAGCGATGGAGAATCGGAGGAGTCTGCCAATTTTTTTCTAAAACGAGATAAGATTAAAAATATAGGTTGATGTAAAAAAATTTTCAGAAGATTTCATATTTGATTGATCATAAACAAAACAGCATGTCATTATTTCAAGTTTAAACCTATAGATTTTCTTGAAACCCGTTGAGGAATTAATGGCAGAAATATGGTAGCTGTTTTTTTTTGTTTTTTTTTTTTTTCTATTTTATCAAACCCAATTTGAGGGGTCATTTTCTACTCCTTCAGCTGGTTTTTTTAACAATTTGTTCTTTCATCAGAAAAGAAGGTACAAGAAATTGTTTTTCCATCCATGTTGAATAATCTTTAGCTTTAAAGATCTAAATTGACAGTACTGAAAACAGGTAATCGAAATGCTTTGAAAGCTGTTATTTCATACAATCGGTTGAAAATTATATTACTTGACAGCCATGTCAGTCTGCTCAGTACACCACGAAGTCCGGCCCTTTCCAAATATGTACCTTTTGAACGGGCAGTAAATAGATTGTGTAGAGAATTTTTTTTTTTTTAATTTGACATGAAAGAATCCACAAAATAATCAGATGCTTTGATAGTTACATATTAAACAAACAGGAACTGTGCAAACTAAAATTCAGGATTTTTGTGTTTGAAATACGAATATTTCGAACAAAAATCTTGAAGCGAAATCCCAAATTAAAAATTACAAGTATTTATTTTCTGTGGATATCATGAATTTGTATCGGACTACTTAGTTGGGTTCACTTGGCTGAAAATTTCAAGCCGATTGTATATTTCGTGTTAAAACATACTTTAGTACACTTTTAGCCAAAGGTCTGAAAAAAAATTGGATATTGAGCTGTCTAGAACTTTTACAATTGACTGCAACTAATCTTTGAGTAAAGTACTGTTTACGTCTTTTATACCTGATTTATAAACGAATACAATTATTGCAACAATTTACTGTGGATTAGATCTTGGTTTTACCATAGAATCTTTGGCCTCAAATGTAAGGGTAATGGTCTGCGAGGTGAGCTTGAGATGCTAATCTATCCCCATAACCAGAATAATGTGAAGATCCATCTATCATTTTTTGATTAAGAATTATCATCATTATAATCATTGATGATGAAATTCATAAAATGATACACCTAACATTTTCAAGAAGAAATATTGCTTTCACAAATATTAAATAGATAGTTCTTGGGAATTGCCATTTGGACAATACATGCAAGTCATTGAAAATTCAATTTTCGTGAATGGTATGAAAATCGTATTCGCCATGAAGTTGCTTAAACTAGTCTGATATTGATGATCTCAGTGTCAAATCATACATTTTATGATGCAAAATTTGAATTAGAATTAGGAATTACCCAGAAGCTTCCTTTAATTCTACAATTCAAATAGACCACCATGTGTAGGCTCAGGTGCTGGTATCCACACCAGAGCTACCTTCACTTAGTAGATGGGGCCGATCAAAGACAATGAAGGTGTAATATGAACCCTTCTGGACATGCCTACCAGATGCTGGCCAATCCAGCTATGTCTCCTGCAAATGCAAGATGCTGCCTTAGACTGCATAGCCATTTCTTACTCTGAAGGAAAGGGCTGAATAGACTTTCCTGTGATTGACCCTAAGTTTGGGTTATTGTTATCACTTATTTCAAGTTCGGAATTGTGTCATTGCCATCATCTTGAAAAGTAGCAGCCATCTTGAAATTTCAATGACTTGCCTGAATTATCTATATGGCAATTCCCAAAAAATATGTATGGTGAATAAATTTCATTATTTTCTTGATATCATACTATGTCCATCACTTGATCTTGAAACATTTCTTGCGGACAGCCATTTTGAGAGAGGGCTGCCATGAGTGATATATTCAAAATTCATGATGGCTCAACATCATTTTTTAAAAATCCCTTTAGCTATAAGTGTATCAAATTATGTTTTTATCACAATATGCACAATTATTTGACTAAGCTATCCCACTAACTGCTAAAGTGATCATCACTTGGGGTAACACCATTAATACTGTGGTTTTCATCCTACTCTTCTGGTCCCTGAGTCAAACCCAGTTGAACCCAATATTTTTTGGTTATGGCTGCTATCATCATCCTCTATGAAGGAAGTATATTGTACTTAAATGTTGGAATGGTTAAAGCTTGTAAAGCAGTGGTCGCAAGCCTTTTTATGCTTAGCACCAAATTTTGCAACTTTTGTAAAATTTCTGTACCGCCCACTAATATTTTAAATCCAGTTGGCCGTTTGACGCCCATTTTAAATAAAAGGCTAGATTTTAAAATGGTTAAAATTGTAGAGATTTCATTTCCAATATTGGGAAATTGTATACGCTCCCAAGACTTGCGCAAACGCCCTAAGCAGTAAATATACAACGTATCCATATCATATCAAGACAATAATGGAAACCAAAGCCACTGTTCCGGGTCATAAGTCGTGCGACTTGAAAATCGCTTATATTGACTTTCAGTGTTGTTCGTGTGGCGGAAGTAAGACAGACATAATACCAGACGTCGCAATTCAATAATGGGTTTATCGCCAAGGTCGGCGACCACTGCTGGAATGGAAGGAAAATGGTAGACGAGGAGAAATTCCACATATCTCTCCCATCTTCCTACTAATAAATTCAGGCATATCATTCAAAAATAATATTCTATTCCAAGAAAATACAAACTTCATTTACCAAGTAGAAAGCTCTTCTTTGGCAGAGGTACATGAAATGATACACAAATTAACAATAACTGTGCCTGATTTGTAATGGTACCAACTTTATTGCAGATTAATGAACATTATTGCAGATGCCTGCTCATAGGCATCAGCTATATTAAACAGTGTTTACAGCGTGACTAGATCAATAAACTATTTATGAAAGTCCATAACCAACTATCTAATTTTAGTTATAACTAATTTTCAATTCTGACATTATTCCATTGTCATCAAAATGGTATATAACGATTAGTATCGGATAACTTCTTCCACCTATGTTTTTAGATCTGTGTGTAAAAATTAGTTATTGACTTATACTTCATTATTTTGCATATTCAATTCTATCTGAGAGTTTGATCCGCTGTTTTTCTTTGCATTTTCCTCATTTAACTCTCTGTCTCCTGAACAAAAACCGAAAAATTCAGAAGTGACGTGAATAGATATACATGAATAAAAAAAAGTAATAACATTTGTTACATTCTGATTTCTTCATATAATTAAAAAAAAAATCTTATTATTGACTGTTAACGTTTTTAATATTTGTTTGCTTTCAATATAAATACAAAAAATACACTCTTGAAAAAAACAAATACTAAAATGTTCTGATGCCAACTATCACGTTTTTCATTGTTTTTTTTTTCTTAGTATAAACATAAATTTTCAAACATAATTATTTCCGTGTTTATATCGTTTACCATATCATTTTTAGATACAAATTTTCTACGACCTCTCTTCTTAGTGATAACACAGATAATTACAATAAAATTGACAGGTTACTAATTTCGGTCATTTTTATCAACATGTGTCGCTTTGATGTCAAAAGTCCGTGTGACTAGTCCGAAGTTTCGTGGGGAAAAACAAATGAAAAATCGATAAAATGACTAAAACTTAGGCCCATTTTTCTCAAAAAGATGGAAAAAAATTTCAAATGAAAGAAGCAGTCTTTGGTGTGTAGGGAGCATGGTGATATTCCATTAGCTCTCAAAATAAGGGTTTACAACCAATGCATCTTCCCAATAGTCACCTATGGAGCTGAAGGAAAACCTAAGTAAAAAATGTCCCTCAAACTGAGAACCATGCAACGTGTACAGGAGGAAATCATGTTCAGCATTAAATGGAGAGATCACAAGACAGCACAGTTTATTAGAGAAGACCAGGAGTCCAAGAGATCTTAGAATCCATTAGAAAACTCAAATGGCAATGGGTTGGTCATGTTACAAGAATGGCAGACCGCTGAACATCACGACTCACAACGCAGATCCCAAGAAATCATATGCAAAACTGGACGGCAACCAATTCACTAGTGTTGCGAGTTCGATCCTCATTGTGGCATTGGGTTAGAATAAACTACACTTTGTAAATAATCATAAAGAGTTGAAGAAATCTTGATAAATAAGTTTGATGGTTATCAATATTAGATTAACAAATAAGAAAAAATAGATTTGGTTAATGTTTCGAATATTCACGAACTCAACCTTTAGTTCGTTAATCAAATGTTTATTGTGCCCAGGTTACTTTTTTAGTTAATCTAAAATGGTAAGATACTTTGCAGATACACCTTATATCTGTATTAGCTATAATAATATGCTAAAGCAAATGAAACTGTTATATCTGCTTTGGTTATCATTGATTACTTTTGCTACGTCTGTAGTCCTGGGGAATCACCGTAGCCCCACAAATTGTCCGACCAACCAGCCAAGTGGTCAACAAAGTCTTCTCTCTTTGAGTGTTTGTGTCTATCTGTATGTACGTCTTTCTCTGGACGCTCCTGGTTATATTTTTGGGGGCAACAATCTTGAAAATTTGCATAAGTGTACCAATAGGCACTATCTGAAAAAAAAACTCTTCTTTTTTTTAAATAAATTTCTATCTCTATGGTCATTTTGGACCAACAATGACTAAATCTTGTGTCGGTATTTTTCAGGTAATTCTAGATAAAAGATCTATTTTTAAAGATATTTTTTAGATATTTAGTTAGATAATTAGTTCGGTACATGCGCGGATTATGGTGGTTTTACTACTATAACTTGATAAATACAATTATTAGGCTTCAGATTTGTGAGGGAGGAGTAATGAATGAGTTATGGTGAAGCTTGACTCCCTTTTGCTCCCACTCAAGCATAAGCACCCTTTTCCATTCCCCTTGTTCATTACATTGCAAGGGCCCGTGGTAAGGGAGAAAAGGAAGAATGAAATAAATGAGGAGCCAGTACGGGGTGGTAGTGTTCGCACAGTTCGTCAGCAGAGGGTAAAGGAAATTAGAGTTGTCAGAGCAAGGGCGCAAGGGCAACTGCCTCACTCTAAAGCGTAACAGTCATACATATGAATAAGCAATATAAGTAGGTTTGGTTTACTTGGCTGTAGAATTCAGTATCTATAATTAATTGCTTATGAAGAATCGCTGTCTTAGAAAAAAATGAGTACCTATTAAAACATCTATTCTGTTTTGAAATATTTCTGTTTTTATTTTTAATCTCCTGTAATTCTTTGCCCACAAAATCCACCCTCCCTCTCTTAACTCCAAGAGGTAAATTTGGTAGTTCTCCAACTATTTCATCATTGCAAAATAAAATGATAAAATTGAAATAAATCCTCTGGTCAAATAAAAACACTCACTGAAGTAGTGTCCAGAAAATCTTACTATGCTGATAATTAATTTAGTATAAAATCTACTCCATCTTTTAATGCCTCTATAGCACACTCACATACACACGCATGCACACGAATGACTCGTTAGTGAATGAGTGCCATTAAAATTGGATTTCATTTAATCACACACAAAAAAAAACAAATTAAAATATTCGAAAATAAAAAAAAGAAGCTTCAAGGACGGGCGACTAGCGAGCGACAACAGATCCTTTAGTGATATTGGTATGGTATTTTATCAATCTGATGTCGCTTACGAGATTAATTAGTCCACAAAAAAAGAACTAATTGTTGTTATTATTAGCTGCTTCCTTAGTATTATTATAGCCTTCATTACCATTGTTGTACTAATAATAAAAAAAGAAAAGAGTTAACAACATAAAAACAAAAAGAGTCATTTGTTTTAGTCTGCACAGTGCGCAGAGTCCTTTACCCTTTTGTCGGCTAACGGACGACTGACTTTTTATTATTATTATCTTCTTTTTTGTACTTCCTTCTCTTCCCCCACGCAAGACAGTCAGTCACCAACTCAAAAGCTTCCACCCACATCTCGTTCCCGCATCCTCGCCTGTCTCCTCACATCCCTCCGCCTTTCTCTCCTTTCCTTGCCCCATTGTTTAACTTTCTCCTTCTCCCCAACATTCAATTTCCCGGGGATCGGGGTACTAGGGTAGGGCAGGGTAGAAACAAAACGGTTTGTTTTAAAAGTTGTTGGTGTTGAGACAAATGACTGACGAGCGGAGTGTCTGTCTTGAAAGAGATGAATTGGTGAGCGCGTGCGCGCGCACACACACACGCTTAAAAACACCATGGCCATTCATACACATACAAGTTTATCATACTCTATTTTTTGCATATTAGTTCACACAGGCAAGTATATATTTTTTTTACAGTAAGCGAGCTTCCTTTAATGGACAATTATAATTTAATTGATTGGTACGGTACTCGTAAACAAAGATGGGATTACTGAGGTGAGGATAAATTATATAATTATTTTAGTAGTATAGATGTATACACGAATTTACTGATTGCAACCCTTGCATCGAAAAACGCTTACTTGGAACAAAATTTATTTTTCTGTCAATATAAACCATCTTCATAGTTTTATCTTTTAAAAAAAATGATTTTGAAGTAAAGCAGCAGAATTAATGAATACCGAATTTTTTTTTTAATGAGAAAAACATCAGTTGTATTCATTAAAAATCCGAGATGTCTATGTTTGTTCTCTGTCCTTTTACGAAGGCAGCGGCAGTAGTAGTGATGTAGATGCGACTTGCTCCAGTGCATGCGAACATAAAGACTTTACACCTTTTCTCTCTTTTTGTTTACTCCAATGTGACATCTGGTTTTATATTGTGAGACCTCCTGCCTAAGATCAGAGTGAAGTATCAGTGCACTTTGCCAAGGATCAAAGTATCACACGCACATCAGTCCAAAATTATTTTACACAATTAGACTCCGGTTACATAAAAAAAAAAGTTACCTAAGAAATAAATAGACAAAACTTTAAGTCTTTGCTAAATTACTTTCACAGTAATTAATACAAATACCTCAAAGTAATTAGCATAAAACTGAGTTTCTTTCAAAGCAACTTCTTCATTCTGATTTTTCAGAGTTTACTTGAGCAGAAGCCAAACTGATTATCTAAAAGGACATTGCAATGAAAAAACAACAAAAACAAATGAAGGAAAGCTAGTCAAAAATTTAAAAATCAAAACAGGTCTGGCTAGTCACTCATTAGAAATCGTCATGCTGTATTAGGGGTGATCAATTGGAATTTGGAAAAGAGGGGATATATGAATAAGTTACCACTCTCGTCTTCTGTTACTAAAGAGAATGAATTTTCAAAAAACTAGTGTTTTTTTTAATGCAGCTGAATACAAACTAGTGACCAATTTAGCATATACTTATATTGTAAATTGAATTAGTATAAAAAAGGTTTTAATTTCATTATTATATTTATATCGGATGAATATCTTGTTTGATTATACAATTTTATGAAAAATTTTACTTTTTCAGAGCCTTAATGAATAAAATTATATTTAGAGTGATTTTATGATAAAATCTTTTTAAATGTTACGTGAAATGTTCTGTTGGGTATGACACGTCTTTTTCAAATAAAGTTCAATGAAAGATAAACCAATTTTAAATTAGAAAATACAACAATCGGACCTGATTTAAAAACTGAAAACTAGCAAAAAATCATAACAATGATTTATTTATCCATCCTTTGAATATTCAAGATTTTTAACATCTTGAACAACAAGTAATTGTGTAGACCCATTTTACATCATTGCTGCTATATTTTGTTGATAAAAAGATGATGTTACAAGAAAGAAAAGAAGATCAACAGCTTTTGAGCATCTTTTTAAGGAGCAGAAAAACTTACCATTAAATCAATAGATCGAAAAAATGAATAATTAAAAATCTAAAAAATGAAAAAATGTTGTCTACCAGGTTTTTAAGTAAAGAAAAATGATTAATATTATTAAACATTTAAAAGTTGATCATAAACTCAATTCATTTACTTTATCAAGTCAGTCACTGGCTCTAAAATTTGTAATTTTTAATTAAAAGGTATAATCAAGCAACATATCCATCAAATATTAACTGTTTAATTAATATGTACACAAAACATTCTCAACAATAACTACTATTGTTTAAAAAAAAAAGTAGTTTTGGGTTGGACTACCAATATCTTGATTTCAAAATGATCACACTAACCAATTACACCATGGAAACACAAGTACCAGAAATAATTCATTTTTTAATATAAATCCTTTGTGCCTGACTTTCAAAATCTTTCTCATTTCAATATCAGAACTCTTGTTATATGTTTACAAATTAGAGTATCTATGTATGTTTTAGAAGAAAAGCATTTGTAGGATCAAATTAAGCGTATACAGAAAGTTTGGTATAATTCACTTCAATACATCGAGTTAAATCACATTTGAAGAAAAATTCTCCCGAAATTTATATTTTGCAGTTTTCAGAGCAATTTTTGTGAGTTGGTGTGATTGAAAAGTTACTTACAATAAAGGTCTCTACAAGATAACAAACAAAAAGTTATTCTAATATTAGAGTTATTGATTTGTGTGAAAACTCAACTTACTCATATTAAGGGCAGGGCATTAAATGCTCCTGCCTGATTTCACTCCATTAATGAGGGTACATTTGGTCTTGTGCCTACACAAAGCTTGATCAATAGATAATTATATTCCATGAATAAACACTTGAAATTATAATTACATCAAAACCCATATTCTTTAAACCCATCACACAAGTGAAATGAATCGGTGATTATAAAACAGATATGCAAACCTTTGAAATATTTTTCATAAAATTCAGCAAATAAAAAAAGGAAAGAAAAAAAAATATATGTAAGAAATTAGAAATAAGAAATCATTGTGGGTAGTGAACAGAAAGAGTTATATTTTCACTTGGAAAAAATATCATTCTATTTGAAATTTCTGTCTTTCAATTGTAAAAATATTGAATTAAGCGTTCACCGAATAATGATCAAGTGGAACCGTTGTTGAAACTTGAAAAAAAAAACTTCATTTATTTTTCCATAAAACTACATCAATAACTTCAGGAGCGAGACATCCATTCTCTAAGGGAGGCTACTCTTCGATATAAATACGGTGTCGCCTCCCTTGAACAAATCGATCATTGAGCAGCATACCAATTTAACAATGTCGTGCATTTTCTAGAGTGCTCCACCTGAGTGATCTTCCGACAGACAAAGTTATGCTTAGTAAGTTACACACACACACACACGTGTATATATATATATATATATATATATATATATATATATATATATATATATATATATATATATATATATATATATATATATATATATATGACAGTGTTCAGAATTCAGAATGATCTTTCTGCTCAAAATATGGATGTGACAAAATGTGCCTGGGAATAAAGAAAAGAAATCTACACAAAAATTCAAATCTTCAGTGAATTTGGATCAAAAGCAAAATATGAAGTAAATTGCCAGAGAGAAATAAAGTTTTATTATCATTAAAAGATAATATCAATCATTTTTAGAGTACATAATCAAATGAGGACAATAACTTGTATAAAATGAGTTACATACCCTGGAGAGATTTGTTAAAAGAAATTATATATCCATTCCATAATTAGTTGCTGGCACTTTTCAAAGTTGGTAGATTTGAAGAAAGTCTTTGGTTTTCATGTCATTTTTTTTCCTTTTGACATCACTGGTATAATTCAAGTGAACTTTTTTCAAAATATTTGGCTTTGGTCTGACTTGTCAATAAAGAGAAACTGTCTCACAAGACAAATTTAAAAGAAGTTACAATTTATTATTTCCTTTTACAAGATGAAGTATTAAATTATTATCATTGATTTTCATGATTACTATTTACCTTCATCATGATTTTTAATTACTTTTTATAGTAACTGGCTTCCTCCAGAGGTGAGAAAACAATGAAGAATGAGCTTGAGGTGAGACTCAAACCCTTGTTCCTCATGCTCTACCAATTGAGCTATCAAAGCCAACAAGTGAACAGAAGCTGAAATCAAACCTTTAAACTTACTCTGTATATTTATCTGTCATTGTAAGATGAAGGTAAATAGTAGTCATAAAAATAAGTAAAAAGACGTCAGTTTTCAATATTAGTTTATACAAAGGCAAAAGTGTGTTGGATTCTATACAATTTTGCTATGTTGATTTAAGCGTGTACAATTTTGACAAAAATAAATAAAAATGTTTTCCATCCAAGATTGTTAATCAGCAATAACAGTCAAAAATAAAATCTATCACAGCTATTAGCATATTAATAAAGCACCAAATTTTTGCTTTCTTGTCTATTGATTACGTTTTGTCATTTCACCATTTCATTAAAATATAATAAAAATCAAGAAAGATTTGTATTGGTGTACATATGAGTGTATGTGCAAAATGAAGTCATTTTTATCAGACAAATGCTCAGTTTTTCAATTTAGTAATACTGTTAGGATTGCCTTCCAAGTAGATAAAAAAAAAATCAGTATTGTCAGTGCATATATCAAAAGGCAATGAGAAAATCAGAAAAAATGACGGTAGTATTTAAATAAAAAATGACTGCAGTATTTAAATAATTTTGCTATTGCAAAATATCCAAAACGTTATGTTGCTCAGCATTTTCTTGTTCATCTTCAACCAACCACCAGAATGAATCTGGATTTTTTTCAAGTATTTGCAAATAAATAAATAAATTGATAAATAAGGGAGACTACTCTGTAATCGTTATTCGATTGTTATATCCCTTGACAAATGTTACAGACATCAAATCTAGCCAATCACGTGACGTATTGTATAAGTATATACCAACTCTTACAAGCAAATATTGACAATAATATCAGCCTTATTGTCCTCTAATGTCATGATGGCTAATTGGTAACTACTACATAGGGTGGGGAGTACAAAGAGCTACAGGTGAAGACAGGTGAAGATTCTCAAGACAATGGCTTTTTCTCAACTGGACAGATCTGAAATTAGAAAGAAAGTGTTAAACAATCATATTTATTGATGACTAAGGGGCAATCTTTAGTATGACGTTGCCAGAAGATGGTAGACATTCTAAATGGCTATAGGTGGATAGATTTTTCAATAACCGGCTTTGAAAATAACTAAAACTGGTCATTTTTCCTTTTTAGATAACTGTATAGCTAAAAAATGTGTTTATATATAGTGCCGTTCAAAATAAGAGAACAATTTATTCAAATGTAGTTCTTATTAATAGCAATTGCTACAGGATCCTGAAATTTATAGAAATGGTAGCACTTGGTGTATACTTCATGGACAAGAAAGCTTCTATTAAAAGTGGTTATGGGGAAAAATTTATTCAAAAAATAACAGATCCAACTAAATTGAATTTACTTTCATTGCTGAAATAAACTTTGGACTGATTCTTATCCCTTCAAACATGTTTTTCTGCATATTCAAGTCTAGCCATCTCATTATTTTACTCATGATAGGTTAGGTAGCAGGAGAACAAGCTTCAATCCAAATTCTTTCAGTTTTCAGGACACTTAATGATGGCTCGCCTCATTGTTAAGATCAGCTTTGAAATTTCTGTAGCAGCATCAAAAGGATCATTTATTACTTATCTTTTAATTACTCTGTCCTTCCTAAAGTTTTTCATGTGGTTGACTGGCTTTTTTGAAATAAACAAAAGAGTTTATTTCATCATACAATTTTGAAACTCTCAAAATTACATTTGCGGACTGATCCATATCTCTTGAAACTGTAGAGACAACATGCCATCAGTAGCCACTTTTAGCTTTATCAAATGGCAACCATCTTTTGGTCCTGTCAAACCAAAGACTTCTGAATAGGGAGAGAGTTGGCTTGTTCAAGTCTCTAGGGGAGAAAAAAGTTTATTGAGTAGATCAAGACAGACACCAAATATCTCTCAGTAACCAATTTACAGTGAATGATGGAAATTTTAGTTTTTTCAGTTCAATGGCTAGCACAATAAAAAGTCTGTTTTATCTGTGAGCCAGAGCCTTTATCTTGCAATGGACAAAGGCATGCCATTAAGTTATATAAAACAAAATGATTGGCTATATTATCATATGAAATAAAAGACTTTAAAGTAAAGTTTTAATATAATTTTCCTCTTCAGTAATATTCCCTGACTTTTATTCTAAATAAAGAAAAAGTTAAAAGACAATCAAGTAATCAAGAGTGAATGTATCATTTTTTCTAGAAGAAAATAATAATAAGTGCTCAATCAAGAAACAATGAATTAAGATTTGAATAATTAACCATTCTTTCAGAAACGTTTTCAGTAGACAAGGTAACCTTTTTGTAGTTTCTGAGGTTTTCTATTCTTGGGATTCAAATTTTGGTCATATGATCTTTATATTTGTTTCTTATTGTCTAGAATAGTAGTTCTTGACTTTTTACCCCCCCTCTCTCGTAGTTGGACCTTGTCACCACATCCTTCCCTTCAGAACTTCAACCAAGTGAAGGAGAAATAATCAGTACTGAATGAATTCTAAGGAGAAGATAGAACATATCTTATTAACTGTACTAAACACAATGAATATGAAGATGATAGACTGAAAATAAAAATGGAATAATACAAACTAGTTTCCAAATCCTAAAGGTAAATCATTAATGCCCAAGAGGAAACTACTTACTGACACATTTCATTAGCAGACACTCGCACAGAAAAAGTGTGAGTGAGGTTGCTTAATTTTTTCATCATAAACATCCCAGATATGTAATGCTCAATTCTCAAAAGATTAGTGATATAAAATATCTTCTCTACGATGACTTAGTAGCATGAAGAAAAGAAAAGAAGTTTTTCATGATTAAAAACTGTCTACCTAAACTGCCAGCATTGGTTTTTCTCAGTTTTTTAGACAGTCTGGCTAGCTATGTATCTATCATCAATGCTGGCCCCATGGAGAAAGAGGGCTGAAAATTTTAACATTTAATCGTTATTATGTCAACAAAAATTATTTTTCTTCAACTTTCCCAAATACGTTTTTAGAGCAGGGTTCAATTTGCAATGTAAGTTCATGTTAAATTGGAGAGAAGAGACTAAGTAAAAGGGACGAGATCTCACAAAACCTAGTGATAAAACCACCAGATTGATAACTCTGTGATGGAAGCGGGTTAGGCATAATGCCCACACTGGACATGTTCAAGGCTCAGAACACATTCGATGATGGAAATGTAGTTTTGGAATTAGGCATGTAGTGATGTCTCCATTAATAGACATAGAACGTAAAAAAAAAAATGGAAATTGAGATGTAGGTCAATGTTGTACACCCATGTACCCCCCCCCTTTCCACCATTAGGAGATAGTTGTGGTACACTATTGTGCTGTGGCACACAGTTTGAGAACCACTGGCCTATCTTTTGCAAATTGTATTCACCTCACATGAAATATGAATAATCTATCAAGTTCTTTCTTTTCAGATGAGATATTAGATTTACATCTGAAACAAAATCCCTGTATTATCTATTCATTTCCATTTCTAACCTAGCAGCTATCATTAATAAAATATCATACGTATTGTAAGGGAGAAATTATTCAAGTAAATAGGATAAATGAGAACACAGAGATAAAACAAAAGCCAAGAAGATTTGACTTACCAGCCACGATCAATTGACATCAAAGAGAGGATAGGATGTTAGAGTTCAGATGGATCACCTTTGATGATTGGGATAACCCTCTCATTTGTATCTTCAAGGGTTTTCTTGACAGCTCGTATAGTCAGGATGCCCTCAGGAGAAATAGATGAAGTCACGGTGTCAAGATTAATGTCCTTTGGCAGAAGATACTGTCGGGTAAATTCTCTTTGGATGAAGCCATGCTCATCTTGGCGCTCTTCATGTTTGGCATGGACCTTGAGACGGTCATTCACAGTCTTCACAGTCATGTCTTCTATCCTGAAGTGACTTACATCCAGACGCACCTGGGAAGGAAAACTCATAGCATAAGATGCATTACAAATTACCAATGACTAACGAGGCCAATATTATGTAGCATGACAGTCCTTTGTTGTTAAGTATTGAAATTAAATCTGCATAAATGGCACCTCAACATGATCAATATTCTTTGAAGATGTACTTGATAAATGATTTGGATGAAAGGTATTGACAGTGAATAAAAAAATAGTCAAGGCAATCTGACAAAATTTCACTAAGTTGTTTTAGATGGGATTACACTTTATTTTTCATTATATAATTTTTTTTTCTCTTAAACAAAAAGCATTTATAAACATAAAGTTGTAATGTATGTATTCCTATAACCCAAGAACTACACATCCTAAACAAAAATAAAACTATAATCTAATTCATCTCAATCTACCTACAGTACACGTTTTAGAAGAAAAATTAATTTCAATAGACTTTTTAAAAGTTCTTTCTAACCCCAAACCATCCAGATGACAGTCTGTAATCAGGCAGTCAAAATTAGATCAGGTGTAAGTCCCAGAGGTTGGCAATGGACAAATGACATTCATCCACAGGAGCTGGCTGAAAGCCACTTGATAGGGTGGGTTTTCAACTTGTCTGTAATATATTGGCATTAGGACTGAAACTAAATTATTGTAATGACAGACTTGCTTTTTAGTGAGTGTAGGATAAACTGTAAAATGAACATATTTTCATTTTGCTTTTAAAAATTTAAGAACTATCAAGTGATTGAGAGCTGTCAATAGAAATCATTGTTGTAAAAACTCACCTTGAATTCATTTTCATTGTTAATAACTTCTGAGAAGCCACTGCCAGCTACATTGGAAGTGTCATGAGGCATGACACTAGTTTCAACGCCTGGACTAAATGGATGTTCATACATAGACATACGAGGAATCATGGGATAATCCCACCAGGGGTCATCAAAGTGGCTCCACTGGCGATGCTGGAAGAATGGCCTCATTTGACGATGCTTGGCAAACATCCTGGGGAAATTAGAATTTCTCTCTGCTGCTTCGAATGGTGCTTCTGAATTTGAAAGATGAAAGGACAGTGAAAATTATGTGATCTTCAAATTAGAACAACAAAGAAGATAAGCCATTATTTCTTAGTATTAGTTTTAGGCTGAAAAAATATACTGGTCTCACAAACCAAGGAGACATTATAGATTTTAATAAGACATAACATAGCTCATCAAACCATTTACTTTTCATAGTATCAAAAGAGGATGTAGTAATTCCATTGTATCAGCCAGATATTTGCATACCTGACACAGAGATACAGATACATAAATACATAGATATGTTATTTCCATGAAACATGAAAAATGTGTTCAAATAAAGAACTACAAGAAAAAACTTAAATGTTACTAGAAACTAAATTTCTTTGACTGAAGAAATATGGTTTTGTAAAGAATTCAACTCTGAAAACAATTCTCAAGATAATTGAAACTCATGTGACAACTACATGACAAGAGCAGTTATTTTTACTTCTAGAACCAATGGAAATTCCACTGTTATTCTTTGTAATTTGAGAACAGTACATTAGGTAATTCATGTATAGTTTAATGATTAAAGATTACACTTTTGAATAGTAGCCAATCCACTTGTGAATTTATACACACTTCATGAAAAAGAATGTCTTTAATTTTAAAAGCTTTATGACAACTTTGCCATACCTCTCTGCTTTTATTTGATTTAGTGTTGTACTGTACTCTGGCAATGGAAAAAGCATCAAAGCTATCAGTGTTCAAGTATTGGGTGGGAGAAGTTGAGAGATAATTAAACAGCCACCATAATTCTATTCAGATTTGACAGATGATAAAGATTTACTCATGAAGATTACTTAATTCATTATAAAAATGCAAGAAATATACTGCACAATCACTTCACAATGCCTCATTCTCCAGGAACTGGGTAATTTTCAGATTTTGAAAGTGGGTGTATGTTGGTTAAACCATGGGTGAAATAAGCCAGCATAAAATAGCATTGAAATTGGGAATTGAACTGTTTTGTGGTGAACTAAATGATAATAATATTCATTAATGAAGGAAAAGAAACCCCTGTCTTATTCAGGTTAGCAGGGGCTGTGAAAAAGTTATCTTTATATGATAACCTAGGGAACTGAAAAATAAATCCCTGTTGCAAAGTGGCAGATTTAGTAAAAATAAGCCCAAGAATGGCAGTACAGTATGGGTTATTATGGCAGAGCAGCCCAAAGAAAGTCATTTAGTCATTATTCAACATAGAAAGCAGTAAGCAATTGGAATGGTGGACAGAGTTTTTACACACACAAACACACACACACTCATCTTTTCAGATAAGTCCTCATTTTTTCAATTTCCAAACCGTTGACAAGTATGTGTTTGACAAGTCAAGAATTTTGTTTAAACTGCCTGCATCCCATCATCAAACATAATGGATTTTCAGTTATGGTATGAGAGCAATCTAGAACACTGGTGGTTTAAAGATTCTGGAATATGTTTGGAATATCAATTTAGATAAATACAAATCAAGTTTTAGTTGAAAGATCCCTAAACGTAATACCAGTGAATTGGACTCACTGTACCATTTGCATAGTTTTAAAGAAAAATCAAATGTTCATCTTATGTACTGGAACATATGGTAAAAAAAGCATTATAGTAGCACTATAACAAATAAAAGTAGCCAGGAGACATAGAAGTAGGCGAAAAGAATTTTATGGAAGAATTTTTATCATCATGAATAGTCAAATTTTTAAGCTTGAAATGTACAACTATCTGGTCAAAGAAGTTAACTAAATTACTAGGCATGAGATAGATATAAAATCATTGTCTTTCAATGAGTTTGAATTTTCAACTTGAAATCCCAAGTTTTCTCCATTATGTCACCTCATACACTGTATTTATGAATGTAGATATGCACACTTACATTTTATTTTTTCTTCTTCCTAGACAGGTTCATTCAAAACTTACTGAATATCAAGTCTGAAGTGTTGTTACAAATTTATGGCTCTATCTTTTGGTAATCTTTCTTACATGTTGGTAAATATAGGAGTTTTGTATTTATGCATTTCTCAAGAGACAAATGGAATTGGCTGTCATTGAAATCTGTAAACACTACAAATTCTTCACTATTTAGGACAGCAAATTATTGTTCATTATATTCAAAATCTTCAGACAAATTTTTTCTGAACTTATACCACTTAACCCATTAACTACAAATGACGGACATTTCTGTCATTACAATTCTATGGCTAACTTAATAAAATTTTAATTTTATTGTGATTGATGGCAATTCAGTCCAATGAGTTGGGGATTTTATCTTGCAATAGACAAAGACTTTCATCTTGCAATGGATAACTGTTACACAAGCCATCTTCTGCAGTTAATGGGTTAACATCACTGTCATCATTGTGTGACAGTTTCCAGTTTGAAGGAAAATCACTTTCCATAAATATACAGAAAAGATGATTCTTTCTTCAAATAAGGGATCTACATTTTACCATACATGCATGTATATATATGGTTTACTAGAGTTGATAAAAATGATGTAATACTGGCAATTACTGTGGAAATAAGTCAATATTCTCACCATTCCTCTGCATCACAATGGGAATAAACATTTTGTGCGATAGATTTCCTGTAGTATCTTCTGAGAGGGAGGCTGAAGTGAGGTAATTTCTATCTTATGATACCCCAAAATACATTTCAGTTTGGAGAGCTGAAAGAAAGGAGTCAAAGCAAGGAAGAGTATAAAATATGTAGATGAATAGCATTTAAAAGTAAATGCATGACAAGAAATAGATAAGTTTTTATGTGTTTTTTTTAATGCATGGATGGAGCCTCAGAGATTGAGGAAGAAGACAAGATAGAACCTTCAGAGCCAGTGCAATGGTTTCATGAATCCTTGGTTGTATTCTAATGACTATTTTTTTCAGTTTGGACTGAGTCCATAGGACCTTTGTTTAAACTGCCAGGACCTCATCATCAAACATGATGGATTTTTAGTCATGGTATGAGAGCTATCTAGAACACTCATGGTTTAAAGGTTCTGGATTATGTTCGGAATATCAGCTTAGAAAAATATACAGAGGTTCGCCTAATGGATAGGCCAGTCCTGAGTACCAGAGTAGAAATGTACATTGGCATAAAGTATACACATTCATTGATGAGAGATGGGTATAATATGTATTTTGAAATCCAGTATAAGAGGAATGTAGTGAATTAGAGAAATACTAATAAAGAAATTGAGCTAAATACGGTGGAGTTGAATCAAGTTGAATTCAGAATTTTTTTATTTTCATTTTATCGGAGTTCCTAGAAGATTGATATTTGCTAAACTTAGTCTGGCTCAAGGTCATGTTTACTCTGACCTTGTGAGTTTGAACCCATTATGAAAAAAAAACTTGTGTCTGACTCTCTAACTCTTGTACTATGATAAGTTCTTTTGAAGTCACAAAATATTGTAGTGATGTTATAACACTGAAAGGCCTTTCTCGTTTTTTGTTGGAGTCTTACATGAATGCAATATCCACTATGTTGTTCATTATGTTAGAATAAATAAAGCAATTCAAGTGTTCAAAAAAATGTTTCTGTTTCCCAATTCAAGATATGAAGTCCACATAAAAAGGGTTGAAGTGTTGAGATTTTGCAAAACTGTACTTGATAAATATAGGTGTGAAGTGGCCAAAGGGCACAGAGAATGGAATTCAAACTTTATATGGTACAGTTTGCGTTTATTTTGCTCTAATGTTCTTGGGAAAAGCATGAATCCATCTTCTCCTAGGTATGAGTAAATAGTGTTACAGACTGGGCTCTCTAGCTATATTTGGCAACCAGTAAAGGAGATGGACAACTTTGATCTAAACAAGTCTGAAAAGAGATTGGCTATCTTGCCTTTGACACACCTATGATGAAATCATTTGGGGTGCCCCAATGACCCTGCACTTGGTTGAGGGATATGAAAAAATGACTGTTCAACAACCGAAATTGGATCTGTTCCATTTCAAATCATTCAGCACTCCTATGTATTTATCCATATCTCTGAAAATATGGAAATTTAGGTATAAGTATAAGAGTACAAAATGACCTAAATTAGAACCAACAAAACATGTGAATTTTCAAACACCATTTCAGGCTATCAAATGACCAATGCCAAAAATAATAAAACCATGAAGAATTCAAGCCATTCACAGAAGTTGCTGATTCCCTGCCTCCTGTTGTTTAAAACATGAGTAATACATTCAACATTGCCTGAATTCCAGCCAGTAATGCCTGTAACAAATTTAGAAATACTCTAAGCAACAGGGTAAAATATAAATTAACTTACACGAGAATCTTGTTATCAAAACAATGCATTCAATATTTGAACCAGGTTAAAAACAATCATTATTATTAATTATTATTACCAATACTTCCTCTGTTGTTAATTACTGCTACCCAAAACAGACTGATTTAAACACTGTTGCTGGGTTTAAGTTATTCATATGTTCTGATATTTATGTATCTATGTACCTGGATTTTGCCCAGCCCTAACTGATCATAGTAAAAACTTTAAATTTTGTACACACACACTCCCCTCAATGAGTAGGGAAAACGTTAAAAAAAATATCCCTACTGCCCTAAATGAGTTTTCAAGTGTGTGTATGTGTATAGGGGAGTGGTGGTGTTCAATTTGCAATGTAAATTCATCCCAAATTGACCCCTTAGTTGTTATCCGGCAACATTCATGCTTGTTTTGGAAAATACAGTCCATTTTAGTGATCACTGCCAAACAAAATGAAAGAGAAAAAACTAATTCATTGTTTTTTTCTTCATATCATGAATTTTTGGTTCAACCCTATAGGTAGACTTTTCATCAAGGTAACTTAATTTTACCACTAAACTGCTTAACTTAGGAGGTAAAAAGAAGTGTATATGGGTGACAGTGATTCATAAATTCCCATGGAATACTAGGTTTTTGCTATTTTCAGACTGCAAAACTGGATAAAGACTGAATGAATATTTCTTTGAAATTCTTACCTTCCTCAGATGAGATGCCAAACACTCCCTCACATTGTACACATGCTTGCTCACACATACTAAAAGTTATGGTAGTGGCATGATATTTATCTTTTCAAGATTCTTTGAAGCCAAGTGTTGTAGTAGTTTATTGGAACAGAGCCAAAAGTAAGATGTTGCCTTTGGGAAATGAGAGGCAGTTTTATATAAAGCCTAACCCATGAGACTACTAGAACAAGACTAACAGATATTCTGGGACACATTTTAAAGTACATGGGAAATGAAGGAATAGAAATGATTATGATCTATTATCTCTTTTCTATAATCTGCTTTGCATTCTTATATCATATTTTCAAAAGGGTACAAGTTAAGAACAGCACTACTTAATTTTTTCCCACAAACGATTATTTTTACAGTACGTTTAATGTTAATGCTAGTGACTACTTCAAAATCAGATTCTGGTAAAGTCACTCCCATTGCTTTCTTTTGCAAGATTCCATTAAAATCTTTGTTTAAAAAAAAAAGTTTTCAGACCCCGCCCTCATCATTTATTGGGAAAAAAATCAAATAAATCATGAAATGAAAGACGTATGTAAAAATAATTAAAAAATGAGCTATTTTGACAAAAATATGGAAACACACACACACACTTTTCAATGCTAGGGTTTAACTAATAACTTTAATTCTTGAAACATAACTGATAACTTTGATACTTGAAACATTAGTTTTGTTTCATTTTTATAAGATAAAAATTGCATAAAAGAAATTTCTGCTTATTATACACTGATTTACTTGTACTAGAGTCTTCATCTTGGTTGTCATAGTCACAAAAAAAAATTTTGGCAGTTGTACACTCTGGCCTTCTTCAGGTGTCTGTCGTAGTGGGTAACCTTGAGGGGGAAAAAGTGGATATAACAACCAAGGTGGGGGTACTAATCCAAATAAACCAGTGTATAATAATGATAATCATTCTTTTCAGAAATACAGGTATAAAGACATCTTTGATATCCTATAAAAAGCAAACATTGCCAGCAGTAAAAAGCAAAAAAGCCAAAACAAGAACTAACAAACATTATGAAATTTTAATTAAAAATCATATAATGATTCCATCATGTTTTTTTTTACTATTTTTTACTAAACAGAAATGAATAAATCTTTGAATTATCTACAAGATGAAAACAAAAACTGAATAAAAAGATAAGTAAGTAAAAGTAAGTTTCTTCTTTCTCCTTCTTTACTGACTGCCACTTGATCAGACCATTTTTCTCTAGACGTAGCAGTAAGCGTTAAAACTAAGAATTTTCTGGAAGAAGCAAACTTTAACGTTGAAAAATGTTTTTCCTTTCTAGTATCTTTTTAAGGTTACTGATTTAAAAAATTTATAATTTCATTTTAGGGATATTTATAATAAAACAATATCAATATTAAAACCATAAATTCATGCAAAAATGGTGATTTGCATTTTCTTTTGATTTTGAGAAAAATAAGAACATTTTTTAAAATTGTATTTTAAGTTAAGAATTAACTTTTTAGAGGTTTAAGCATTTTCTCAAATTATATTGAGCAGTTCCAAGTTATTAATTGCATTTTTCTGTTTGGAAAATCAAAAAAGTTTTTGGAAAAAATCAGAGTTCAGAATTTTTTCTCTTTCAATAAAAAGTTTTCTATTGAAAGAAGTGGATAAAAGTTTTTTTTTAGGAATTTTAAGTATTTTTTCGTTATTCTACACTAAAAGAAAATCCAAGCCAAATTATTTCATTATGAAAAGTTTATAGATATTACTTAAAAATAAATAAATAACTTTTTAAAACCATTTTCCAAGTTTTTAAACAAAGAATTAAACACAAAATTGAAAAAATTGACGCAACTGAAAAAGTTATCGGCTGCTTACCTCAATTTCTTTCTCGGGCACTGAACTTCCGGTCTCAATTTCTCCGCACCAAATAACTTTACTTGAACTTTGTTTATACAATAAATCCCCTTTAGTTAAATCTATAAAATACTTATCAATCATATAAAAACTTTAAATGATTTTAAAATCCACTTTTCTTCTGATATGATATGAGAGAATTTTTTTTTGGATACGGTATTCCTACGAATATCTTCCAATGACATAAACGGTTTTCAATTTCGCCCGTTACTACTTGCCAGCTTTCAATATTTGCATGTCATGCCGGCTGTTGTCTAATAACTTCACTGCCGTGCTATAATTTTTTGTTATTTGCTGCAGATTCAAAAAAATATATACCAAGCAATCGCTGTCTGTTTATTTACCTGAGTTGCTGGAACAGATAGCGTTTATATTGAGCTTTTTGTCCTTTTTTCACGTCCGTAGGATCGCAAATTGTTGAATTTTTATCCCTCACGTTTTCGTTTTGGAGAGTGAATTCAAATTGATTTTTGTTGTTGGATATATTCATCATGGTGAAAGATTCTTCGAATACCGATGTTGAAATGAAGGATGTTTCAAGCCCAGCCAGCAGCACTGGGGCTGTAAATGGTGTGGAGAAAGAAGAAGTTAAGAAAGATCCTGATCTGTTAACTCTGGAAGGTTTGTATTCGTTTTTCGACATTCGAACAATGAATAATACGATATACACAAAATACAATACATTTATTTGCGCGAAAGAAGTATACAAAATGTATATACAGGCATACATTGTAAACAGATCTGATTTACAACGATTGTAAACCCTTATTCATTTATGGTTTTATTATAATTCTTGAAAGTTTCCACATCTAGTGAGAGAACCACACAGTGACATTGTATTAGTCATTTTATCTACAACTCGATTGCTAAGATAGAAAGAAATTTCCTTATATTCAATTTTCATTTGGTTACTTCAACAGTTTGTTCATAGCTTCTTAGGCCATAGTTCGTCCTTCTAGTAGAGAACACATTAGAGTTGACTGATTCAAATTTATGCATAATTTTAAACATTTATTCTCTGATGTTTGATTTCTTTCTTTGCCACCCCCAAATATGAAGAGTTATCTGCCCTTGAGTTATAAAAAATCTTAATGATATACGAAATATAAATACACGTCAAGATAAATTCTTCAGAACTTCACTACAAATAAATTAATTCGATTATAAAATGGGATACGAAGTTTAAAATCTTTTATAATTGCTTACTTATCTTTTGTTGACCCAGAGAGGGACTCCTTTACTTATCAACAAGAAACATGGTAAAAATCAAAAGTCCCTAGAAAAATCTTTTCTTTTTATTTAACAAAATGGATAATTATTATCTAAACGTATAGAAAACTGGTAATGTTCATTTTTTCTTTTTTTAGAACTGGATGATCACTTTAAAACACAGCTTTGGGTACATATGCACTGGGCTAGATGTATGTCCCAGCTGATGTCTCGACATTGGAAACGATCTTCCGATTTTTCAGTTAAAAGAAACGATCGATCCGTTTATATAGGGGAAAATGGGTAAATCATCATTAGACATGATTGATCTGACTTGGAAAAAATAAAATAAAAATCTTTTTCTTATTTTTATTTAACAGTAGTATGCGATTTTTCTAATGATGGTATTGCTCCCCCCCCCAATGGGTGGTTAAATAATTAGACATTACGTAAACATTTGAGAAATTGCTGAATAATTAATCGAATGAATATGTCTCATCTCCTGAAAATGATGATCTTTTTCTTATTTTTCTAACCACCTGGATGATTCATTTCTATTTTTCAGAAGTAAATAATAGATTTAAAAATGGCCGCGCGCGAATCCAACAGTTTCTTTCATTTGTTTTCCAATATCTCGATCTTCATTTAAAAAAAAATGATAATATTCATGTTTCAATGTTTCATCGTTACGTTTAATGCTCGTAAATGACATACGTGACTTGAGATTTCTTACTCAATGGACCTTTGATATTGTAAGTTGGAAAATTAAACAAAGAAACATACGTTCACATGAAGAATAAACTAAGCTGAACGAGATTAACCATGAATTGAAAATTAAGGAGCTTGTAGTGATTCGCATGGGTTCAAATAAATTATTTTTGTCCAAGTGTTTTATTCTACCTGTTTGAAAACTTTGATTTGGAATGAGAAAGGAAAAGCTTTAATACAGCCAAGAACAATCAATTATGGTTTTCAAAGGATGTGGGATTGTATCTTATTATTCATTTCTTTTTTTGTTTTTGTTTTTCGAGGATTGTTGCATAACTTATTGAAGTAAACTTTAAGTCTTTCTCTTCTTTGTTTACTGTGTATACCAATAACATGGCCCTGGTTGGGAATGAGACTCGGAAAGATTGGATTCATGACTTCTCCATTGGCATTTGTGTAAAACTGACATTTGTGGCTGCAAAAGAGTTTAAATACAGTTTTTGCTATTCCATGTCTCCCATAAACGAATATGGAGCCTAAACAATAAGCACCTTATTATATAAGCTGCTGTCACTTGTTGGTTTTTATCAACATATATAAAATTAGTGAAACCCTGACATGATTGGTACATCCAACCTTGAGGTCAGTGTACCCTTTAGACCAAGTTTAGGCTTGCATGAATATTGGATGAAATTATGTTACATGTTTGCAACCGACCGAGAAAACAGCAGGCTCTGGTCGAACATCACTCGCTTGCCTGCCTTTGCTTTTGTTTACATGCAGCATGTAGTACTGCACAAAGTCAAAATAAAGGGATTGAAAGACTGTGTTGCATTAAATCATAATTCATCCATGCTTGTCATAAATAATCCCATCATTTTTACAGGCACTTTTCTAATGTATACAGTTCTTACAAAATAATTTTGCGAGTGAGAAAGATAAATTAAAAACAAGATGTCAACCTGTTAAGGATTGTTAATTATTTATTATATCCTATAATTACTCTTTCCCTATTCCTCATCTGTGTTGTTTTTACACAACCTTTCAGCCAGTCTCTAGTCATCGTCAAATAAATCTGTCAAGTGCAGAATCTTGTTAGTTTTATTCTTTCAAGTTGGTCTGTGGACCATATTATGTTTTGGCACTTTCTTACCAGCTGTACACTTGACAAATTTACTTGAAGAAGATAAAAGAATGGACCATCTAAGACTTGAAGAAAAAATCATTGGGTATTACTATACATCTCAATATCTCACACAAAAATGATAACATTTTACATATGTGGCAGATGAGCTTCAAATGAATTGATCACATTTCTCATGTCAGGACTCTAGTTATAAATAAAAACCTTCCTAAAACTTTGAAAAGTCTACATTTTGTGTTGATATATATAAGGTGGATATTGGATGAAAAAAAAAGCTAATATTACACTGTTCCCAATGTGCTGGTATTCTAACTCTAACTATTGAAGCTCATTATGTTAGAGGACTTTGATGAGTTGCACTTAGTTGGACTCCTTATGAATCATTTGTCTTACAGTGTGGCCTGATTGGTAAATCCTTGCCAGATTATCATAGTGTCTGTGCATTTCTGTGAACATAACTATTGTCTTCAAATAATGATTGCAATTTCTTTCTTCATAGTCATCATTTCTGCTGTGCCAGTTGAGATGAAAGTAAAAAGTAATCTTGCAATCAAAAATAATGATTTATAATACTTTATCTAATGAAAAAAAGTTTTCTTTCTTTGTTCAAAACTGATTTTGTATGTAGATGAACCAATGAGTCCATAGCCTGATGATGAAAAAGCATTTGTTTCACTCAAAAAATACATATATTTCAACATAATCTCCTTCCTTGTCAATGCACTTAATTCAATGGTGAATATTTATCACATAGGTCAAACATTACATTTTACAGTGAAAACTTATAGATCCTAATTCAGCTCATATCAGGTTGATATAAAAATAATTGTAATTCATGAAGAATTACAATTATTTTTTTATCAACTTTGAAGCAGTATCTCTCAGCTTGGAATAAAATCGAAATAAGGACCTTCAGAATCTAAATATTTTTGCCAACTAGAAAATGAGTCCATTTATTCTGGGGTCCTGGAACCAAAGAATTCTCTGAAGGCATTTTAAACCTCTGACTGGTTGTTGAAGACCTTCTCTTGCAGAAAGTGTTTGAAATGCTAAAGTGGTAATCTGTTGGAGAGAGGTCTGATGAGTAAAATGGCTGAAGCAGTTGAGTGGCTTAGTTTGTTCAATTTCTGCAGGATTATTTGCACATGTGAGCTAATTCTGACGCAACCTCCTGAGTTGTTTTGTGTGTGTCTGCTCCAATAATGGCCCTCAATTAGATGTCATCAATGACAGTAGGACATCAACATCTTCAAAGCTCTCGATCCCATTTTGAAATTTTTTGAATCAATGTTGAGCTGTACATTTGTTGACGGGTTCTCTTGCCAAATACATGATTGATATTACAAGCAGTTCATGTTACTTTATGTCCCATTTTGAACACTCGCATGAAGATTGCTTGATTTTTTTTTTTTTTTTTTTTTTCCTCTCTCTCCATCTTTGATTAGAGAGCCTCAACTAAATCAGAATGAATAATGATGGGGAAAATGTTCAGCTTGAATAAATAGAATGAAATTCAAGCTTTGAATGGTCATAGTTAAATGATTGTTTATTCCAAAATAAGCATTGAAGTTTGAAATAACAAAAAGGGCAATTATTTTTGCACCAACCTAATAACTTTGTGTGAGGCTATGGACTTGTAGGTCCACCCTTGTAAAACTAAGTTCTCTCAAACAATGTGTGTCTTATGGAAAAATTGTCAGCATTTTCAGTATACCAACCAAAAATAAAGTGATTGTTTTTTTAAATCTCAATCTATAATTTACCTCTGCCTACAAAGTTGGAAGTGGTATGTTTTTGATTGGAGACATATTTTTTATACTGCAGGAAAATAGATAATGAAGAAACATTGGATGAAAACCTTAGCTTTACATTTTAAGGGGAGTAACTCTATATTTGTACAATTGAAGTTTCCTCCCCTGTGATGCATTCAATTTTCATCAAGTTTTTAGTTAATGGCATCGATAGAGGAATGCGCTTTCTTGTTTCTTTGTATAGCAAATCGGATTTGTTTTTTTCCTAGAACCATAACTTTTAACTGGGATTGGCAACTTGGAACCCATGGGCTGCATGTGGCCCATCATGATGTTCTGTATAGCTCACTTTTAATTTGATTATTATAATATAATATTTTTTTTTTTTTTTTTTTTTTTTTTTTACTAAAGTTTTGTTTTGTTGTTGCTCAATCACTCCCTTTTTTTCAATTGAGGTATGGTTAAGCTGGGTAATTCCTAGAAGTGTTAACTCTAGTAGCTGCTATCAATGTAGGTAAAGATACTGTGTATATCAATGTATAAGATTGTTTCTCGCTAAAATTTATAAGCAATTTCTCTGTATTATTTTTTTTCATTTTTTTTTTTTTTAATATAAGACTGAATTGTCTTCAAGAATAGTTTTCTTTTAGTGTTTCGGCTCGATTTATCAGAAATATCTGATTAGGCCCGCTGCTTGGAAATGGTTGCTCATGCTTGATATACCATGACATTTCAATGATAGTGTTGGTATGGGTATTTACTAAGGTTAACTTATTTTGGGCACAAGGTCATCTGTATAAGGATGGAATTCTATTGATAATGGTCAGTGACAAAATGCCACTTGCTGTAACATTGATAGATTTCAAGAAGGCATTCGACTCTGTAGAAATTCCTATGGTCATAAAGGCCATCACCCTACAAGGTGTAGACCCTATAAATGTCAAAGTACTGCAACATATATACGGTCACAGCAATTCCTTTATCGGGCTATGTAAAGACCCTATACCCTTACAGCTCCAAAAAAGAACGAGGAAAGGTGACACCAGCCCACCCAAACTCTTCAGCCTACCTTGAGATGATCTTCTGAAACCTGGACTGGGAGAAAAGAGGAATCAAAATAGATGGCAAATATCTGAGCATTGTCCTTTTTCAGAAAACCTACTTGACCTCCAAGTAATATTAGATGAACTAAACAAAGATAACAAAGAGTCTGCCTACACATGAACTTCAGTAAAACAAAAATCATGTGCAACAATCACATCGAGAATAAGGACATGACTGTCAAAATCGAAGATCCAGAACTCGGAAAAGTAGACTACTACATCTACCTAAGACAATGAATCTCTATGAGATCCTCAAAAGAGGAAATTCTCTAGGATTGCAAGCCTTTGGCAGAGCAACTCAACTTTCAAAAACCAGACGATCCCAATAATCCCAATAATCCTAAAAAGAAAAGTATACAACCAATGCATTCTCCCGATAGTCTCATAAAGAGCTGAAACAGGGAACCTAACCAAAAGACAGACCTGCTAACTGAGAAGCTTGCAACACGTGCATGAGAGAATCACGCTCAACCTTACATGGAGACATCACAAGACAGCACAGTATATAAGGAAAAAAATGTGAGTCCAAGACTTAATAGAATCTATTAAAAAAATCAAATGGCAATAGGTAGGCCTTGTTACAAAAATGGCAGACATCACGACTCACAACCTGGATCTACAGAGATCACATGAGAAACTGAGGCCGACAGAACACAAGATGGAGAGATGAACTAGACAAATTCAGAAAATACTGGCTCTGCGACATCCATGATAGAGAATTGTGGTGGATCCTGGGGAAGGTTTATGTCCAACGACTGACGATAAAAGACTGATGATAATGAGACTAGCTTGCTTGACATTACTATATGACAAAGCATCCAATAGTATAAGAGCAGATGATATAACCCCTGAGTCACAGATTAGTTCTCCCCATTCTTTTTCCAAATAAGAAACCAGATAGTCACCTATCTGATCTCTGAAACTTATGGTCCAAAAATTACATTGTTGTATAATGTCAAGATAATTTGAGAGATCAGAAGGTTTTTAATTTGAAAAAACATCAATAACTGCCCACCAGTAATCAAGACCTTTTCATTGATGTTTGTTCTATTAAGTCACTTTACATTTAGAGTGTTTTTGTCTTGCCTTTCAAATTTGCTGTAAATAAGACAAGAACTGTGTTAAAAAACTGTGCATTGGTTGTACAATTTTTGACAGCATTTGGCTACTTGGAGTTTGCAGTACTGGTGGTTGATTGGATGACAATAAGAGAGAATTTTCGATGAATGATACATTGAGTTTCTAGTCTCCTAGGGAAGTGGGTGTTAAAAAAAAGCAAAAAAAAAAGCAAGACTTCTGTGTTGGGCTGGTAAAGCCTCCACTAATGAGAAAGAGTGGTACAATATAGAGTACGCCCAATCAGAAGAAATAAGAGGAAAATAAATATCTTTTGACATGGGTACAGATGTGAATCCAGAGGCAATTGATTCTGACAGTATCCTGGAAAATGTGCCCTTGGATGGTACTAAGGCTAAAAGAGAGATAGATTGATGAGATTCATATTAATAGAGTTGATTATAATGATTTAAGGCTGGAACCTGAAAATTGAAAGAATCATGAAGTAAATAGAGAAGTGGAGGATTCGGGTCAAAAATGTATTTCCATCAGATGGATATATCTTAAAAAATCCAGGCAAAGCTTTTAAGAATGTTTTGATTTAATACAGAAAGCCTCCCCAACTTGTGGAAAAGCAGTCTTTTAGATTTATTTTTGTACTGTAGACATTAAAACAGCACTTTAGCCAGTGATTGAGATTTAGACAGAGGTGTATCTTTGGCCATCAAACGAAGCTAATGACATGTAGAAGTTGAGTGAAGCCAATGGATATTATCATCACAGTTAAAAACTGCTCTATATGAAGTTAGTTCTTAGATTTACAAAAACAATGAGTTGACCATTTAAAGAATGAAATTGCATCAATTTATCAGTTTTAGTTTATAATAATAGAAAATACAGATCGAAGAATCATCCATGTTGATCATAATGAAGTGTCCAAAAGGTATGATCAAGCATGCTTGAATAAATTGTTAGATGTAACCTGAATCTTGAATATTTATAGCATCCCAACGCATGCTCTGATTAGATGCTGAAGCTGTGCGAACTATTGGAGGACCTTGTTGATTACACATCAAAGATAGGCTAAAATACCACCTTGTGTGATCTTGATTTGAGTTGGAAGGAAATAGCAAAGCTTATAATTATAACTATTGGGTGTATTTCAGACTTTTTCAAAAAAAAATAAATGTGTCATTACTCCAAAACTATTCCTTTGGAAATCAATAAATTGTAGATCCTAAATCGGTTGATATTGCAGTCTTTTGTTGGCAATAGCTGTGGACTCCTCCATGCTTCTACCTATTTTCTGCTAATTAGCAATGCTTTATATTAGGCTAAGTCATTATGTCCTAATTTGAAATTATACTTGAAAATTTGTCCAACTTCTAGGTAAGACACCTTTGCTGTTAAGGACTCAACCACCTCCAATTACCAATCAAATCTCTAATTACATTGAATCCACAAAAAATGAAATTACATTTGTAAATCGCCAACTGATAGCATTATTTCTTTTGCTGTAAATAAGATGAAGACATTTAATGTGTTACGACCCAGTATTGTCAAACTCCTACTCCAAGTTGACATTTTTCCTCTTGATATTAACAATGGCAACAATAACTCTCACTGAAATTTGAACTCCCCAAGGCTACTAAGATTGCTGAAATTTGACCTGCAACATTATTTCAATCCCACTTGAAGATTTGTGAAGAAACATTATTGAAATTTCTGCCTAGTGGTTGAAATGGTAGTTTTTCAATGTCTGTGTCACTTGTTCAGTCTTAAATGTTCATTGTAGAAACCTAGTATTTTGCACACACTCACTGCCCTCAATGAATCGAATTATTCTTTTTTTTTTTTTTTTTTTTTTTTTGATTAGGTTTAGTGACTGAAATGGTTGCATATATCTATCTACATGTATGCAGCTCTAATCATTGAGAGTAAAAACTTGAAATTTTGCATGCACACTCCTTGATGAGTAAGGAAAACAGTTTTTGAATTTGGACTTGTGGCTGAAATAGTTGCATTTCTCTGTCTACACACATGCAGGCAGCACTGTGATGTTTGACCTTGAAGCAGCCAGTTTTGTTTTTCTTTCATTGGTAACCATACTTTGGATCATTGTTTAAAAGAAATCCAAACATAAATAAGATTATAGATTTTTTTTTTCCATAGTTTCTATAAATCATCTCCCTTGACTTCTGCTCTTCAGAAATATCTAAATTTAGATATATAATATCTAAATTGGCAACACTGAAAAGAACTAAGCAAAATACTTTGAAACCTTAATTCTAAATGACAGATGGAAAATTATGGCAGGCTGTGCTGTGTACTATAAAGTCTACTCTCTTCCAAACATACACCTTTGGAATAAGCATTGACCTAGTTTTATCAAAGCATTTTTCTTTACTGTTGGATAAGTCAGAGATTTCTTTTATTGCTCTTATTCTTCAATAATTTTTATTAGAATATTTTTGAGAAAATGGAAATTTCATTGATTTTTCATTTGAATGATTTTTTAACAAATATATCAATTCTAACATGATTTTTCTCACTTGGATTTAGAATGCAATTTATCTCTTGCTGGGTAATTCTTATTTGTTCAGTAGTAAAGTAGACTAGAATCTAGATTGCAAAAAGTTGTACCCCTTGATTGCTAAAAATGGCTTGATTTTTAATTTCCTGCTAACTTTATAGCTTGAAGTGTTAAATATGCTTGAAAATTTATATAAGCTTAGTGAAGATAGCAAAAGAGTAGACTGAAGTGACCAGTAACCTTGATCTGTCTAAAGATGACACAAACAGCTGTAGTTGTTGATGCTATGTATACCATATTAACAATGGTCTTTTCATTCAGAAAGGTGGAACATTTGGAACCACCCTAACTGATACAATAACCTACTGCTGAATGATGTGTCTGTTGGCACTAAGATCGTACACTTTTGCTGTGAGAGGTACAATGAACCCAGCCATGTCAGCTGAACCGGAACACTGATATGGTCTATCAAAATTAGCTATTTTATATGAAGTCAGCAAGCAGTACACAGCATCTGAAATTGTTTGCAGTGTCAGCTAACAAAACAAACTTTCTGAGCTTCCTCTGTAAGAACAGACAAGTGGAGCCTGCTCTTGGTTCAACTTATCTCTAAATTTACTATGTCCAAAATGAAGGAGTAGACAGATTTTCATCTATGCCAATGACATTAACATTATTACCATGTGCTGGTATTATGTTGTTACACACTTCAGGGATCTACCAGAGCTGTGGGTGAGAACAGCCCTGAATGCATACCTGCCGATCCATGATATAGTTATCACTGTGACTTTTGTCCACAGCCTGAGTGGTAGAGATACCACTAATTACTGACAAGAAGGCTTGGTTCATGAGCAGCATGTCTGGATATACCTGTACTTTTGGTGAGAACCCTGCTAATGGCGTAACAGATGACCTCAACCATAGCTGTGTATACAACCACAGCTGATCACTTTGAAGATTCTGATCTAAGCAAACTGAAAGCATCTAAGTTCCTGAACAACAGATTTACCCTCTTGAAGCTACTACCCCTAATAGAGAACTCCTTCCTCCAGCAAAAGGACTGCTTTTGCAGTCAATATTGACAAGAATGCACAAATCACAATGTGCAGAATTTTGATGGTCTCTAAGACTAGACTGGGAGAGTAAAGGAATTAAAATAGACAGCGAGTATCTAAGCAACCTCAGATTTACAGATGACATTGCCCTTTTCACAGAGAACCTACACGACCTCCAACTAATGATAGATGAACTTCAGCAAGACGAAGATCATGTGCAACAACCACATTGGAAATAAAAACACTAAGATCGAAATAGAGGACACAGAACTCGAGAAAGTAGACCACTACATCTACCTAGGGCAATGAATCTCCATGAGACCCTCAAAAGAAGAAGAAATCAAGCGAAGAATCACACTAGGATGGCAAGCCTTTGGCAGAGCTAGCTCAACCTTCAAAAATAATAAGATCCCATTAATCCTAAAGAGAAGGGTGTATAACCAATGCATCCTCCCAATAGTCACTTATGGAGCTGAAACATAGAACATAACCAAGTGGCAGATCCGCAAATTGGGAACCATGCAACGTGCACATGAAAGGATAATGCTGGCCTCACATGGAGAAACCACAAGACAGCACAGTATATCCGAGAAAAGACAAGAGTCAGGGACAACATAGAATCCATTAAAAATCTTGGCGGTGGGCTGGCCATGTTGCAAGAATGGCGGACAACCAATGGACATCGCGACTCACGACATAGATCCCCCGAGATCACATGCGTAACCGAGGCCGGCAGAATATTAGATGGAGAGACGAGCTAGTCAAATTCAGAAAGTACCGGCTCAGCGACACCCATGATAGAGAAGTGTGGCGAATCCTGGGAAAGGTCTATGTCCAACGACGGATGTTAAAAGACTGATGATGATGAAGCCGTGAGCTTAACCTTTGTCAGTGAACAAAACCATTTCAAGTGGATGCGTCAAAGGTTACCAAAAGAATTTTTCCTGTGCAAAAGGAGTTCCATGCTACATAAGAGGCCATTGCCAGGATACAGTACACTGCAGCACTTGAGAGTAGTGACATAGAAAATTATTTGGAAGCAAAAGCTTTATTTACTCCAGCAAATGAACCCAAAATAGTCACAATGATGGATACCTAAATTTGTTGGAAAACTGAGTATATATCAATCAGTGGTTAATAACCAAGAAGATGAGTGTTGGATCTAGTATTAGTGAAATTAGTGTTTTGCTACCAGAAATTTTGTTTCTTTAACTTTCAGGATTGACCATTTTTCATTTAAAAAAAAAAAAAGAGACCATGATTTATACAAATAATTGAGAAGCTATTAATTTGGCAGGAACCACTTAATTCTCAGTTTGGTTTGATCTACCAAACTGAATACTTTTAATTAAGGGCTGGTGCGGGAAGCAAATCTCTTGCTGTGTCAACGATTTACAATCTCAGTTTCTAGTTGACCAGGTTATGATCCTAGATGGTCTTCAATATCATTTTTGAATCGCAATCATTTACACCCTTCCATGTATGTAAAACCCCTTTTGCCCTGTAAGAATCATGTAAAATGCAATGTCTTTCTTTTGTGACTTCCAAGAACCTGAAACTTACAAGGCTAACAGATGTAAATTACAAGTATACTCTTCAAGAGAAAAAGTGTAGGGCCTACTTAGTAATTAAATCAGCTTTAATTTTTGGTTTACTGCTAATGAGAATAGAAATACTGTATTGCAGTGTACAGAACTCAAGTCTCCTTAGCAAGTGTCAGCCCAAACTGTCAACATATCTTTTTCCAGTTCTCAGGTTTATCTGGCTATGTATGTTTGATGCGTACAGGTCGTTCCAATGTAAATTCAAACTTTTACTCCTTATTATGTCTACGAAAACTTTCCTTTCTTTTTTTTTTTTTAACCCCCCCCCCCTTCAGATAGGTCTTTGGTGGGGGGTGAGTTGTGTGTGCAGACTTCATGCTGAATTTATCTTTTTACTTGAGTCTGCTTGTTTTTGAAAATTCAGACTTTTTTAATATACCGCCTTTTCCAAGGTTTTAATTGATCACCCCCAGATAGCATGCTGCCAAAGAGGTTGGTCATGTGACTGTTTCCATTGAGTGGCTAACCAGGCCTGTTTTTGATTTAGATCTCTGCTTTCCTCTTCAAATTGGTCATTTTTTTCATTTCTTCCACATAAAACTATTATCTTCAGTCCATACTATAAATTGAGAAGTGTGTATGTGAGCTAGAACTCTACAATTGGCTATTGTACCAAGTTGATATTTGCCAGATATGTTGGTCAGTGCAGTGGACATTGCAGTATCAAGTCTGAAGTCATTTGGGTCAGTGGTTCTTGATATAAGATAGATGTTCCCTTCAATAAAAATCTATACAGAATTGAACGCATGTCCCCTCTTTCTCTCTATCTATCTATACATCATCTATATATGGAATAATTTTTATTCATTTTTATAGCATTAAATTATTCGATAGTTTTCTCTGATCTGAATCCAATTTTGATAACCATGATTCTTATTTATTGATACATTGAACCCTTTTGAAAAAAGAACTCTTGCCTCTCCTTCTGTTAAATCGGATATCAAATAAAACAAACAAAATGACTGGAAAGATCATTACTATCATTCATTACATAGTATCATAACTGGACCACTTCAAAATGACTATAATTAATTACTACTCCACACATAGAAAAAAAACAAATATAATGGTTTATGGATTTTCATAGGAGTCAGATATCAATTAATTAGACCTGGAATAATTAACCTTGTTATATAACATATTTTATTAAATTATCTAATATATATCAATCATGTACAGTGTATGTTAGCAACTCTTATGAACTTGTGGCAAAAAGCAATGTATATCTATGAAAACTTACAATCTATTGATTTCATTGTGATCTGTTATTAATAAAAGAAACATAGTACAAAATTATTTTTTCTGGTGACAAATCCAATTATGTCAGAATTGGTAACAGTGAACTCTTTATCTATATAGAAATCCTCTATGAGTAGACAAAAATATATATTTTTTTTATTTAATTTTATTTTTTTTACTACTAACTTTATGCTATTTTCTTATCACCAAAATTCAACTTTCAAAAGAGATATTGAATCATTATGATATGTTTTAAATAAGCGTAAAATTAGTCCGTGAGAGTTGTTAGTTTATCCTTTCCAATATTGTATATCTATGCGGTATTAATCTCTACCTAAGCATGACTTAGCTGGTGATAGTTGTTACTGGTTTAAATATGTGCATTTATATTTATATATATATATATATATATATATATATATATATATATATAAATAAATAATCTGTTGTATATTTTGTGTGTGTATACTCAGAGTAGATTCTATTCCCTATTGGGCAACTGCCCCAATTGTGCAAAGCAACTTACGAACAATTACATTTTCAGTTTAGTTTAAAGTATTTAGAACATAAATTTTTAAGAATATAATTTTTTTTTATGTTCTACACTTAATAACCTACTTTAATCCTTAATGACATTTGAAGAATTTATCGTGTGTAACCTGTCATAGACTCTGAAGTCACTTTTGGTACATAGTGATTATAATGAACTGCCTTGGTTGTATAAAATAGTCAAACTACATTTAGTCATTTCATTGTTTTCTGGTTGTTTATATTTGGATGTGTCTTTCTCCTCCTCTTTCTGGTCTTATGTTTTTGAGGTTTTGCTGCACTTTATTCAACAATTATATCTTTAGTCTTCATTCCCTTTCGGGCATTATAGGCTTGTTATCAATGCATACAAATTCTTCAATCGCACCTCCAAAATGGTTTCATTCTCACTATTTGCTGTATCAAGCAGTTTTGAATTTTCTTAGCGCTTTTTTTTCAAACTGATGACAAGAAATTGTACTGCTTGTAAGATGTTAACTCATGCAATTTCTTCCTTAGAAGTTGAAGACGTCTTCAAAATTTCTTCAATTTTACAGAGGATGTAGTTTATTGTCTTCATAATGTAAAATTTTCAAGTTTTATGGCACACATAATTGTGCCTATACTTTTAAAAGCAGTTTGCATTCACTTATCAGACATTTTCATATGTCTATTTAAAAATATCACTGGCATGCACAGTCTTAAATTGCAGATTGTTCACAAAAGAATCTAGACTCTTCTTGAATCTCTCTCTTTGATCAATATAGACTTGAGTTGCATTCAATTCTTATTTGCATTGGCAAAAAGAAATTCTGGAGTTGAAATTTTGATTTCTATACTTTTCAAAGAATGATTTATTTTTATTTTTAGAATTTTTAAAAAGAAGTTTTCTTTTGCTGTTTTTCACTTTCTTTATCAAGCATCTTCATCTTGCAACTGCCACTTGCATACGCACACACACACACGCATATACTTGTGTATGTATGTGTGCATGTATGTATATATATATATATATATATATATATATATGGTGTATTTTCATCTATAAATTCTTTGTGTTCACTTAAAAAAAAAACTTACTCAGATATGAACTTGCAATTTTTTATTTCATTTTTTAATTTTTTTTAAAATCATAAAATCTGCATATATATCTCTTTAGTGATTTCTTTTTTCTTGATTTTTAGAAATCTTTGTCTTGAAAACCTGTATTGTATTTGATTTCAATTTCAACTCAGGTTTTTTTTTTTTCTCTTCTCACTTTCTCTATTTTCTTTTCTTCCAAAAGATCAGTTGAAATGATAAGCAATCTATGTTGTATATCTTGTTGTTGACAACAGCAGGCGTTTTGTACGTTGAGATAAGCATAAGCCATGCTTTACGCTGGTGATGTTGATTAATGCTGATAGACACTTACAAAACAAAATCGTTTTTAATAAAATAAGAAGGCTGGATTGTTTGTACGACATTCCTTTTGTCTGAATCTTTTTCTTCAGTGTGCAACAAAAAATCCCTCTTTCTTATTTAAAAACCAAAGCAGATACTTATCATCTTTTGTCTATTTCTTTGCATGTCAATCACAAATTGTAATTGGAGATTTTTTTACATTTGTTCTTTTGAGAATTCTTATCAGAAAAGAAAGAATATTATGATTGAGAAAAAAGATTTTTTTTTTTTTTTTTTTTTTTTTTTAAATTTGGAAATTTTTTTTCAAATTGGCCTGTCAATATCAACAAAGTGTTTGAATGGATTCTGTGCCAATGATAATATATCAATCTCAATCATAACCGATGAATTCATTAAAATGATAAAAGAAAAGCATACAATTTACATGTGAAGGTGAAAAAGAAGATATCCAATCCTACCTTGATATTTTAATATACTGAACAAATGATTTCCAATTCAGTGCAAATCTACAAAGATGACCTCATAAACTTTTAATCACACCATTACAGTAAAATGAAGTCTGGTATAATTATTGTTTTCCATTCTTGGGCCGTAAGAATATGTAGCCTGAAATACCTGAATGATGAAGAGGAATACATCAAAAATATCTTCAAATAGCTCCTCTACCCCATACCATTATGTAAGAATTTGAAATCCCTTAGTTTCACTGTCAGCGTATTAATGGTCAACAAATTAAGGATGCTGACCATTACAACTGTAATGAGTTCAGTTCTCAGTGGATGGTGGACACATTATTAAAGTTATTGCCCTTTTTTTTTTTTTTCTAAAATTTCTCCCTCCCTCTTTTGAATTTAATTTATGTATACAAAATTTAGATATTGCTTTTTTCTTCATATATATACAAATCTGTTATAAATTATCATAAAGATACAAAAGTTGCAGTAACCATCTTTTAGTTGTAGTAGGAGTGGAGTTTGCCCCTGCAGCAGCTTGGCTTGTTATAAAATGGATTTTTCAAAGGATGAAAATAACTTTAAAAGGCATAAAAACAATGGTATATGATCAGTATTTGATTAATAATCCAAAAACTATTAAATATTTCTTGAATTAAATGTGAAGTAGTATAAAGCAAACTTTTGTAAAGCAGGTAGGGGAGACCTGTACTGGTGTTTGGCAACATGCTCAACATTTGGTTGTTGGCATCAAAACTTTTTGATATCAAAGCCTGTTTGAAGTCGACTGCTCTAAAAAAGCCAGATTTTTTGTTCAGACCAAATTTGAATCCATTAATAGTGTTTGTAAGAAAGGAAGGGGAGAGAATGAGTAAAGAGGGAAATTTTTGTTCTTCTTTACATCATACTATGATATATATATATAACCCCCCCAACCCCTTGAAAGAAAAATTGATTCTCTAAATAGAAAGAAATAGAAAGCAGACTATACAATGTTTGATGTGTGATGAATGGGTGTATTTTGTCTTGGTGGTAGGTAACATGGCAATTTTCGTCCTGGTGATAAAAAAAAAAAATATTCATTTATCACCTGAATATGGCCCTAGGGTACAACAACGGGTGAAACATGTTCGAAAAATGAACCAAGGTGAGGACAAGAGTTGGCAAGAAAATTCATATAAGGATATTTCTTCATCTCAAAAATTCAAACAGAAACTTCCCTATTATTAAAATAGGTACTGTACTTATTTACAGTGTTCGTATATTTGTGTTGGGGGACATTTTTTTTCATTCATTGTACTTTCAAGTTTTGTCTCCAGAGCCAAACCCTTATTCTTTTCTTTTTTGTTTTTTCCAGATATAAAAGAACATGTTAAACACATAGAGAAATCTGTATCGACAAAGGAGCCACGTTTTATGTCACGTGCCATTCGTGCCCTAGTGTCTATTCGAAGAAGAATAAATAGTCCTGTACTCAGACGACTCATCACAGCTTACCTGGGTACTCAACCTTCTGGACAGGTGCTTTGTGGATTTTTGGATGAGGTTAGATCAATTTTTATTTATTTATCTATTTATTTTATTTATTTATTTATTTTTTTTTTTTTTTTAGAAGTTTCCATTATGCAAAATACATGATAGTTTAATGCAGTGGTTTGCAAACTTTTCCAAATCATGACTCCCTTAAGAGCCTTTTTTCAAGGCACCCCAAGTCAGAAAATAGTGAACAATTGCATTTACATCCATGTGCCTCTGCCTTTGGTTTGCGTTTTATTATCTCTTTCACTTTGCTTATTAATGTTTGTTGAAAATTTTTCCATTTGGTTAAAGACAAAGTCTATCTACAACTTAGAAAAAAGAAAATACTGAATTTGAAGAAATTTTAATTTCTTTTATTGACTTAGTAGTATTGAATTTTTACATATCCTGTGGCACCCCGTTGCACACTTTGGGAATCCCTGTTCTAATGTAAATCATATCTAGCATGTTGAGTGAATTTTGGTTTTATTTTTTTTTTCTATTATTTTTCTCTGTGGATGTCATGACATGAAAAAATTTGCTAAACTGGTGATATTGTTCACAATATTACAAACCTTACTGAGAGTGAACCAGATTATCAATCTTCTATTTAAGTGTTCAATTTAAGACTGGAATGATATTTTGGTAGATAACTGACTGGAGAGATTAGGGAAGTGAACAGAAAGATAACACAGTTATCAAGTTTGTCTATATCTGGGCTGATTCTTATCCAATTTTTTTATGAAAATCTACGTTTAATTTCTCAATGTTTTTCTCAATGAAATTGTCATTTTTTTTCTTTCAGCATTTTGACTGGTTAGTTAACAAGGTGGATAATAAGCTATATAATAGATTCATATGTAAATAATTCCGTCATTTTTGACGGGTACTATGCTAGTAGGGTTATCAGAACTTGCAGATGCCTAAGTATAATGATTCGCAGAGGATTTTATTTTATTGTATTGTAAAAATGTTATTGTAGTTATCAAAAAAATTTTTATTCAGTTTGGGATTAGCAAGTAAATGTTTAAGAAATGTCCTTACGCTGACTACTGCTTCAGCCGTTCCTACCTGGGCTCCTCCCATCTCATTACTACTTACTCAGCCCGTTTGCTCTATGAGAATTGAGGTGACCAACATCAGAATTTCACCCTATACTATTTTACCTAGAGTTGGGGGATGGTTGGATCTGTGCCTTTCCCAAGGGCAATTGTCTGAAGTGAACACAAACTGTCCCAGACAGAGTCCATTTTCCAGACTATCACCTGCTCAGCCAGCTCACACTTTCAGTTGGTGATTTGAAAAAATTATTTAATTCAGTATATCTTACACATTTTCTCCTTCATGAAATTACAGGTAAAGTACAAATTGTGATTTCAAAAGAAAAATCTTCAGAATTAAATCAAAATTTGAATTCAAAAAACTTTTTGTAAATAGACAAAAAAATGAAAAAAAAATTAAAAAAAAAAGGGTAAAAGTCAATACCAAGTTTATATTATAGTTCTATTGGGAATAGAACCTCCTTTTTAAGAGAGAAATTCTTTGCTAAAATTTAGAAATATACTTTGAAATGTATCAAAAATATGCTTCTTGTCTGGATTTGGTGAAGAATTATAAAAATTATGGATTGGGGGCTGCAAACAAACACACACACACACACACACATATATATTTATATATATATATATATATATTTATATATACTTAAATTCCATCTGCTAAACTTGAGTTTTTTTTGTTTTTTTTTTTTCATTTGTGCTTGGCACTTGATCAGGAAACTTCAGAAATTTGCTCATGGCGGTAACTTGGAACTTACTGCTAACTTGAAGATTATTATTTGTGTTGTATAAATGAGTTATAGTTAGTGTAACTAATTGTAGCTGTATTATAGGTATTTTCTAAACTCAGCTTAGTTTAGCAAAAAACCATAATAGTAAAGCATCCAGTGAGAATAAAATTTGCTTGTAATGGTCAGCTGGGCTAACTACTTACTTAGCACATTAACAGTATGTGAAATAGATTTAGAAGCAACAAGTGCCTGAAGTAGTGTCTCTCTCTTCACTGTATGCTATCTTACCTAGAGCTGGGAGGAGAGATCAATCCATGCTTCATCCAAGGGCATTACTGAACTCTAATTGACACAACCAGAATTTGAACTGCACTCCTCTCACAAGTTTTAGAATTTTAAAATTTTAAAATTGTGAAAAGAAAATGAAGGAATAACTTGAAAAATTGTTTAAACTTCGGGGTTCTTTGAAGCTTTTCGATAAAAGCTGAATTTTAAAGATTTTGCCGCAAATATTTTTTTTTCTGTCTTGTTAAAAAAAAAAAGAAGTTAATGATGAAGCCATAATGGTCCCCAAAGATCAATGTTTAATTATGAATAATAACCTGAGGACATTTTCTTTTTTCCTCCCCTCAACATTTAAGCGTGAATTTTTTTTTTTTTTTTTCCAGCTGTAATTCAAAATAAATTAGGCAGAATTTAAAAATTTTTTTTTTTTTTTTCCGACATATAGTTCTTATTCATTCTTTGTCACTTCTGATGTCCGCTCATCCCGACCCTGTCTACCTGGAGTTAAAGAGTCATTTGTGTTATGTTATGTGGCTTGAATCTTCAAATATTTCCTTGGCCATTATTTGATTACATTATCTCTGACTCTTTTCATTTCATTTATGATTATTATCAAAACGAATGACTCACTGTGTTTCTGAAAATTCTAAAGTAAATTTGGACTTCTCGACTTGCTTTATGTTTTCAAAATATATTTAATTTTTCTGTCGGTATGTTTCCACCAGAAATTCTCTGCATTTCATAATAACACAACATTCTATCATTTAGGGACAAAAATTAAAAAAAAAAAAAATGAATTGATAAAACTCTTTTTCCTAAAGAGTGAGAAGAAAGAGTACATCATTGAATCCTTGTGCACAACCCTTAAATTAAATATGTCTTTTGATGCTTCAGTATGATTTTAAATGCTTTTAATTATTTTCTTCCCACATGAAACAATTATGCTTATGTAAATGTATGAAACCTTAGATTAATGCTTGCATCGTAATTGCATGGTTTTGCCTAAACTGCAGCAGCGTAACTGGCCTGTAGTGGGGAGAGAGACTGACCACAAGTGTGAGATACAAGCAGATTGCCTAATCACAAAGTGCCCATGTCTTTGGAGAAAATTTCTTTTAATTTCATATATTCAACAGATTTTGCCCACAAATTAAGAACGAGCTGGATGTTTTTAAAAATCATTTTTCTCTTTTCTAAAAGAAGCAAGGAGATGAGGCTTTTAATTTGTCCAATTTGATAACCAATTGAAGTCTAATCGAATTGCTTCTGAAAACGTTCTAATTGGACTGAAGAATATAATTTTGAATCTTTCAATAGAAATAATGTTTGTGATGTGGAAATTGATGTTTCTCAAGTAAATTAATTTCTAGCTAATTGTTTCTGGTTATCATAATTATTGCATTGGGTTTTATCTTCAAACTGTTACCTTGCTAAGATGTTATTTAATTTGACATTGGATTGGGATAATTCTCTGTAAGTGATTGACAGAATTCTGCATTGATTTTGAAATGGACAATTTTTGTATATAAAAATAAATAAAGGAAGTAAAAAATATCAACTTATCCATTTGTGTGTATATAAATATGTGATGTTTATAACATTTGAAAAAGAAGAAAAGAAAATTGGTGCTTGAGAATTCTATTTCTGTACTTTTAAATTTGATCAACATTTCTTGAAAATAGAAAGTATTTAACCTTAACAGTTACAAAATGATCACACACATACATATATATATATATATATATATATATATGTATGTATATATGTACAGCATTGACAGATATTGGGAAATAGGTGACACAAGTGACAAATGTTTTTGAAAAAAAGTTTAGTTTGGTATTTAAAGCCGTAAAGCTTTCTAGACACATATATATATATATATATATATATATATATATTTTTTGAGTTTTATTTACTGCAGATAGATTAAAGGATGATGAAATTTGAACAAAAATCATTATGAGAGTAAAATTGTGAGATTGTGTTAGTACCTGCAGTATTGTTTATAATTGCTTCACAAATTCAGTGTGACTAAACATCAAGATTTTGTGTCTACTCTTTCTTTGATGATGAGCATCCTAATATTTGAATAGCAAATAAGTAATTATGTGTGCTTTATCAAGGTAAATAGTTGTTGAAATAATATAATTGGTTTTGATCAAGAATTGGCCAAGTTTGCATACACTGCAATGTTCATATAAATTTTTTTTTTAATATATGAATACTAAAAACAAAATTGAACCCCTGTGAAAATAAATGCAGTGAATGTAACCCCCCAAAAATGTATTCCTAATAATACTGACTTAGTTTTGGTTGACGGTTGCTAATGACTAGGGCTATCAAAAAAGGTTTCTTCAGTTTTCAGTTTTGTCTGGCAGTGTATATATCATGCATACAGGCTACACCAATGGAGCTAGAGGGTTGAAAATTTTAATATTCACTCTTTATCACCCTCCCAGGTTTTTACTGGGTTGGGTTTAATTTACTATGTGAATTTATGCTGAATTGGTCCCTAGTTTGTGCCTGTTCGTTTTTTGATAATTCAAACTTTTTAGTGGTCCAAAGTGAGAGAAGTAACTTATTCATTGATCACCCCCTTATTCCAATTTTTTGTCTGATCACTCCCAACAAGGCATGCTGTCAAAAAAAAGTTGGTTGCCTCACAGTTTTTTTTATGTGACTAACCTGACTTGTTTTTTGCAGTAGTCCGATGTAAAAACTGAAGAGGTAACTCAATGTGTTGGTAGCCTAAGGCACAAGGAATGGAAATCGGTGAACAGGGTTCAAACTCTGGCTGAAATAGTTTGCATTCATTTTGCACTGGGAAAGATATAAATCCACTTTCCCCTCCAGCTATAGATAAATAGTGTGATAATTAGAGGCCTTCAGCTGTTTGAGGCAGTCAATCTTGGAAGAAAATTTTTTTTCAAAATGCACTTTTTGACCATTTTTTTTTCTTCTGCTGAACCAGTTTTTAAAAAATGCTGAATCTTGGATAATAATTTTGATATTTTAAATGCAGTATCATTTTATTTTAATTAATTAATGAAGATAGTTGATAAAAACATTAAATTCCAGAGTGGGATGGGTGAAATTTTGCTTGCTGTAAACAAAACCAGCCGAAATCAACAGATCTTCAATGCACTTGTCTGTTTTCTATTCAGAGTTATGTGTAGATCACTCAAAATTAGGAAATTATTGTTACTCTCCATCACAGTCAATAATTGAACAACTGTAACATTAAAATTTGAAGTTACGTGAAAAAAAAAAAGACCCATCAAAGAATAAAGTCAGAATAAATTCCATTTATGACATCAGTGATGTTTCCCATATCTGAAAAGGAGTCAAAAAAAAGAGACTTCTAGATTCTCAAATCCAGATGTTATTATTAAACCCATTAGAGTAAACAATTTTGGAGAAGGGGGGGGGGGAAATTATGGTAGTGGTGTACTAATGCCGAATTTCAAGTCTGTAGATAAAAATCATACCAGGAGTGCTGGATGATGCCCACATACACTTATAAAAAAAAAAGTATAGAACACTTCACCATCTTCGGCTGTGATTATTCAATTTTAGGGGCAGTTTTATTTTGGCAATGCCTGATGTCTTCATTTGCTGACTTGTATTTAGCGAATAGCGTATTTCCATGCTTTGAAGTTGCTTCAGGGACGCACACCAATTTTGACTGACTTTTTCCATTTTTCTTTTCTTTTTTTCTTTTTTTTTTCTCCCTTGGGTATTGTAAGTTTTTTGCATTTATGATGCTAGATGGATTTTTGAGACTTATTTTCAAAATAAGGTAGCATCTTTGATGCTGGGAAATATAATAAGTATCACTGGAATCTTTTGTGTCTTGAACCTTTAAAAAAATAATTGGTTTCAAGACTCAGAAGATGTGTATTTGTTGTTTTCATTGAAACATTGTTGGAAGGAGAAGCAATCATTCAACTAGATTGCATACCTTGCATGTAGTGTTTCAATGACAAATATAACTTATGTACTTTGTTGCTCTATGAAATCCAAAGCAATATAACTTCATTTCTGATATCATTGGTTAATTAAAATGAAGGCCATGAAAAGTCTATAGAATACTTTGTTGGTATTAGTATTTTACAATGATTTATTTGGAAATATGTTTTTTAAAATTAATTTTTTCAGCCTATGGAAACCAATAGTGCTCTGGTTCAGTTCCGCCCCCGCACAGGGAAATTGGCTAATGCTCCTCTTCTTTTGGAGGTCGAAGTTTATCTTCATTTGTTGGTTGTCATATATTTGATTGACATCAAGAAACATGCTGAGGTAAGTTAGATGTTTTTCAATCTCTATTACTTGTTAAACTTTGCTTTTCAGTTCAATTCAATATCACAGTCAACATTCACTTGGTCTATCTTATGCAGTATTTAGCTTCAAAATGATTGCAGTTCTTACATCCGAATCTGAACAGGATTGATGAATTATTTCCCTTCATTTACCCAATCATAACCACTATTCTTGACCTTTTTCAAGACTCGTACCCCTTTGAGATTTCAAAATCTTTCTCGCATGCCTTTATCATAAGGCTAAAAAATTGAATCTAAAAAAAAACAAACTCCAGATTGGTAAAGTTAATATTAAAAAGTTTAAGTAGCAAAATGTTAAGATTCATCATGTCTAAATTAAGTCTATATCGAAATATTACAAATAAAACCATTCAAGACCTGGAGAGAGAACAAAAATAGTATACATCAGCAATAGAATAAAAAAGTTGGTTTGCCTCTCTCTTCTTGCTTCCGTCCACTGTATGCACCACTTACAGGTGTGTGTGTGTGTATTCCAGGCCTAGAACCTTTGGCCTATCTTGTCCAGTTCCAGTGTTCATCTGCCAAATGGTCAAGGCCTTGAAATTCAAATCTGAAGTGGTTTGATGAGAAGATATTTCCTTAGAGATAACAGTCGGTTTTAATTGTTTTATTCAAGTAATGAGTCTTGATTAATTTGCATTATACCTAAGGTTTCTGATTGGATTTCTATAAAATGTGTTGAGGTCAGAGGTTATGTGACTGATAGTAGGTCTTGAACACATGATAATGATAGCACTGGTATACGTCCCCAAAAACATTGTGGAACATGATTATTTGAGCCATTGTCAACATCAAGAACAATAATTGAATTTTAAACCCTTTAGTTAATTTTTCAAATTTTCTTATTACTATTAAAGATAGTGTCTAATGCATCAAAATTGATTTAAAAAAACAAAAAAACAAAAAAAAACATAATTAATATAATGCAAAGACGGAAAATTGTTTCCTTGCATCTTATACTGTATTGGTATACTAGGGCAGAGCCTGTTCCAATGGGACATCTTTGGAAGGGGCCAGACTTTATGGTATGGGGAGCAGCCTGCCGTAATTTTCTGTCTATCATATTATGGCTTGGAAGCATTTTAGTTATTTCTCATTGGTGTTGTCAGTATTGATATTTTATTATTTCCATTATTATTCAGACTATCCTCATCTTGGTTGTTTTTCATACATTTCAGCTGTTGTACTCTACGGCCTTCATCAGGTATCATCTGGTAGGTGTGGGGAAGTAATGAACCGAACCCTTTATTTAACTGACGGGGGTATATAGACCGCACTCCCCTCTAAGCAGTAGTAGAATTTTTGTCCCACACTGGGATTGAACCTAGAACCATTAGATTATTTGTATGAAAAACAACCAAGATGAGGATAGTCTGAATAATAATAGAAATAATAATAATACCTCATCTCAAAAATTCAGAGAAACATTTATTATATATTTTATATCTAAGTTTAGATAATTCCAAAGAGTGAAGTCAAGGGAAATAATTAATAGAAATTATGAAGAAAGATCTAACATTTTTATTTATTTTATTAGATTTCTGAAGAATATCTGATATCAAATAGTTCAAACTCAACATTGCACTAATATTGCTGACTAATATATCTTGCAAATATCAACTTAATACGATGACCAGTCATCCAGTAATAGCATTGCATACACACACATACAGGTTTTTCTGTTATAGTTAAATAAAATGAACATTCAATTAAAAGTGGGGAAGATGCAAATATTTTACTGCGTTCAATGTGCTGGTATTATGACTAGGGGGCTGTCCAGTGAAGGTTGATGTGGACAGTTATAGGATTTGGATGAATTGCAGTGAGCAGTTGTCTTCTGAATCACCCTCATAAATGATTCTTCCTATAGCCATACGGCAGTAAATGAATAAGTTTTAATCTTGTTTTTGTTTGTGGGTTTATCATGGTAATGATTTAAGGACTAATCTGAAAAAATACTTCCAAATTATAAGGGATGAATGGAATTTTTATTCACATGTAAAATTCTTAATGAGAAAATAATTGGTTCTTTCTTCTACCTTTCTTTTTGCAGGGAGTGAAATGTGTAGATTTATTAATGGCCAAAATTACCTCACAGAATCGTCGTTCATTGGACATGCTAGCAGCCAAGTGTTACTTTTATTATTCGACGGTTTATGAGTTAACCAACCAACTGGATAAGATTCGCAGGTAAGGAGCTCAAATGGAAGAAAATTTATAAGTGTGGTTAAACCAAGATTTGCAAGTCTTCTTCAGATTTATTTATTTATTTATTTCTTTTTTCACCCTGCTAATGAAGTTGGTGTAGGTATTCACTCTTATCTGTCTTTCAGTCTCTTTTCCTGTGTCATGATATCTCCAAAAGTTCACAATGTATTAATATGAAATGCGAGGGATGATCAAGGAATTGGTTTTCATTTCTGTGGTATTTTTATTATTCTGGAGCAGTAGTCTTGCAGAACCCTTCTCAATTTTTAAAATTTAAAAAAAAAAAAAATTCCCCTTCCACCTATAATTTACAAATGTATGTAACTTTTGGATTTTGGCTTGGTTTGTAGAATTATCTGAATGTGTATTAATCAAAATAAGAATGATGTTTACTGAGGAAAAATAGACTGACTGAACAGCATCTCTGTCACGTGAATGATATTCTTAGTTTTAATGTAACTTAGAAATAAATACTTGGAATTTAGTCTTAATGTCTTGAGAACATTGATGGAACCATGGTGTTTAGCAGAACACAGTTAGAAATCTGCTTTTCTGGAGGAAAAGAAGTTTAACAAACAGTCAATGAAAAAGCCTAATTCAAATTTCAAGGGAAGTAACTCAATATTCGTACATTCAAAGCTTTGATCCTTGATTTTCAATGTTTTATTTCCATTCAGTTTTCAGTTCTTGTTGTGCTTTGGCCAAGGTAACCTCTCTCTGAGTCCTTCCTGGTTACTGTGTTTCTTCGCGTACTAACAAAAAAATTTATCCTGAAAAATAGCTTGCAATATTGAAACAAAAACATTTGGGACTGCCAAACTATAGTGCTAAATTGAGAACTTATCTTATCCAAAGGGGGTACTATTTTATACCTATTTTTCACCTCAAAGTCTCGTACTCATATTATACATTGATCGTGTTATGCAGGAAGAAACGTTTTTTTATACCATTTTCATGGGGTTATGGTTTCAAATTGGAAACCATTAACCATAACTGTCAAAATAGGTTTCTCCAGTTTTCATGGTTAGCTTGCTATGTATGTATCATGCATACGAGCTACATCAATGGAGCCAAAGGACTGAAAATTTTAACCTTCATTCGTTATGCCTTGAAAAAAGACTAAAAAAAAAAAAGTTTTTTTAGGGGGGTCAATTTGCATTGTAAGTTCATGCTAAATCGGTCCTTTCGTTTGTGTCCAGCAGCATTCACACCTGTTTTATGACAATTTAGACTTTTTTAGTGATCGCTGTCTGAAGAAAATTGATAAGTAACTTACTCATTGATCATTCCGTCTTTCAATTTTTTAATTGATCACCACCAACCTTGTATTTGGCAAAAATATATGACTGTTTTTACTGAATGACTAACCACAGCTGTGTTTTTTTTTTTTTTTTCTTTTTTTAAAAATATTTTTTTTATCTTTCAGTTTTCTCCATGCTCGTCTCCGCACCGCAACCTTGAGGTCAGATTTTGAAGGTCAGGCAGTTCTTCTGAATCTTTTACTTCGTAATTATCTACATTTCAACTTAATTGAACAAGCTGGCAAGCTTGTGCTCAAGTCCACATTTCCAGATGGTGCAGCCTCCAATAATGAACTGGCCAGATTTCTCTATTATCTAGGTGAGTATCTCTTTACTTTTGACAGTAACATGCTTTATAGACATCAGAGATAATTGATTTTAATGATGGTAGACATTTAGGATTGGACCTAGATGCAGAGTTAGTTCCCCTATACCTTTTATAATTTGAATCCTATATGATCTGTATGTAATAGCCTAGTGAAATGAATCACATATTGCCCTATTGAGAAACTAGGTTCATGAGGAATCCCTACATATTATTTTTATTTTTGATTTTTTTGCCACCTGTTTTTTCTCGAATTCTGGAGTGTCTATTTTCTAATTCTGCTTGTTCTCAAGCTGAAATAATGTACCATTAGGTTTGAATTTTAACCATGTGACACCTAGTGTGGATCTGACACTGGTAAGATGGAAAATTGCATAATTTGTGAAGTAAACAATGTACAGAGACAAATGAATACATTTCACCATACAATTCTAACAAGGAATTCAGAAATATGGTTATTAAGATTCAAACACATCTTCTCTCTAATTCAAAGCAAATAAGTGGAATGTTGAAAAATCCAATTAGGTTCTCATATATAAACTAGATTTCAGCTGTTTTTCCTATAATCTGTTATTCCTTAATTGATGAAATGTCTAATTTATGATTCTGCTAGTTAACAGGTTGTAAAGTCCATCTGGGTTCATTTTACCCCTATAAGTAAACAATATACAAAGACAAATGATCACATTTTCCTATGTTATACAGTAGTGTGTATGTATATGTGTAAATGGATTCCTTTTTTCTGAATAATCTTTACATCCCAGATTGTCTAAAATGTACTCCCTTAATGTTGCTGATACTTTATGTATTTTGTTTTTCAGGCCGAATAAAAGCTGCCCAGTTAGAATACACAGATGCCCATAAAAAACTGACCCAGGCTATAAGGAAAGCTCCTCAACATACTGCTGTTGGATTCAAACAGACAGTGAGTTATCCTTTTATCATTATTTCTGGTTCTTAAGGGCAAAAGGGATGAAATCATCCATGTCTTGCCCTCGGATATTAAGTTGTTGAGTTGAAGATTTTTACCAAATATCAAATTTGATAATAAATTTCCCTAGATACAAGAGCTGGGTAGCAATTTAAGACCACTACTTAAATGTAGTCTTATTGCAAAAAGGTTTTATGCTATGGAAGAAAATGGATCCTAAATGTTCATATTGACTGGGATCAACTTCAAAAGTTTGGTTCAAAAACATATTACTATTTTATTTTTTATCTTATTTTTTGTACGTTTGATATTTAATTCTTAGCCCATAATAGCTTGTTAATAGTTATTCATGTTGCAGAATATTCTTCAATTTTAGTTTCAAAACACTCCTGATCATTATTTGCTGCTAACACTTGTGGATGTAGTTCTCTGTTGAGGGCATTCAGTCGCAGGCTAAGAGTTTCTCAAGTTTTCCAACTGCTTGATTATTGTTCAATCAGGAAAACTGATGGTGAAACCCCCTTTCTCTTGGTGGTCAGTCATGAATGAATGAAGTGTATAATATCTATAGAGATAACCGATTTACTCTCACTTTTGTTCTCATTAGTGAAAGCTTGAAATATTGCTGATTATGTTGGTAAGATAAAAAATTACAAGAGCTAAAATTTCTATATTAATTGAAAGTCTAAACAAGTGTTTTTATCAACCTGATTTATTTTTTCATGGTTGTTTCTTTTATCCTATCTTTTCAGTAAATGTCAAAGAAAATGATTTCTAGACAGTAACAAAAATAAGCTTCATTTACAGGGGAATTTAAACTCCCCCATCCTGCAATAAAGCCTCTGCCCAGGTTTGCTTTTTAAAAATCCACTCAAGTGTAAAGGCTTGTTTTTTATTATTCCAGCTTTATTTCTTATATAAAGTGAAAATTACATGCTAAATCAATTCTAGGATGATTTTCTCCTTAAATTTTGTTCATTTTCACCTTTTTGTTATAGGTTTGATGTATAGTTCGTTTTTTTTTTTCCTTTACAGGTCCACAAACTCGCTATTACTGTTGAACTTTTGCTTGGCAACATCCCTGACCGTTCTATCTTCAGGCAACCTTGCTATAGAAAAACTCTGGCCCCATATTTCCAATTGACACAAGGTAAACCTCACTCGATTTGAAACCTTCTTTTCTATTTATCAAACAATCAAGAGATTAGCTGCTGCAGCAGCAGTAACCAATTCTGTTTGGTTCTTCAGTGATTGTTTAAGACAAAAAATATTCTCAGTAATCAATGTATGCCCACTTGGTCAAAAACGATGGCAAGTATGAAATATGGATGGATACACATAGTGTTTTATGTAGTGGATATTCAGGAAAATTATGCAAGGGACACAACTCTTGTTATATCAACTTGATGTAGTTTACTTCTCTGGTTTTACAGACGAAAAATTAATACACCAAATGATGTGGTGTGTTATAATAGAAGATTCAAAGGAATTTAGCTGGTTGTATGAAGTAAAATGCAGATATACTCAGCTCTTCAAAATCTTGCTTTATGCCACTTTTTCTATTCTATGAAGGGCAAGAAACAAAATAGCATTCAGTATTTGATCAAGCCGTTATAGAAGCAGCATACACACTATTTCTACTATACCTTAGTCTCCTGTACCTCCCAACCTCCAACTATTCATCCTAACATACCGTCATTTTTTTTTTTTTTGTTTTTTCTTCTTTCTTGTGAGTATGCACAAAATTTTTCTCATAGATTGCTGGTGTTGCTTTGTTATTTTGACAAATGGAAAGTCTTTTATAGAAATCCAATAACCTTTGAATAGCGCGGGGGGGGGGTTGTACCTCTAATGGTAGTGTTGGTTGTTGATTCTTTTAGAAAATGGGGTGGGGGTAATTTGAAGGAAGATGAAAATTTAATTGAATTTTTGACAGTATTCCATTGTTCAAAGTTGGGAAAAAAAAAAAGACGATGTAAAATTGATCTAGTCATGCAAGTATATCCATAAGAGACTAGTATGAGGGTTTGATTAATTGGTTGTAGTTGTTTTAATTGTGTGTCTCTGTGTGTTAATGATTGTATAAGTTTATGGAAGAATATTCATTGTTAGTCATATGATATTACATTTAATGTATATAATGGATATTTCACTATTTATCTCTGCAATTTAGGGATAAAACATGAAATAATTCTTACACGCATATATTGATACACGTATTGCATTTTATATCTAAATATATATATATATGTATATATATACACATATATGGATACATATATTGCATTTTATATATATATATATATATATATATATATATATATATATGATTTTTTTCCTTTATGGTAATTATGCTAAGTATTTCAATCATGTTAAATAGTGAATTATCTATTCACAAATTTATATAAGTTAGACAAAAAAAATATTACTCTGGGTTTTCAAGAATTTTTCAAAAGACAATATTCTATCTTGTCATTCTCTTCTTGATTCTGTTATGATCAGACGGTTAAAAAAAGTTACAAATCTGTCTGACTAAATAGTGGTTTTTTGAAAGTATTTGAAAATATTTTCAAAAGTACGTAGTTTGTTTTTTGTACAGGAATCCTATATGAACCTGTAAGTAATTACCATATTTAATGGCATATAAGACTGAACTTCAGTTCAGAAGGGAATATTGAGGAAAATGGCATTTCCCTGAATTCTTTTCATTTATCACTATGTTTTTTAACTTATCAAGTTCTGGCTAATGTGAGACTGCACAGCAAAGCTTAGGTTCACCTTTTTCGAGTGCAGAGTGTGTGTGTGTGTAAGTGGAAAAAGAGGTATGTCCTCAAATATGGTGGGTAGCTTGCTGTAAGGTCAGTCACATTTCAGGGAGTTTAGGAAATGTTGAATATATTTCACTCACGCAGGTGGATATAGACAGCTAGGTGTATTAATATATAATGTTGTTCCATTTTTATTTGATTATCAGTAATGAGAATCCATTTATGAAAGTTGCTAAATTTGACCTAAAATCTTTAAAAGAAACTTTTTTTTTTTGTTTGTTGATCTTTTCAGTAGAGCTTTCTATTATTGTTTGATTTTACTTTTCATTTCTTTACAGCTGTGAAAAAAGGCAGTTTAGAAATCTTCAATGAGGTTTTAGAGAAGCATGGTAGCAAATTCCAGGCTGAAAATACTTACACACTAATTATCAGATTACGACATAATGTCATCAAAACAGGTGTACGCATGATCAACGTATCTTATTCTCGAATCTCCCTTAAAGACATTGGTCAGAAGTTGCTGCTCGATAGCTACGAAGATGCAGAATACATTGTCGCCAAGGTAAGTAACTCTTTGTCTTTGTTGTACTGCTTCGCTTTACCATACTTTATCTGCATTACTGCAAGGGATCTCAAACTGAGGTACGTGTACCCCAAGGGGCCCACAAGGGAAATTACAGGGTTACGTGACGTGTAAATATACACAATCCACTAAACACAACCTGTGTGTCTTGTAAATCTGACATAGTTGACAACAATAAGAAAATCAAAATGAACATTCTATTGAATAAAGATCTCTGGTTTGGGAGTAAATCTGTGCTTGTTAAACTTCATGCACTTTGAAAATTTTTTCTTTTAGTATAAACAAAATATGTGAAACTTTTAATTAATGATATGTGGGTGTGTCTCTCTTGAACTGTGCCTCGAATAGTTACTTACTGGAAAAAGTCAACTACATTACATAGCAAATACTACATGTCTACTGTCTGTTTTATAGTACCCATACATTTTATACTATATCCTTCGCAAGAAGTATGCCATCCCTGCTGGACAGGACAAACAGATACATCTCTGTTTAGCCTGCAACAAAATGACTGTTTTCGTTGCTGCCTTCAGTGTTATCATGTATCCACTCAAAAAAATGAATGCACGCAGATTGACCAATCAGAATATATATTCCCAAATGTAATTCATTTGTTCATTCTACCTTAATCTGAACCCCACATGTTTAGCAAAACCTTGAATATCGCGGTTTCGGTTAGTGTGAATTTAGATGAAGTATGGACAAGATATTGCTGTATAAATGAATGTAACCATTTACAAGCTGAAAGAAGGCACACCAAATTATTAGACCTTGAACATCGAGTTTTGGAACTACAGAAAATTTTGGAATGAACTATTCAAGGTACAATGTTACAATTCCTCTAAGAGAATCTGTTGGAGGATTCTGCTGTTAAATGACTGTTGTATAATAATAGTTCATGCATCATAAAATTCATTGTTACAGTCACTCATGCTGATCATTCATCCTTATCATTATTAGGTAGTTTTCTCAACTTAGGTCATTTATTTTTCAACAGTTGCAAGTTGTAAAAATTTCTAAAAGAGACTGAATCTGGTTGTTGTTGAATCAATTTGAATAATAAAAAAAAAAAAATTGTAGTGCTCTTATGCTGGCTACAGCTTCAGCTATCCCTACTTGTGACTTCACACATCACATTATTACTTCATTGGTTCTGGTTCGCGATATGTGAAGTACACTTTTAGTTGACAAGCACCTGAAGTGGCGTCACTCACCTTACCCTATGCTATTTTGCCTACAGCCAGAGGGAGAGATAAATTAATGCCTGTCTAGTGCTGGGGTTTGAACTTGGCTCGCCAAGTCCATTTTCTGTGTTGTTACCCACTCCTCCATCTCTTACCGCCTATTGTTGAGTCAATTTGGCAATTGAAATCAAAGCTTTGCCGACAATGGAAAATTGCTTTGTTGCATTGATTTAGCTTTTTGTTTTGTCTGCTTTTCAGGCTGTCGTGCTTGGCTGACCTCGGGTTGCAAAATTTTTCATATTTATATCACCCCATTTATTCTTTACTCTCCATAAATCTCATTTGAATGAAATCTTGGAAAAGAATTTTTTTTTCTCTTTTTCTTTCATGCCTGGACTATTATTAATCAAACTGAACAATAACTACCTTACTTTTAAAAAGGAAAGTTCTTAAAAAGTCGTTATTTCTTTATTGAGTATAGTCCTTTGAAATGTTAATGATTTGTTTAATCCATTGTATGATTTGAAATGTAGAACAATTAATACTATGTTTGAGTTCCATTAGCATCTGTGTATATATAATTCAATACCTGTAGCTCAGTGAGAATATTGCTTAAAGAAACATTTTTTTTCCACATTCATTCAAGTCCTGTCCTTTGACTTATTGTTTCCCAAATTTCATCGAGGTGTCAAGATGTAAATAAAAAGGACTTTTTATGTTATGTTAGCTTAGAACTATTTAATTCGGAAAAGTTGTTTTTAATGCAAAAGGTTTTCCATGCAAAAGAGTTGACACTTTGTGGCCCATATGGATGACAGCATGCCTAGATCATGTTTTTAGCTAATCTATATTCAGGCTCTATTTACATTTGTCATTTATTCTGTCAATAAATATAAGATTGATATTTTCAATAATTTGCTGAATATCTTTCATCAAAAGATCTTGCCATTTTTGTATGTAAGATGCAATGGTAAGAAAAAATGAAGGTTTTAAATACATTTAAAAAAATCATCCCTGCTTTTAATTGTAAAATAGTATCTTGTGTTATAGACATGCACATTCTATTAGGGACAGAATGCTGACGAGCCCAGTTATTTGATGCACAAAATTGAGAACAATGTTTTGATAAACATGTGGAAAATTGTTATTTATAATATCTATGTAATTGTGTATTCATTGAGATGTTCAATTACGTGGTATTATTCAATATTAGACGTGTATAGTGTTAAAAATAAAAACCGTTATGCTTATAAGTGGTATCATATTTTAATGAATGTTTTAATATATTTTTAATGGATGTATTTATCTGAAATATGTATCAAAAATTGGAGAATTTGAAAGCTTATCTGATTGGTATTTTTGTGGAGTCAATTTCATATTTTGCTGCCCACTGTTATCTCAAATTTCCCTGGGTACCACTGCACCAATCAAAGTGGATAAAGCTTCATGTAAGTGAAGATGTTGAACTGTCTGGAGATATGTGGAAATAATGAGTTTTCCATGAAAAACTTACTAGATTTAATGTTTCTATTCCATTATAATCTAACTTGGGTATTTAAGTACCTTGAATAGTTCTAAAAATCTCTTTTCTTTTTTTTTTAAATTTTAGGAGCTTTCAATCCATTAGACCTTTTGCACCATTCAGTGTTTAAAAAAAATCATTTTAAAGGTTTTATTGAGGGGTTTACAATGTAACTATAACGCTGAATTTGGCTCTCACTTTCTGCTATTTTCACAGCCGTACTGCTTGTAAGAATTATCATTTGATTCAATTTTACTTTGTATGAATTTTCATTTATTTTTATTTTTTAAATTGTGGAGTTTGTGTCTCTTAATTGGGGTATCATGTATGCCATACTTCGTAAAAATGGCGAAAGTAAGTTTTGTATTACAGTTATATTGTAAACAGGACATCTAGTGAAAAATGTTCTGAGTTTGAAGGAACAAAACTAACTATTTCATGAATCCAACTGATAGAATGCACTTGAAATGGAAAGTAAAACATGTACTACCTTTGTACTGATTTACATTATTTTTTTAAAGGCATGAGTGAGGTGATTAGTTATTGTTTAGAGGTAATCCTTGTGTGAGTCGGAATTTGCACTAATCCGGTACCCTTATGGTCCTATTGTGTCGGATTAGTGAAGTTCTAGCGTATATTCTTTCAGCAATTGCTTAGTTCCTATAAACTAGGTCACTTAGCAGTAAAGGGAAATAACTCTAGATAAGTTTTTCATGGATAGCTTCCCTTTAATTAGATTTCATTTAGAATGCTTTTTTTTCTTTCTTTTTTTCCAAATATCGTATAGTGATATTTTTCTATGGGCGTCTAGTCTTTTGTGCTACGGAAATTTAATCTAAATTGACCAAATAGTTTGTTTAGTGCCCACTGCATGTTTAGGCAACCCGAGAATTATTTTATGTATTCAATATTTTTATTTTATTTTTTATTTTTTTTCCAAGAATATCTCCTTATTTGTGCTCATTTTACACAATAGTTTTTCAATAGATCAAAGCATGTACTTGAATTGTTGCTTTTCAGGATTAATTCTAAAATTAATTTTTCTTATATCATTTGATAAAACTTAGAATTATTCAGCTGTTATGGTTTTAAGGTAGACAAGTTGGGTAATTATGATTTCTAGGTAGTTAAGAGTCTCCTTTTCAGGTTTTTTGAAAGCTTTTTAGTATTAACTTGATACTCAAGTTTTGATGTGCTACAGTACTTAGGGTTGCCAATTTAGATGTGATTTTTTTTTGACTCTGGAAGTCCCTCTCAAATTTGTAAAATTTAAAGAGAAAAATTGCAATTGGCAACTCTAAAATATGGAGAAAAGAAATCTAAATCTGAATATTATCAACACTGAACTCACAAATTTGAAAAAAGGACCAAACTCCTAAATTGGTAACCCTGACAGCAAATAAAAACTCCAGATATTTAGTCCAATGAACAATCTCTGTAAGCCTCTTTCATGTATATACACGCATAAAATAATTTTTCCCTTCTTTTTTTTTTCTCCTGGTAATTATACCTTGAGAATATTACAAGTGGGAGACTATTTTAAAACAGTTTTTTCAGTGACTTTCTTGCAACAAAAATCGGTTACAACTTTGGAACTGTTTATACCTGATCCCAAATCTTGAGAGAAGGTTGGGCTCCCACTGAAGATGTGGTGTAGTGTAACGGAACACCATATCGGCTGACCAAGATTGACTTTCAGCTGGGGCTGTTTCGCTTCACATTAATGCCCATTGGAAGGACATGAATCCACTTCTCTCCCCAGCCATGGATAAAAAGCTGGGCAGTTGGAGCCCTTGAGCCCTGTAAGGCAGTTCACCTAAGAGAATGTTACTGGGCCAGAAAAAAATTTATAGGGTTGGGTGTCAGGCTAGCTATTCCATCATAGAAAAACTTCCTTGTTACTGAAACTGCATTAGAGTAATTGCAGCCCTCTGCTCTGTGAAAAGTCTACTGAAATAAACATTAGAGCATTACGATAAAATGCAATCCTGCAATTTTCTTATATACAGTATTTATATTTTATGTTTAGCAAACAGTTTAATTGGTTCTATTGCCAATACTTTTATTAACTTTGAGTGATAATTCACTAAATACAGTTTGAATTAGTGCCAAGAAGGGCACCCAGCTGTAAAAAAAAATACCGTTTTTTAAGATCTTTGTGATGGAGTAGAGGGGAGAGGTGGATATACTCATCATATGCTGATAATCTGACTTATCCTCAAAATAAATGAATTGTTCCTTACGTAATTCAAGAGTATTATTATATTCAGAAATCTCTGTTGAGAAAAAAATTTGAGTCTGTTTTCATCAGTTTTACAAAAGCAGATAAAAAAAAGCTTGTTTCATTTATCTGTTATTTACTTAAAGTTTCATTTTTCCACATCCCCCCCCTTCCCTGTTGTTCCAGCTTAAAAAACGAAAATAAAAAAAGTTGGCTATATTAGGAAGTTCTCAAATGTATATACATGTCGGCTTACATTATAAACTTGGATCGTTGCCAAAATAAAAAGCTGTATTTGAGTTTTTAATTTTTTTTTTTTCCTCCATTTTAGGCATTATCTCTCTTTTTTTTTTTTTTTTATGGAAAGTTTTTACTTATTCAAAAAATTTTCCTGCTGCCATTGAATTCAATTTTTTCCCCCTTCCTTTTTCTTCTTCTTCTTCTTCTTCTCCACTGTTTTATTTCATTAATCTTTTTCATTTATTTCTCTAGATAATGGATCCATTTGAAAAATTGTATTTTCTCTTTTTTTTATTGTAATTTCTGCTCAAAGTTCTTTGTTCCCCATCCGTGTGTTTGTTTTTCTTCTATCTTTTGTTTGCTCCAGCACTTCAATATATTTTTATTTTGGAAAAAAAACAAAACAAAAAAAAAAAAAAAAACAAAAACATTTTTATTTATTTATTTATTTTTTTAATGTATTTGAAAAATTCCTGAATTTATTTTCTGATACTTCCACTATTTAGTTGTATTCTTCTACCTTCTCTCTTCCCCCAACATTGAATTCTGATATTGTCATCTTTCTTTATATCTTCTGTGTGCTTGTTGGTTGGGGGGGTGGGGTATTGTTACTTGGATGCATTTAGGAGGGCAGGGGTAACGCTGATGATAAGGTGGGGTTTTGAATTGTTGAAAAAGTAAAAATAGCGCTTTGGTAAAAATGTAAATTAATTGGTCTATAGGATCAATGGTTCTGATGTGTTCCAGTGGCAAATCCTTCTTTTAATTTTTTTTTTTTTTGTTATTTATTTTTTGAAATTTTTATTTTCTTGTTTAGTGGTCGTAGAGATCATTAATCCTTGTATTTGCAATCAATATCGTCGTTCATATTTCTTCCTAGCACTGATAACGATCTTGAAATTAAATTGTTTGAATCGGAGGTGGAGGTGGTCTGGGGCAAGGCTATTGGGACACGGGTGGGGATAGGGATGTCGCTTTTCCTAATTGGTTCTTCCTTTTTGAAATATTAAACTGACTGGCCAACAATGTTTCTACCAGTCATCAATTTGAGTTAGGTGCGCAATGTCACCTCTGTTATGCAGACTCACCGACCCAACCCGGCCTTCTACTCTGCTGATCTCCCAGGGCAGGACAAATATCTCTTTCTACCAATTCTAGTTTCTTTGAGTATTTTGCTGGTTTTAATTTTTCTATATTTCTAATTCCAAGTTGAGATTTATTCAAACAAATGTGGAGGAAAATTTTCAAGTGTTTTTATTTTGAATTTTTCTTTTATTGATGTTAAAAGAGTTTTATGTTAACATTAATCAACTTTTCTATTAGCTTACACCACTTTGAAAGAGTTCTTGTTTTTATGTTTTCAGTGTGGTGGGCCTGTTTTATCAAACCTGAAAGTCTGACCATAGGTGCACTAGTTCGATCTTTAGTGCCTTTAAAAGCCCCTTCCTTTAGTCACTGTCATGCCAATATCATAGTAAAATAAAATTTTCATTCATGCAACTGATGCATACTTGTCTTCAGAGGTAGTAAAATAGAATTCCATATTCTGATGACATAATAATCAAATGTCAAGTGACATCAGAAAAAAGTATTTCTCTCATAGGAGTGAGAGGGAATGCTTTGTGGAGATAGTTTGAGGCATTTGCTGTGTCAATTTGTCTGTCAGTCAGTGACTATGATGGCCGCTCTAGAAGCTGATGCATCTACAAATATTGTCCGCCCAGTTTTTATTATTATTTCTTCCGTGTGTTTTTATCCATGATCATTTCTTGCTTTCACCCCTTGAGAACTCTAGACATAACCTACACAATCCGTTTCTCTAACCTTTTACACTCATATGTGAACTTATGCCCAAATGACTTAACCTCTAATCGCAGAGCTCAGCTCCCACTGATTGTGAAATGATAAAAAATTCCGTCATGTTATTGTTCGATAGCTGAAGAGAAAGCAATTCGTATCTTATGTTGGTTTCAAGTTCTCCAGACAAGGAAGGTGAGATGGAGAAAAGGCCAAAGAGCAGACATCTTGCTGGGTTTAGCTAATAACTAGTAAAAGAAATCTAATGAATGATATTTGCTCCTTTCTGCTTGGAAAGGCAAAGAAAATGTAACCGGAAGTAAGTCTCTACATAGCTATATTTCTTCCAATTTGTGTTATGACTCACTTGGGTTGACTTGATCTACTTCTTCTATATAGAAATCAATTTGAATTCGTACTTGTAATTGCTGTGACCCCCCCCCAAAGAACCCCCAAACCTATTATTGTTTTTCCTTACTTAATCAAATGATTACTTCAAAGCAAACAATTTTTCTTGTCATTGTGTTAACATTTTTATATGATTTACTCTGACCTCTTCCATAGTGTGAAATTTCAACTATTGATTCTTTGGAAAGATTATTGCTGTTGGGGAATACAGTATCTGACTTTTGATTCACCAAACGTTTTTTGGTTTATTGAGTAAAAATAAGAAATTTACAAATTTTTTATATTAACTTTATTGAACATCATATTTGCTTTTTTTTTTTTTCCTCTTTTTTTTTCTCTTTTTTTTCTTTTTTTTTTTTTTTCTTTTTTTTTCTCTCTTTTTTTTTCTCTCCTGGTATATTCAGTCATTTTCAAGGCGGCTTCATAATTCCACCCCCGCCCAACTTTTTTTTTTCATCTTTCTCTGCAGAGAAATGCTCTCGGTACTTTTTTCCAGGGATTTGAATTTTCTTTTTCATTGAGAATTCTGTAAAAACTGGAATAAATGATTATCTGAAAGTACAATATCTACTGAAGAAAAAGGCTTGATGAGTGAAAACTTTCAAGCCAAGCTGTAAGAATTTTTACCTGGTTGCCATCAAAACATACCGTCTAGAGTCCTCCTCATGAAATATTACGCCCTTTCTCTTGACTAAATCCAAAGGGACACTTTTTGTCCATTGATTGCTCCCTTCAGTTGATCAAGATGAGAGCAGTACTCGTTTGAATCAATCATTTAGCAGGCAATCGGTTAAAGGGAGGGTCCCCTGGAAAGAAATCCATTCTGCCAGTCAACAGACCAAGCATGGTGAGTATGGCACTATGCTTAATCAAAACCATGATGATATCTGAGATCTGTGGTATAAGAGATAGGAGGACCTGCTTCTCTGATAATGATGACAAGACTGATAATGATTTATGTTAAATTTGATTGCTCACTTTCTCAATCATAACAAAAATTCTTTTCAGATAGTGACCTGTTGAGTTGGGTTTTTTTTTTTTTTTTTCATGCTATATTACGAAATTATTAGTAACCATTTGAAAAAAAGAGAAAAATTTTTTTTTCTATCGATCAAAGTATAATATCTGTATCCTCTCCAAAGAACATTGTATAAAGCTAGTTTTCAAAACTTCCAATCGAGGGAAATGAGATAAAGTGAGAAATGCGTTCTTGGTTGTTTGTTATATTTCGGTAAAGATTTAATGCTCTGAAGGTGACTCCTTTTGCAGAGCAAAAGTTAGTCCTGCCATTGCAGGTGACTTTGATTACTGCATGGTGATTATCATGGATAGACACCAAAGTTTCAGGCTTTCAAAGTTACTAAGTACACAAAGTCTTGGCGCTCTTGAAGAAAAATGCTGAGTGCTAAAGATTAATACTCCTTTTATTTGTTGTTTCTTGAAAGATATTGCCTGTCTATACGATCAGTTATGTTCTTTCATTCCCCTCTTTTTTTCTGTGGAAATCTGAAATATTGTACAAAATGATCTTTTGGGGGATTTTTTTTTATTTGTTTGTTATCATTAATTTGTTTTCTGTTTTCCTCTGACTCTGACTCATCCAAGCATCCTTATATATATAATTTTTTTTTTTCCCCCTTTGTCAAAGATTTTTGTATTCAGGCTTATATAAATTAATTTGCTAAATGTACATTTACAAATTTTCTGATGTGGAAATTAAATTTTCATTTTTTTCTTCACCCTATGAGAGTTGGTCATAGTTTAAAAGCTGTTAATTTCTGACCGTTTCCAAAATGAAGACCTTGGCATTATGATAATATTCTTTGTCAGTTTTTTTATTCAATAATATCATAAAACTTTGGAATTGAATTATTTAATGGCAACCACTTCAGTGCAAAGATCTAAATTGTGTTAATATATTTATACACATCTGTTTATGTATACACTTCCCTAGCTGGGGTACCTGGCATTGCCCAGGCAAAAAAAACCTGAAAAACTTAAAATATAACATATGAAAGCTAATGATATTACATGGAGATTTCAGAATATTAAAAAGGTGGTGGAGTTATGTGTGTGTGTGTGTGTGTGTGTGCCCCCCCCCCAGCTAGTTTAGCACATATTAAAAAAAAAAAAAAAAATAAAACTTCAAATCTAACTACACATGAAAGCAAATGATAATTTATGGAGATTTCATAAAATTTTTTTGAGCGGGATGCGTGCACTCACTTGAAAAAATTTCAAATGCCATGGCTCTCCGTTTTCCACTCTGTATGTATCCCCCCCTCTATCAAGCCTTCCACTCATGCACATGGTCAGATACTTTCAGGACATGGATGCATTTTCGTCAAAAAACATAAGGAATTATATAAATTCCCCTCCCCCCTCTGTGACTGTTAGATATCAGAGGTCAGCACCACCTATCCTATGTTAATACTTGAGTTCAGTTATCTTTGTTCACAAATTTGCAGCCCCCAGGGTGCAGCTATTTAGGAATCTATTGAACACAAAGAAACCAAGGAAGAAACAAATCACCAAGCATTTATTGTCTTCAAAGTATTATTATCTAAGAAATTTTTGTTAGTGGCATCCAACGATTGTTAAATTTTTCATAGTCCAGAGTTTATTTCATTGCTATCTGCTTGTTAGGCCAACCCGTTAACTACAGGACAGATTCCCCAACATTAAACTTGTTGGTATGAAAAATAAATAAGATATTTTTGTACTTGCATGTATAAAAGCCAGTTATATTATTGAAGTTTTATGGTAGCCATTTTATCTGACTTTTTTTTTTCATTTAAAGAATATTTTTTCTAATGATCTGACCATTGTTTTGCACCATGTTTCATTTTCATCTGTATAATGTACATTATTATGTTATTGATTGAAATCTAAGGAAAATTTTCAACTCTTGATCATGGGGGTTGATTACCGAAGGAAAAGGGTAGAACATAAAAATAGTCGTTACTTAGAAGTTATGCTTCTTGTAACTTTTGTCTTTGCGAGTGCAATTCCTAACTGACAACCTCAGCCCTCACCTGCTTGCATAGTCAAGTTTTTAACATAATGCAGAAGTCATGTTCTGTTGATGAAAAAAAAAATGCCAAGACAAAGCAACCAGCCTTTGTTCACTCTGTTATGACAAACAGCGTCTTTTTTTAATTTTTTTTTTTTTTTCAAAATCTGGTGCTAAATGGCCTTTCAAACATTTTAACCCCCAACCCTTCTTTGATTGATGTTTAGAAGAGAATTCTTTTATGTCAAAGTTTTTCAAGTTTTGAAAACAAAGAAAATTTTCAAACACCAAAAGGATATTTAATAAATAAACAAATAAATAAATAAGAATCAAAATTAGCACACAGGCTGAAAAACTGATTTAAGAAAAATCAATTTTTCTAAAATGGACTCCAAAGCTCCTTATTAAATCGCAGCCTGGCTAAACGTAAAGGCTTGGGCATTGCACAAATACAGTTATTTACATTTTAAATCTTTTCTTCAATTTCTACTTAGCATTTTCGATGTATTTCTCTTGCTGGTAGCAGTCGCAGTGTCAGCTCTGAAATAGTTCTGAAATGAAAGATGAGGAAGGGAGGAAGAAAAGGAAGACGAGGGGAAAAAAATTAAATTTACTCAATGTTTTAAAAGCCCCCCCGCCCTTCAACTAAAAAGTTTCCAAAATAAATAAAATGTAATAAGAATTAATGTTTTGATTTTTATGATTTTGTTTCTGTTTTCAGTTCAATTTCAAGATACTGTATACCATTGGGAAATGTTACTCATTGTCTTGATGATGGTGATGATGGAGATTCTTGTAGCACTGGATTAAAACTTTGTTAGATTCATCTCACCGCACCCCTGGTTGGCTCGCCTCCATTATTCCCCTCCCCAAAGTCTGTCCCCCACCCAATCTTTTTCATATTGTTTAGTTTCTACATACTGCACAAGGTACAGCTGAGTTAATGCAAAGATGGCAACTAATAATAATTATATAATGATATTCACATTATCAACAATAATGACACCCTTAGCTATATTAAAATCAATAGTAATAATGATTTTACAATTGATATTAAGTAATAAAAATATTGATGATACTTAGAATTATGTATCATACCACTTATATCAATATACTATCAATATTGTGAATGAAAATATGAATAATTTTAATCATACCAATACCATTGTGAATTATAAAATACTACCATATTGTAATGATGCTAACTACATCATTAATAATATAACTTACCGTATGAATAATATTCCTAATAATAAAAAGATAACAGTAGCATGTGTAACGATGCTTATTATAGAAATGTTATTGTCCAGACCAATATTGATAAAAGTAATTATATTAAGATGATGTGTGTAATGATCAGATTAATAAGAAAACCGTTATAATTATATATTTTATCTTAATAATGAAAACAATAACATCACAATTCATTAATTTCTACTGCGAATAATTCAAGTACTGCTAAGAAAAATTAACATAATGGAAAAAGGCAAAAAAGAAATGTTGAAATTTTAAAGCTAAATGCAAGAAAAAGCTAAGCTGGAGAAAGTAATTACCTTTGTACCATTGGGAAGGGCAATCTCTAAAATTCTAAATGAAAGTGAAAAAGAAAATAATTTCAAAAATCTTATAAAAGCCTTTACAAAGAAGGACAATTCCACTACAACCAGATCAGTTTTATAAAATATGGGCTAGGATAGAAAAAGCTCATTTGAGTATTTTAAAAAAAATATATATATATATATGTACACACATAGGCTTGTATGTAAGAGCATATATGCTCACATAACTTGCATGCAGATATTCAGATTATATAAATTTGAGTATCTCTCTCATATGTGTGTATACATATATCTATATGTATGTATATAAATGAAATCTAGGTTATCTGGTAATGCTTGGGTTGAACTAACATACAATGATTTACAAAATTATTAATATATGCTACATAATCTAATTTGTTCTGTTTAGCATTTATCTTACCATTCGATTAAACAAGCTATAGAAGAGAATCCAGGATGTGTAATAAAGAAATATTGGTTTTTGAGAATTAGGATGCTGCTCTATGATACAGATTCAATGCATACTTTATTTTTTTCTTTCTTGGTCTTTACCAAAATTAATGTGAAAAATCAAAGTAATTTTGTATGCTCCTTTCCTCTATGAAGGAGAAAGATTCATTTGAATTTAATCTCAAGAGTTCTATTCAGTTTTATATAAACCAACTCTTCACCTCAGCTATTTTCTGAACTGTTCTCATTCAAAGTATATAAAAAAATGTTATTGCATTTTCTTTTTCTTCTATGAATTTAACTTAGATTTATAGACTGCTTGTAACCGCTGCAGAACTCTTCAATGAATACGATTAAAAAAATGCAACTCTTTTGTGAATTGAATTTAGAAGAAAAAAATTACCAGAAAGTGCTACAGAAATAATTTTAATCAGAAGTCAATCCCCTTGGATTACTATTTGAAATCTGTGGTATGAATTGGAGAGTCAATATTCCAATAAAGATGAAATTAACTATTAATTAGTCTTCTGTTGTCTACAGAACTGTTTGGCTTTTGTTCCTCTGTTTTCGTTCTTGCATATGCAATTCAAAGTTGCACTGTTGATAGCAAGAGACTTGTAGGAAAATTGTGAGTGCTCATGCAGTTTTTATCATGGTTAGTGGACTAGGGGGAAAGTTCAGATACCCTTATGACGTGTCCTATATCTTTTATATAATTAGGAACCATCAACCAAAGGTTTCTTCAGTTTTCAAGTTGGCTATCTATCTTTGTATGCATGTATAACACATGCAGACCACTCCAATGGAGCTAAAGGGCTGAAAATTTAAACATTTGCATTTTATGTCTAGAAAAAAACAATTTAAAAAAAAGAATTTCCCTCAAAATAAGTTTTCATTTATTTACTGCCAGAAAATGGGTATAAAGTACAATCTGAACAGCTGAAGTTGAGTCTTCATTTTTCAAATAATTTTGATGAATGAAAATATTTTATCTTTATTTAAAAAAATCTTTTTTTAATTAAACTAAACATTTTATGCAATCATATGATTTCACTCTCCTTTTTAAATGATATGAATTGAAAATTAATTCATGATCTTGAGATGTATGTTATAATTGTCCTTCACATTTTAAATGGAGATGATTATGGGTTTTGATCCATCAATATACAAGTAAATAATTCTGCCGAGGAGGCTGAATCCTCAAGGACTGAAAAGTATGTTTTTCATTGTCTCTTGAGAATTATGCCAGAGTAATATTCAAAGACTCGAGTAGAAGACAAGCAAATTTCTTATATAGTATTAATTACTACCGCTGTCCCATAATGGTTGTTAAATTTATGTATGAATTCATGTGTGCAAATGTAACATATTATGGGACGGAGAGTGGACTTGATTAATGTTTTGGTTTTTGTCTTTTCATCATAGGAATGGTTATAAAGGTCATCCATTCCAAGTGTGCATCTTATGTATTCATGAATATAGAACATTTAGAAAAAAATGTATGTCCTGAAAATCAAATTAAGAAATTTGAGCTTTGCAATCATTATTGAAGTACTGCTTATATGAAATAATTAAAACGGTTGAAGTATCTTTGATGTATAAAATAATGTATGAAAATACTAGTCTTCATTTGTATCATTAACATTAATTCCCAGATAATTTCAAGAAAACGATTCAAATCTGAAGAATCATTTAAAATGGGTCTGGTTAATCACTCAGTAGAAACCATCACATGGCTGATGTCTTTTGGCAGCATGCTTTGATGGGGGTGGTGATCAATTAGAAAAATGTTGAAAGGGCTGATTGATAAGTTTCTACTCTTGCCTTTTGTTGGGTGGTGATCACTTGAAAAAGACGGTTGAATTTTCTAAAGAACATGCACGAAAACTGCCATTCACCAACAAAGAGACAAATTTAGCATTAACTTAGATTGTAAAATGAACCCCTCCCTCTAAAAAATTCTATTTTTTTTCCTATATATAAAGAGTAAATATTAAAATTTTCAGCCCTGTAACTCCATTGCTTTGGTCTGTACTGTTTGCATGATATATATATTGGTTGTTGAACCCCCAATCTGGAAGGGTAGTGAAAAGAGGAGGAGCCTTTAGGCTGCCTCCAATTACAGTCAGCTAACCATTTAGGTCCATGCAGCCATCATTTAGAAAATAGTTAACCTACTTTCAGTTTGAAGTTAAGATTTGAAAAAGGAAAAAACTCAGTTTAGTCATGATTGATGTCCAAAAATATTTGGACCCCAAACCAATAATGAATAAAAAGGCAGAACTTTTCTATTCCTTCTAAAATATCTTTGGTTTCTTAGAACATTTTCTTGGGGGTTTTGAAAGACCTCTCAGAACCGAGCTGTTAATTTTAGTTATAAATTAGGATTTAACGGATGATTAAACCGAAGAGAGAAAACAAGAAAAACTAATAAGTTGTAAGATTTCATTTGGTTTTGAGCTGATGACAATCTTACTGTGTGTTGTGCCTTTGAAAAATAATCTAAGAAAAAGTGATGGTTGTAGTTGATTAGAAATAGTCAAGGAAAGATATGTAAACTGAAAAAGGCTATGAACTGATAAAAAGAGAGCAAGGCTGAGGAATCGACATGTTTTGAAATTCACGGAAGATATATAATGATGGCTTTTTTGTGCATATCTGTTCATAATTCTAAAAATCTTGGAAATAAATGGGAAATTTTTTGTCAGATTTTACAAGGAGACAAAACTATTTCTAAGACCACCTTTAAAAGAGAATTACTCTCTTTATATTAAAAACTTGGAGATGACGAATTGTGATTGAATGATTTTCTTTTTTTGGTTCACCATTCTCATTATTTTTGTTCACTTTTTGTTTATATTAAAATGTTTCAGCTGATGTACTCTATGACCCTTTCCAGGTGAATATTGAATTTGGCAACCTTCATAGAATTTTGAATGGAGCCCTTAATTTTGTTCAATGGGATATGTTAGAAACCATTAACCTAAACTATCAACATAGGTTTTGTCAGTTTTCAAGTTGATCTTTTGTATGAAAGTGTAGTACATACAGGTGACACCAATGGCGCTAAAACAATTACTCCTTATGCATTTAAAATTTCTTTTTTTCTTTTATGATCTTTCTAACGGTACTACAATCATCTATTCACAAGGTAGTGCTAATAACTGGCTGAAAGAGTGAAGCATCCATCTCTTGAGAACTCTCATTGGATTATAGGGCTGGTGACAGTCCCAGTTTCCTTTACATGCATTTGCTTTGTAATCCCTGCTAGTTTCAAGTCTGGTAGAGACCAGGACTTTATTCTTATTTTTTATGGCAGGATGCAAGTCCACCAAAGAGATACCTCCACCTTAATCACTCAGCTTAGAGTGTACTCAATTAGCTGCTGAGTGCACAGGGAAATTTGTCCTTATGAAGAGTTTTCCACACTCTTTGCTCATGCTGGGAATCAAACTTGTGACTTTCTGTGTGAGAGGCAGACAGGCTAACCATTATACTAATAAGTTGCTAGGGCAGGGCACAGCACGATGATGCTCAGAGATGTGGGTTTTGCCAAGTCAACCTTGCATAGTGTCCTAATGAAAAGTTTACCAGTGAGAATCGCTCTTGGAACATTCTGTATGTGAAGCAGACGTAAGAATTACATTATCCAAGTGGATGCTAGCTTTAATACTGAATCTAAAAAATAAATGATCACATTAATTTTTGATTGTATCAACATAGTAATGAACTGTTATGGTTATGAAGAAAAAGCAGTCAGAGTTGAAAATGCATTGATTGCTTTTTCTGATTGTAGTAATGGTGACATGTTGCGGAAAATCATGAAATGTGAAGATGCCTCACTTAATATAATGTGGATTGCTATATGAGGCGAATGGGTTGTGGACCCCAACATTTTTGCTTTTATCATCACCCACTAGTCCAGAAAATCATGACCCCTCCCCCCTGCTCCCCCAATAGAATTTCTTAGAAATTTTTAATTAGACTAAAACATCAAATTTCAATTTGCAATCAATTGATATATTCGTGCGGTATTTTGTATATAATTTCTTGGATTGTGCAATGAAAACTACACCTCCTTTTGTCAGTGAACTTGTTTTGGCACTGGTAATTGACTTTTGATTATCTGTGGTTCATTTATGAGCTGGTTGTCTTTCTTGGACCCCAACACCTGCTGTGGGACTACTATATAAGCTAAGAGAACAATTGAGTGGAAAGGACATGCACAGACAAATGAAAGTATTTAAAAAAAAACCAAACTTGTGTTGTAAAAAGACTCCATCAATCTGCTTTATTTCCTGCTGCATTCAGCCAGTGACAAGAAATAATTATCATCAAATTTCTTCTTTCCAACTTATTGTAATCTTGTGGCTATAGTGCCAATCCCTCTTCCTCTTCCCGACCAAATCTGGGGATTCAGCAAGTATGAATTACCAAGATGTTCACGTGCAGCTAAGCCCATTATCTGTACCATAATAGCATTGACAAGAGCTTTGATGTTAATAATGGTTATAACTACCCTTGTGTATTAAACAAAAATGATTTCATGCACAACCCGTGCTGATCTGATTTTAACTGGTTGCATTGCAGCTCTTCCTTCTTCTTTTCTTTCTCCCTTGTTTCTTATTCTAAGGTTTTCTTCCTTGTTTTATTTATTTATTTTTTATCATTATATTTTTTATTCACTAATGTAACTTCCTATAACAACATTACACACCTTCAACTTGGAAACCAAAAAATGAATGCAAATAATCACAGGCAAAGCAATTTCTTGTGTTCATATTTGCAAGGTTTTATTACACTGGCTTTTTTTCCCCCCCTTGTACGGGCAGAAGTGTCTTAATAGCAACTTTAGGAGCACAATGAGATAAGTAGGAAGTAAGACATAATGACAGTAATTAATGGAATGTATAAGTAAATAACTGTACCTGAGCAGGTGGAGATGGGATGAAAATTAAGGAATAATTACAGTAGTTAATAAATGTGCATGTAATTATAAATACCTTGGTATGAATCTCTCTCCCTGTATGTGTGTGTGTTAAACTTTCGTACACACATAAATATATGTGTATTTTGCATTCATGTCTGTTGAAAGTAGTGCCTAATAACTATAATGTTGGTTTTTATATATATATATATATATATATATTGTGTGTGTATGTACGTATGTTCATGTACATGCAATTAATATATAATTAATGGCTGTGGAAAATTCAGATGTATTTGAATTTCTATGAGATAATCGTTTAGATGTAAGAAACTGCTGAATTTGATTTTTATCTACAAAATTGTTACGGACAAATAAACCAAAAAAGTTACTCTTCATTTTGTAACCCATGTACCATCACTAAAAAAATGACGTCCATCTTCTTTTTCTTTTTTTTGTCTTTTAAATACTTCTTTGATGTATTGTCTCCTTTCCCTGATGTATACATTCTGACTGACATACTTAATGCTTAAAATTTCAACACTATCATTCGTGTACCTTCAGCTTATTTGTAAGTCCTCAGTCTTCTAAGGTCTGTGTCAGTTAGAATCACGGTAGTTCCGCTTAATTTTAGTTTCTTCAGTGGGTCAGAAAACCCACATAGATAATGGGAAAACGCATTAGCAATTCTGTGTCTTGATGATGTATATTTCTGTGTAAAAGTAGTGGGCACTCAATTTTAACCATTTTAAACAAATTTCTTTTGTGGATTTTTTGATTATTACAACTTTGCGTCTGGTTTTGATATTTTTGAGGTAAGGAAACCTAGCTCATTTGTTTCTTTAGACCAATTCATTTATATTTTATCTAGAATCAATTTACCAATGACACATCTGGGTTTTATAAAGTATGGAATGAGTAATATCTCTCCTATTTGAGCCTAAAATGTTGATGTCTTTCTGAATGTAAAGTAATCCGTCTTTTGAAGTAGGTGGAGATTTTAGAGGCTAGTCTGTGCTTTGTGGCCTGTGAACTTGGATAGGTTGCTCTATATTTTGTGAGCAAGAATTGGGTTTTTTTTTTTTTTTTTCTTCTTCTCTCCCAGTGAGGTTAGTGGAGCATGATGGCTTCTTCTGTTTTTATTATGTAGAAGGATCTTTTATCACATGGGTCAGTTTTTTTTTTTTTTTTTTTTTTTTCTTTTCTAGCAGTAGGGTGTATAATCTGATGTAGAAAGTATGCTCAAGTTAGAACTTCATTGAGAGCTATTCCATCAGGTGGGCAGAGGCAGGTCAAATCAGTCTTTGCATGCTATGGTTGTCGACAACAAAACCTTTTCTCATTAAGAGCATGTGTCTTCTCAGAAGGAAAGGTAAAATGTTCAGAGGGACCAAATGTTTGGGATCAGTGCACAATTTCTATTGTGCTGTTTCTATTCATTATCATGGCTTGACTTTGTGAATGAAAGATTTAGCTGTTTTAGGCCCTCTGGCTGTTTCTCTCTTTTTTTTTTTTTTTTTTTTTTTTTTTTTGCTTGTTGAATAAAGTTGCCTACATATTGCTCAAGGTCAAAGTAGCTTTTTGATCAACTTTGAATTGGAATCTGGCACACTTGCATGGAATCAACTTAATTTGACAGTGCAGTAAGTACAGAGATCAGGAAAGCATGGCGTAGTGATGTCTTGAATATTGAAACTGGAATTATGTGGAAAAACTTTTGTTTGAAACTGAGCCTTGAGACTGTTTATGTTCACTTTGCACTAGTACCTTTGGGAAAGGCATGAATCCATCTTTTCTTTCTCCACCTCAGCTCTGTATAAAATAGCAGGGCAACTAGTCTTGAGATGTCAGCCAGTCTAGTAGGACATCTCTGATCCAAAACAATGGAGTGAAGCTTCCCTGAAGGTGGTTGGATGCCAATTTTGACATCCTTACGGCAGCTCCTGCAGTCTATCTGATGCCAAATGTATTGCATTTGGCTTTCTTTTGGATTACATCAGTGAGGCCAAGGTGGGACTGTTCTGTTGACTGGGTATCCCTGGATATCTGTATGCTTTGGCCAGGCTCGCATCCCTGGAGACGTAATCCATTGTCTGTTGAAACGGAAGGAATCCTCCTTCTCTTTTGGTAACATCTTTCATCAGCTCCCTGTCAAGGTGCTTTGCTTTTCATTGCAAAACTGAAATTACCAGGCATCTCCAGACTGTGACAGTTTGGCAATATATCAAGTAAATAATAGGTAAATAAAGCTAAAACCCAGCTGTACACGTCACAAATAAATTGTAAAACATTTGAAATGGTACACAGCCATATCTGTAACAGCCTATCATTACCAATTAATTATACTAATGTAGATATATATATGTATGCATGTATATATTTCATGTGTATAAATAAGCATACTGATTTGTAATCCTTTCTTATGAATAGTACAAATATGTATGTATACTGTTTTCATTTACTTCAATTAGCATAGTAATCTACTGGAAAAATACTTATCAGCTGTTGGCAATATTGATTCAATCCAAAGACATAATGTGTGTGTATGTATGCACACAATGTTGAGTGGTAGGAATTGTGTGTTTAATATACACACACATATATGATGTCTACTTCTTATTGTTGCTTTCTTTCAATTACTATTTACCTACAAGATTATTCGAAGAACGTGCTTATTGTCACTTTTAAAGATTTTTTAATTTTTTTTATATCTTGCTGAATTGCATTTTTCAGATGGGTTATGTATGAATGATTTTTGTATTTTTTTTCTTTTTCTCTTTCCCTTTAGTAATTGTATTAACAGGTATGAAAAAAAAAATATCAATAAAAACTGACAATACTATAAAATGCCATTGGCAAATACCACTCACTTTTGTTTATACCCTACCCCTGTTGAATCATTGTCTATTATTCTAAATTGTGTTTTTCTAATAGTGTTGTTTGTGGGTTTTTTTGTTTTTTTTCACATCTTCGGAAAATAGATTAAAATATCTTTCCTTTTGTTGTATTTGTGTACAATATTTTAATTGCTAACTATTTATAAATGAACAATCCCTGTGGCCATGCAGGGAGGGAAAAAAACCCAAACTCTTCTACTTTGCGAGTTTCTGTGAAGATAAATATAACATGATGTTGAAAAGCATTCATTGCAGATCAAATATCTACTCTATTTGAGAGCATATATATATATATATATATATATATATATATATATATATATATATATATATATATATATATATATATATATAATACATTGACATCTTATTGGGGATTAGTGTATATGCTGGTAAAATATAGTACCTTATGTGCAAGTATATAAGATGGACATTTATTTACCTGCTCAAACAAAACAATAACAAACTATAAAAACATTATACAGCACCCAACACTCTGGTATTATGATTAAGGGGCCCTCTACCAAAGCTCGTTATGGGTAGTTGTGCGATTTGGACGAGTAACGGTGAATAATCTAAAGCGACAGGCAAAAGAACAATATAGTACAAATATTTTAACTGGATTTATACTAATTGATTTAATAAAATCACAAAACTTAAATTCATTTAAATTTCCAAAAGAAAACTAGACTAAATTACTTAATCAGTACAAATTCAATTAAAATATTCATACTACACTGTTGACATTTTGACCGATGAAATGGATCTCTTGTAAACCATTTGTCTTATGGCAGAATTCAAAATCCAACCAAGGCTGCCTACCTTCATTCACCCTAATGCTTTTGTCCACCCCACCCCCACCTATGGGTAAAACAGCAGGGAAGACTGGCCTCTTTAGCCTTGTGAGCAACCAGTCTAGGAGAACTGAATTCAAAACCAGCTCACCTTAAACCAGAGTTAGATTAGCTTCTAACTTCTCAAAAAAACCAACATGACCATGCAATTGTTATGGGAAGCATTGGTAAAAGCCTTAGTTCAGCAGTGGACCTGAAATGGCTGCTGCTGAATTGGACTAAATGAAAAATTTCAATTGTTAGTTCATAGCCCCACCACTGAGCCATACCAGCAACTGTTAGATATGTTTGAAATTTCATTTACTGTTATCTATTATTATATGGTGATGGTTAGTGGATGGTGCGTGTGTGGAGATGACCTTTTATTTTCATTTAATATTTCAAACTTACAGCTTATGTGTTGAAACTTGGCATAATTTAAGAGACTCTCTGAGGTAACAGTGATGATGATGGAGCGGCTGAACTATTGTAATTTATTTGCAAGATTATTTTGAGTTTCGTTTTAATAATTATTTGGGTTTATACTGCTGATTGTGCCTCCAGTTATTTAGTGGGTGAATAACAGCAACTCCTGATCCAAAAAGCATTGATTTATTGAATAACAAAGACTTTACATCATTTCAAGGAGAACAAACTATTTTTAAAGACAGAAAACTTCCAAGTTCTTCTCTTGAATTCCAATTCTTACGCGGTCTGCAAATAAATTTATTGATTGTGTACATATTCACTGAGTCCTGTGTCTTTTCAAATTTATACAAATATCTTTCTACATGTTTTGAAAAAATTATTTGGAAAAAAAAAAAATAAGTAGAAAAAAAGTAGTTATAGGAAATTCTCGGAAAACAGAGAGGACAGATGGAATGGAAATGGTGTTGCAGGAGTTTTTATTTTAGCTTTTTTTTCTTATTGAAAAAATTATTTGAAAAAATTATTTTTTTTTATTGGTTTCTTTATTCTCAAAGTCTTATCCTTTTAAATCAATGGTATATGAATCTAAAAGTATTCTTTTTCTTTTTGTCTCCATTTTAAATATGCACTTACACACTTTTTAAAAATATTCTAGTTATATACATTTCAATGATGGAACTAGCAGGCCATGTGAAATGACACAGTTCATCTTCACAAAGTAGAGTCACTTAACAATACCAAGATCTTGGACTGATAGTGTTATCTGATTTGTTACCAAATTGTCCTGACTTGTGACTTTTTTGGGAGCCTTGCATTCTTATCTCTTATTCTTCTTAGAAACTGTCAACCAAAACTGTCACCATAGGTTTCTTCCGTTTTTAAGTTGGTCTAGCTGGCTATGTATGTATTTATCATGTGTATAGATCACACTGATAAGGTTTGAGGGCTGAAAATTAACTCCTTATGTCTAGAGAAAATGTGTCATAATAAAGTCTTCCTCATAAATAGGCTTTTAGTCGGGAGCTCACTTTGCAATGTAAGCTTATGCTAAATTAATCCCTTAGTCTGTGTCTGGCAGCATTTAATGCTCATTTTTAAAAATTTAATTTTTAGTGATTACTGCCCAACATAAGGTGAGAATTAACTTATTCATTGATCACCCCTTTTTTAATTGATCACCACCAACTCAGCATGCTGCCAAAAGATGTTGGTCACATGGCAGTTTCTATTGAGTGAGTAATCAGCCTTGTCTCTTATTTTCAATAAGTAAAACTTTGTCTTCTTTGTCCTTAGGGGACTTGTATGTCTTTTTCAGATCAATTTCTAGTTCAACCACAACTCTATCTCCATCTGTTCATATCTATCTTTACACACACATGATATGAGTCCATGTATTTTTGTCTTTATACCTATCTATCTATCATTAGTTCAAAATACATATATTTATATTTGATGTGAAGGCAGTCAAGTACGACTCATCCACACATAAGGTAACCTCAGGGAGGCTTTATTGCAAGAGTCTATCTTTTCACTGTTATTTTATGTACTTTAATACTTTCAATCATATTAAATTTTTTGTAAAATGATATTAAATGAATAAGTTTTTAAATTTTTTTTTTTAGGCATTTAAGAATAGTGAAAATATTCAATCTATCACTGTCAGATTTTGGACATTACTTATGGGATGACCTAATACATTTAACATTTATTGTGACATTGAGGAAGATGATAAAGCCTACTCGATGGCTGAAATAATGGATATTCCCTGTTGACACCAGTGATTAGTGTTCAAGCTCCAGTAAAAGTCAAGATTTTGAATTCTGATTTTCATGGCAGGCATGTCTTTGTAGTTGGCAAAATTGATGCTGTACAATCCCCACCAACCTCCTGGACTCTTAGCCAAGCAAAGATACGCTGATTTATACACTCTTGATGTTTTCGTATGGGTTGTATCAATCGGTCTTTTTGTTGATATTTGTTGGAATGATCTGAGTTTGGCAAAAGGCTACTGAGAAACAAACCCACTATAACTAGTTGATGAAAATTGCTCACTAATCACTGTGTTGAGATGATTGCCCACAGTCCGCCATTATAGTGAGATGTTCATATTATAGTAAATACGATTTTCAATAATACTGACTCCTGTATGCATTATGTAATTCTCCAGTGTCATTTCTGTTTTTGTCAAACTTCTGTACACAGTCTAGAGTTGACTTTGCTTTCTTATTGTAACGAGAACAATCCTCACCAAAATGAAAGATATAAACTGATTTGTAAAATCCACATTCCCCAATTGTGATTGAACTCACAACCAACTTATTACCAGAAGGTTGTCTTACTGATTGAGCTAAATTGACTAGTCTTAGACATTAACAAAAATTTATCACAGATATGCACAAGCTCGTTTCATTCTATTCAATATATCTATACAAAAAAAAATATTTCTATTCGTAATATATATAATACAAAATCAGAATAGAAGTTGACGTGGAGTTTGAACTTGCATCTTGTAGATGACTGTTGTCCTGAATTTATAAGTTGATGAGTTTCGTAATTTCTCCTTAGTTATTAAGTGTAGTATGAGAATTGCCTTCGTTGTTTCTTCTTTATTCCTTTTCTGAGGCAGTTAAGGTCATCAAATACTAATGTCATCAAGATTAGTTTTTATCCTCAGACTATTAATGGATGATTTTATTAGAAGCGATTTCATGAGGAGAAAAATAATCTAAATTCTGTTTTATGTGTCCTTTCTTAATCTTGAAGGTAATTATATTTTCTTCTCTTATTTGCTGCGTTTATTAACGAAAATAATCTCATCAATTTAGCAGTATTTTTATTTTAGTTCATATTGGCAGAAGCAGTTGTTTCTAGTCAATTTTAGTAACTTAGTTTTGATAGTTAAAGTTATCTTCACCCCTAATTTAAACAAAAATTGTAAGCATATTATTGGCTGTGTTGAACTTAGCACTAAGTGGCCTTTTTAAATTATTTATAATGATGGAACCTATCACTGGCGTTTAACGAAATCTTGTTGTGTGGATTATTTTATCAAATAAACTTCCTTTAAGATCATCCAAATGCTAGTTCATTTGTAGTTTTTGTCTTTTTGAGTTTCTTCGCTTATGAACAGTTGAATTGTTTTAACATGGCATAGAACTAATGTATTGCTGCATTTGATCTTCAAAAACAATAGCACTCGTCATTGTAGTTTGTTCCATTATCACATTTCTGGTTGTCTTTTGTGATGCTGAACTTTCTATTGCTTCATCACCTGATAATGGAATTGGCTATAATGACAATGGCACGTATGCAAGAAGTACCTTTTTGGGAAACAATGGTGCAATTCATTAATTTAGATTTGATAATGTCTCCTGATGGAGTCATCAAAGAGTTGCAAAATATTAGGAAAATTAAAAGTAAATAAAGATAACAATCTTTTATTTTATGTGGATGATAATCAAAAAAATAAAAGAAAATAAGACTAAAAATTTGTCTAGCCACCTTGTCACTTAGAGCCTGTTTATAGAGAGTTCTAAACAATTTAGCTTTCAAAGTTTGATAAGGTTCACAGAAGTTGGTCTGTTGGTTGCTATGCACTAACTAAGCCATTTACATGATGCTTTGAGAAGACTGTAGCAAGACACTGATATTTGATGTGTCAGTATTTATTTTTACCTTTTATATCTTTTGGTTCATCATATAGTCTACAAAGCTTTATAGCTTCAAACATTAAAAAACTTTTTCAATAAATTTTTTTTTTCTTTAGATTATCATTTCAGTCACTTATTTCCCAATATCTGTTAATGTAATTTATTCTATTTTCTTCAGCGTTTTTTCTCTTACTTTTCTGTTTTACAAAAATTTATCATGGTTTCATGTGTAAATTTATATACTAATGTGCCTGTGTCATCAAAAATGGTGATGCGTTTGTTTTTAAAATTCTACCCATCTAGGCTGTTACCTGTTTTGATGTAGTGTCCCCTTTCCCGAATGTATATACTCTGACTGACGTACTTAATGCTTAAAATTTCAACACTGTTGCCAATGTACCCTTGGTAGACCTGAGCGGTCATATGACTTCTTCAGGCTGCTCAGTTCTGCGACAGCTCCACTTAATTTTTTATCTGTTTCCTTCTATGTAACAGAAAACAACAACAAAAAAAAAAAAAACCCATTGTGTTTTGATACTTATATCTCTCTCTTATTTTAGTTACTCTCCATCATGACTACTCATACCGTCAGTTCATTTTCTGTGACCGTTAGCTCTTAAGCATTTTGATTTTGTGTACTTTTTATGGTGCACTGTCTTTTTTTTTTTTTTTATATGGTGGACAACAATTTTAATTAGCTTTTAACTACTGAAGTGGTCTCAATTTTTGTTTCTATTATTAACTTGAATTGTGCTGGCCTTATTTTGTCAGATAATATTTTAAAGCTTGACTAATATTTGCATTAGTCAAGACTGCCTCAAGACTTGAATTGTGCTTTTTACTTCCAACTGCTCGATCTGTTCTGTCCCTCAATTTCTATTGATGAAGCCAAGGCCTATCATTAACTCCAATTACACGTAAGCACTCTAAATATTTTTCTTATTTCTTTTCCTTTTCTAGGATTAGAGATCATCATCTGCCCCCTAAAAAATGCACTCAAAGGCATACAGTGATTTCAAATAGGAATAATCATGACGGGGGAAAAAAAACAACATAAGTGGCCTATGGTTACAATGCAAGGTTTTAGGAGTTTGACTTCATTATGATCCTTCTATTTATTTTTTTTGTTCTGCTCGTGTAGAAAGGCCTTCAGCTACTTACAACATACAAAATTATTAATTCATGGAAAAAAAACAAAAAAAACTTTCACTTGCCACAATTTTGTTACTACCTCTTCCCACTATCTGAATATGTATATAATTTTTCGGAATAATGTAATTCCTATTAGTTTATTTATTTTTTCTATCCTGTGATTTCTTTTGTCCTTTTGGCTCAAGGAACTTTTTTCTTTTCAAGATTTTGAAAATGGAAGTTGTCAGACAACTGATGATTGATGTTGGCTACTCTCTGCTCTTAGAGGTGATTGAGATTATTAAAAAATGAATGGATCCGGCCAGTGGCTAATCAATGCTCTTCTTCTTATTATTATAAGTTTGATATAATTCATCAAATATCGGTCTATATGTGAAAGCGTAACCTAGGAACCACTCAGCATATCCCAATGAAATCTTCTGTGTACTAGTGGGAACCCACACATGGTTTTAGCAAGTAAGCTCTTCAGAATTTAAAAAAAAATATTGTGCTATATGTGTTCATGCTCACCATCGTAATAATAATCTGATTTCCACTTATCTCTATGCGAGAAGTACCTTTTGGAAAACAATGGTGCAGTTGATTAATTTAGATTTGATGACATCTGATGGAGTCATCAAAGAGTTGCAAAATATTTGGTAAGTAGCCAAACAGGTCTATTTTAAGCATAGGTATTGAATCAAATTGCCCCTTAATAAGAACTGTTTTGATCAGTGATTGTGGGGCCAAAGGCCTCCTGTAGGCTTTTTGTAGGAACTGTCTGAATATCCTGCCTGTTTGGTAGGTTTTCTACTAATAAGTTTAATTTTTCTGTCAATACTTGCTACACATTCATTTTCACACATCACAAATTCATCTTAGTAAGCATGATCTGTAAGGCTATGCTTCTGCATGTAATAACTAACAAAGAAAAGTCAACTGCAACTAACTGAGGGATACATACCATGGCCTATGGTCATTCACTTTTTTGTAACTGTTCCAGTGATTACATTTTAGTCTGACTTCAAAACTGCTAATGAGAACCCGAGCAAAGGAGAGTGACACTTTCCTGGATGGCACTAATTACCCAATTAATTATTTGTGTCTATTTAAATTTGATTCCAAATTCTAATGAGCCACCAACTCTGCTAGCTTAATGAATCAAACTTTTACCCCCTTTTTTTCTTCTGACAATTTCAAATCCCTCCTCCCAATCTTTCTAAATTACGTGGAATTACAGTTAACAAATTTTCAAATTATTAAGCAAAGTCAAATCTTGGACAATATCTCAATGTTTTCGAAGACTCAATCAACTTAGTACTATTAATTTCTCCTGCAAATACGGATAAAAAAAAAGCAAAACAATGTAGCCTGAGACGAAACAAAAGTTTGAAATTTTAAAATTGCTCATTAAGCAATAAAAGAATAGAAAAATGTTATCTGATTGAATCGTGGGCCAGAATTAGAATGGATGTGGCAATGACACGAGCGGAAACAAGGCAAAAGAAAAGCACAAAAGTCTCGGTCTTTCTTCTAGGCTTTTGTTTATTCGTATCTACAAAATCTGGCCTTAATGATATTGTCTTCGCTTCATTTTACACCCACTTTATTAGACTGTACTTCATTTTTCTCGGCTCTTTTGAATTAATTAGGTGAAGTTTTTATCAGGTGCAAATCATTAATAATGTCCTTCGTCTTTTTCCTACCCACCGTCCATCAAATTTATGGTAATTATCAGATGCGGAATTTTGAAACTTTTGAAAGATATGGATCATGCTCCCCCCTTCTTTTTTTTTTTTTTTTGTTTGTTTGTTTGTTGCTGTACTTATACCTCTTTGAGGATTTTATTAATACTGAACTTGCTGCGAAGGGAAAAGCATTTTATTTTGAAAATACTTTTCCTTCTCTTGTAGAAATATGTGATAACAATGCATGGCTGGGACAGCAACATATGACTTACATCCAGGTTACGTTCTGGTGATATGGATGCAACTGGATCTGGGCATGAGTTAATCATTATAGGGTGAAGTGAAATACACATACTGCATAATAGAAGATGACATACATATTTACCTCTTTATCCTTGATTCATCTTCCTTGCCTTTCCAAAGAGAAATGAAAGAATGACATCATTCCTTTTACCAAATCGTTAGCTCAACCCAGCAAGGTGTCAGCATTCTTACTTTCTCTTTCTTGCCTAAACTGTGTGGAGAATCTGAAAAAAAAAAAAACCCTGACATAGACATTGCTACTATAAGACTGCAAACCAGACCTTTTCTTCCTGCCTTAGGTTCTATATTTTTGCCTCAAAAATGTTGCGAATTATGTTTCACCAAAAAATTCCATGGATGTCAATAGTGACTTTGCTGGATTACTAGTGTTAAGTTTAAGTAAACATCTCTAATCCGATAGATAGCAAACCTTCTCATCCTACCTGTAGAATAACGTGTAAATTAGTCATATTGAATGATAAAGGGGGGGGTGAAAGCCTTGATGAAAGAGGGGAAAATTATTTTAATGAAGTTGAAATTATGCCCAGACATGTAGTGAAACCAGATTATTATTAGTGATGGCCAACCTGTAAAATATTTTGCAAATTTAGTTTTGTTAGATGTGATTCTACCCAAGTATTTGGTAGGAAGTAGTTGGCACAGAGAAGGGATCACCAAGACAAATTCAAACTCTGGCTGAGACAGTTTTCATTCACTCTGCACTAATGCTGTTGGGAAAGGCATGAATCAATCTCTTCCACCTTGCCAATGTGTCATGAGTCATTGTGGTAGGGTAAGGCCCTTCACCCTCCAATTCTTAGACCTTCCCCTAGATGTTTAATGTATTTATAACAACAGACCGCAAAAAGCCATTTACATAATATTAAAAAAACGATTTGGTATCCCCCCAAAATGATCGATATGTTGAGTAACTTAGTTTGAGAAATTCCATTCCCCCCTTGTCTAAGCTGTTTGTTCCCCAGGACCCACCCCACCCCACCCCCAGAAATATCCAAAGCTGCCTCATGATTGCTTTGTTATTGTTGCCCACAGATCAGTGGATTTGAAAAGTATTAATTAGAAGCTAAGCGGTCGTTAGGTTTTGCCATAAAAATTCTCCCAACAGACGAAGAGAGCTAGAAGTCTTTTTGCTTGGTGCTTAATTGGTTTTTATAAAAATTCATTTTTCTTTTGTCTCTATTCTGTCCATCCCCTCTATACAAGGTTGAAAATATTAGGGTAAGAGGCATGGGTAATTGAGAAAGATGAAAAGGGCAAAGAATAATAAAGAAAACAAGTGCAATAAAATACATTTCAGAAAATTCAACCAACGAAACCACCCAACTTTTCTATTTGTGTTCATCAAAAATTTTCAATGCTTCATTAGATTTGATGAGATCAACAACCAGGAGGCATTCGACTGCTGCGTCTCATCAAGGCATATGCAGGACATTACTAGAAATAAGATGGATAATGATTTAAAAAGAAAGAAACAATTGACTTGTTGTCTATTCTTTAACATTTGTCCTGCCCACAACTCTGCTGATGCCGCTGCAAGTCTTCTAATGAACCTCATCAGTTGAACGTAGGCGCCAACATCTTACACACTGCCCACTATGCTATCATTCTGCCATGGATACCATAACCTCGCCTTTTCCACTACCCCACACTCTATTCTAGGTGATTTACTGATTTCTCCCCTCTAGCACAATGGGACATGTGACCTTCTTGGTTGGCTTTCCCATACTAACTGATCTTGTCTCTGCCTGCTCTCTCCCTTTCTCCCTCTCTTTCTTACCATTTTTTTTTTTTTTTTTTTTCCTCACCTCACTTTCTCCTATGTATATATTTGGTGTGTGTCTGCTGTCTCTTTCATTTCTGATTGGCCTGTGCTGTAGTGATAAACAACCATGGCCATCCTTCATGCGTTCTGTTACTAACAAACTCGGTGCTGCACCCCCTGGTGTTTTCATCCCTTTTCACCTCCTCTATCTCCCTCCAGTCGAAGAATGTTGTTTATTGGAAAGAAAAGGATGGTTTGGAGAAAAAAAAACAAAAAACAACAAACAGATTAAAGAAAAAGAAGTACAACAATAAAATAGAAACAAACTCTGAGACCTTTCACTGTGTTTTGTTGTCGTTTGTTATCAAGAGATAACGCAGTGGTAATAATAAGACAATTCAGAAAATAACCCTGCCCTCAGTGTTAGAAGTCTGTCGTTATTGTCATACAAATGATGATAATGGTGCTAAACATGTCTATTATTTTTCTGCCCCTGCTGTGCTTTCTCACCTGATTCACATCTTGATTGCCATCATCTTTTGTTGTTGTTCCTGTTATTTTTTGTCTTGGCTTACAATTGATATCTACTCTTACTCTTCTTTCTGTTGGATGATACTTTCTCTACTTCTTTGGGGTTTCGGTCCAAATTGGATCCTCCTGATTTTTACACCTTTCTACTTGATTCTAACTTCGCTTCAATTTCTGTGCCAATACTGATATCACCCTGAGTGAGTGGTTTATTTCACTTTTTCTAATGAGAAAGGGGAGAAAGGATTTAAAACCATCTGCTATCGTGTCAAAGGATTTTTGAAAATTATTTCCGTATGATCATGTGGAAAAGTGTGCATCTGGTGGTAATACTAATGTAATGTCTTGTTTTTAGTTTTTGTAACTTGTTTATATCGAATAGAAAGACAAGAATAAATTTTGAATGTTTGAGTATTGTAGCTCAGTTTCTTCACATGGTGTAGTTAAACGCTAAATTTTACTTTTTGTTTTTTTTGTCAAGGGCACCAAGATTTTGTGCACTTAGTAAGCCTTTAAATTGCGTGTTGTACAGGTATGATTGAAATTGACATCGCAACACAATGGTGAAATTCAAAGGCCTATCAGTCCGAGAATGGAGTCTCCTGCAGTGGCAGGATAAACTTTTTGCTCAGCAAACAAAGATGCCTACTGAGTGCTGAAGGTTAAGGACAATGTTATATAGATTAATAGCTAGTTTTAATTATTTGAAAGTTGTGATCATTTTATACAAGGAAAGTTTAAAGAGTTGACTTGGCCCGTGCAATTGAAAGGTAGTTAATGAATTAAATGATTGAAGATGTTGTATTAGTTTAGTTGTCGAGAGACCATCATGTAAGGAGATAAAAGCAAGTTTTGAATATTGGAAAATTGTATTCTTCAGTCATGCATGGCAGTGGGTTCCAACCTTTTTTTTGTGATACGAGCTCTAAATCTCACCAAGAGACTTGGAACCCTGAAACCTGATAATGTAAGGAATATACAAGACATGCACATCGTTTTAGTGACTGATCATATTTTAAAGTTTAGTACGATTTAAAACATAACGTTTGATTGATGGAAATAGCTTGCTGTAAATTAATGATGAAAGGTAATATAAACAAACAAAATTATCTTGTCTTCTTAAGCAAATGTTTTGAACAGATTTACTTATCTCATCATTTTATCACAACAATTGCATTCTTTGCTTAACTATCTCCAGAGAGCAGAAATGGTTTGACAAAGTTCATAACATGAAATTTTTGTCAAAACCAAAATACTTTATGTAGTGTTAATGTTTTACCCAATATTGATAGATTTAATCAAACTTCACCGACAACCCCTTTTTTTCACACAAACATAGAAATTTTTTTTTGCAAACCCTTTGAGTTTGTACAAACCCAGATTGGTGACCACTGATGTATGGCACAGCACAGATGAATGCCTTGTATTCACTGTCTATTTGTGGCTTGTTTTCTAATTGATAGGTATTTAGGGTTGATTTTATTCATTTGTTTTTGTGGACACTTGGCCAGGTTTCTGCCATAAGTTGTTCTAACTCTTTTACCTCTACATGTAATCTAAAAATAAGGCAGAAGTATTGTTTGAAAAAACTGATCCCAAATCTCTTACACACATTGCTCTCTTCCTCTCTCTCTCTCTTATTGACCCTTCTATTCTTTCTCTTGATACTCTTGAAAATCTTCCATATACTCCTCCAGATGTTCCAAAATATTCTTTACATGCATACATACTAATAATGCTATAATTTTTTTCTCTTGATATGCACATATATATTCTTTTCTTTGACTTGAATATTATATATACCTCTCTCCACTATATATATTTCCCTTGCCACTGTGTATTTTTAACCTACCTCCTGGTAATTACTCATACACTCATTTGCTTGTATATACTCATGTCTCCCCCCTCTGCATATACTTATACAGGCATACCTACTTGTATGTTTATTTTTAATCTTCAAAATAAAAATGAAAGTATCTGACGAGAGTGAATGACATCTGATCTATCGTATACCATATGAGTCTTTGTTTTCTATTTGGCCTGGCTTAGTGAGCTTCGTTCTTAATGGAACATGGATCCATTTTGATCCTCCCAAAGACAAATCCTGCACTGATCTGGAAGCAAGTGATCCGATAGAATCGGATTAGCATCAGTAGATGATCCACTGCCTGACTAAGTGATTTTCCTTGCATTGGTCCCTCATTTGGTGACTTGGCCTATAAATGACAACATTGGCAAAGATGTATATGCATGCACTCACACACACATACTTTTTCTTTCTATCTCTCTAATGAACAAGATATTTTTAATGCTTAATTAAGAACATCAGCTTAATTAACAAATAGTTTTTTTGGGGGGGGGGATAAAAAATAACAACTAATAATTCTTTGATATACTTAGTTAAATATTTACAATAAAGATGAAAATGCCTTTGTTATTATTTCCTTTTTTTTTCTTTGATTAGTTCATAGTTTTTATGGAAGCACCAAATTTGGTGCTAAGTTGTCTCCCCTTTGTTCGATTTTCAGTTTTATCCTTTTTATGTAAGTAGTTTCTTTTTCTTTGGTGTCACCTTAAATTAATCCCAGTAATTGAAATCCGAAAGTCTTTAATAAAACCTTGTCATAATAAATCCGCCAGCCAAATAAAAGCCAGAACATTTTTATTTTTTCCTCCTTGCGTATTTTTCTGCTTTTGGAACCATGAAAATTTTTCTCCTATGGTCCGCCCAACCAATCACTGAGAAAAGAACAGGATTCATTAGCGATCTTTGGTATTTGAGTGTGATGAACAATCATTAGCACTTAGAAGTTGGTATTTTTTTTTTCCTTCAGATTTCTTTTGACTATTACAGTCTTGTTTTTATCAACACAACATAAGCATCATCATCATCATCATCATCATCATCTCCATTCTCTTATAATGCACAAGATTTATCCAACTTGATAAATTTTGGTAAGTGTTTTTTTTCAGTCATTGCATAGGTAACATTGGATTGATTACACATTTATGACCTCCATCTATTGCAGTTGCTCTTAACCTGAGGTGCAGAAGGCAATTTTGCGGTAGTTTTTATTTTCGTTTTATTACTGATGTATACAACTTTCCCCTTCATTCCCCGAATCAGGCTATGGAATAGAAGAATCATTTGCTGGGTCAGTAGATAATTTATTTTATAGACTTTGTTAATTAAAAAGTAAACTAAATCTGTTTGGACATTCTGTCATTGAATATTTAGGCTTAAGGTTGAGGGGAATGAGAAATCTTGAAGAGGGTGCAAGCCTTGAAAAAAAACTTGAAAACTGTTGAATCATTACTGGCAGTGGATAAAGAAGCCTTTTTGCTGCTATAGTCTTGTCAATGATAATAAGGGTTAGGCATTGTCCAGTTTCAATTATTTCTATTTGTTCTGAGTCTCCTCAACCAGATATGAAAAGATTGGCATATGAAGTCAGGGTTCATGTTTTCTGTGGAATGATTTAGACGCTTAGTAAAGTGAATTCCAAATTGTTCTGTTTCTCTAATACAAACCGTCTACTTAGATTTCTTGAGTTTTTAAGCTGGTCTGATTTGAGATATATATATATATATATATATATATATATATATATAATCTTGAGCGTATGTACAGGCCACATCAATGCAGGAAGAGGGCTGAAATTTTGAATATTTACTTCCTATCATATTTAGAAAAAAAAACTTTTTTTTTTACTCCCCTCCCCTCAATATGTTACTAAAGTGAGGGGTATTCAATTTATAATGCAAGTTTATACTAAATTGCTCCCTCAGTTTGTGTCTGGCAGCATTCATGCTTTTTTTTTTTTTTTTTTTTTTTTTTTCAAAAATTCAGATCATTGCCCTAAAAGAGATGAAAAAAAAAGTAATTTTTTCCCACATGGCATGCTGCCAAAAGATGCTGGTCACATGGTTGTTTCTATTAACCAGACTTGTTCTCTAATAATTTAGTAAGCTATGGATTAATTGATAAGTCTTGACAAGAATATTTTCTGATCATCATCAGCTTACATGTCATTGATGACTGGATCGAAATAATGTTTAATTTTCATAGTCTAAACCAGATTCCTTTGAGCCATTATTTTTTTTTGTCTTAAATTTTTTTGTTATTTCGTTTAGTATAGTTGAATTTAAAAAAAAAAAAGGAAATCTTTTGATCACAGCTTGCCAGCTGCTCAAATAAATATGAATTATTTAACCTTTAGCACTCGACATTCCTTTTTTAAGAGTGCCAAGATTTCTTGTAACTTTGAAAGCCTGTGACTTGTGTGTCTGTTCATATATAACTGACATTGACACCAAATTAAAATGACTACACAACCTGCAAAATTCAATCACTCTATTGTTTGGCATGTTGGGGTTGCCAGCAGTGGCAAGACACTTTTTGCCTGTGGAATGAAGTTGTGTTCAGAGTTTTAAACGCTTTAGTTTTTAAAAGTCTTGTGGTTTTAATTTTTAAAAATATGTCAATAGGTTCTTGCTCCAAAATTTTTTATTTTGATTCTCATTTGATATAATTATGACTGTTGTTCATTCTTACATGAAACAATCAAGATAATTCCCATTTGCATATCTTAGTGCTTGCAATTTTGTACATGGTTTTATAGTTAGTAAAAGATGAGCCAGTTTAGTATAAGGAATGTACAGAGGTCAATGTAAATATTTATTGTTGTGACATTTTTTTTTTCCATTTCTGGGTTATGATTGAAGTATTTTATCATTTTTTTGATGAAAGCAAATCTGTACCTCTTTACCGATGTAGCACGTGTCCATGGCTGAAAGAAACTTACCTTGGAAAATAGAAATGTGAACTTGTTTCAAATTTCGCTCATTACTTCTAATATCACATTTGCAGTAAAAGCATGAATCCAACTTCATTTTACCTTTTCTTTTTTCTCATCTTTAGCAAGGTTTTGTCATTGGGATGCCATCATGTTTGGTGAGGGTGATGCTATCCAATAAATGCATGTCATGATCTTTAGAATATTGGTTTGTGACACTTATGAATATCGATAAATTTGCAATGGAGAAATGAGGGTTATCATGTTGGCTACATTACCATAGTCCATGTGTAAGCCACAATTCTCAAATGAGGATTGACATTGTACTGAGGAGTAAATAATTGGCAACATTTATATTTCTAATCCATAATAGTATCAATATTCTTCTGTAAGAGCCTTAACAACGTCTTTCATTTTCCCCTGCTACTACTGGATATGTGATTTGTATGTGCTAAGCAAATAACTTGTTTAATTTTAGTCTTGATGAATACAACAAATTGATTAATCGATAGCAGGGAGCATTTAAAGAGCTGTGAACTTGAGCAATTATCTCTTGTCTCCTTCGCTTTTCCTTATTTGCATTTGTTGCTATTCAAGATGTGCCAAGCATTTGGCTTTTCTTCCACTCTTGTAACAGACTGCAATACTCTTCCATTGTACTACTTGTCATTTCCTAAAACCTAACAGGCGGTGGACAAGTGTCCCATTACCTACCTGAGTGTGGTGCCATAGGTTGTATCTAAGTACAGATATTTCACTCTCTACATCTTATCATCACACTTGGTGTCATGTCCCTTCAGGATATGGGCAATCATGGCTCTCCACAGCATCCTTTCCCTTGTCACTCTTTACAACTTAGTGGCACTACTTTCCTATTACAGACCTTCTTGCTCCTCTAACAGTCTATATATTCTTGTAGAGTTCCTGGCGATTTTCTTTGGGGATCAAGTGACAGCAAATCTCAGTATCCCTGACTTTCTCTACTATGATTTTAGTAATTTATTATATTTTTCTCGCATTTGCTTATTTACACCAGATGTATGGTTATTGCTGTGAATCAAGCAGAGTGAACATCTTTAAATTACCTGTAAATCTCCTGGCATTCTTGCCTGACCTCAGCACTGCAGTGGCCTAGACAATCTCAACCATTCCACATGAAGAAATAATACTACCTCTGTCCCATAGGTTATTATATTTGCATACACATTTCATTAACTAAATAAATACTATTATGGGACAAAGGTTGTTATAATAATAATTCTTTTCAAATTTTTCTAAACCTTGTTACTATTAGCAGACATGGAATATGTTTCAAAAAGACTTATTTTGTTATATTTCATTGCAGCCTAACACCTACAATATCAGATTTTATTTAATTTCAATATTTTGAAAAAAAAAAATGTAGAATCAGACGAGCAAATCAGAACTTGATTGTGATTTTGTAAAATTGACATTGGATGATTATCAATGAAGTGACTAGTGTACTAGTGTACCCATGCCATAAAAATGGTAGCATATAGGGAATTGATATTTTGTTAAATCCTTACTAAACCAACTGAAAAATTGAAATGAATTTGACAAAAGCAATTCGGCAGTCAATGTATAAAACCTTTATATCTGCATACTGATATACATACTCATTACTCCTTTTTCTTTGCCTATGGGTCATTATAGACAAAAAAAAAAAACCATACAAATACATGTGGTGCATTATGCTGGAAGATATTATTTTGTACCCTTCTCTCTGTATTTACATGAAAAATATATATTCTCTTTTAAAATGAGTTTAAAAAAAAATCCTAATTGTAAATTTATCTTGTTCAAAATGTTTACCATAAAATCGCTAAAATATTAACAATTTTTCTTGCCTCGAATTTAAAGAAAAAAATTATATACTAACTACAAATATTTTGTAAATTTTTTCCTGGTTAAACTCCGTATGTTACGTGTAGATTCTATGTCCATGTTGTTGGGAAGCCTGGAGTCTAACAAATTCGACAGACCCAAATGAATCATCGTTTCATTCTAAATTTACGAGATGCATCCTTGCTCACTCTTCTAATAAATTTCTCATTACCCCAAAATGCACAAAATAATGGATAATCAATATACCTCCATGTACATTGCAAATAATTTTAATAAAATCAGATTTAATGCCTTACTTCTCTATTCACACTACACACCATTGTGAACATTCCAACTTTAATTTTTTGTTTCTCTGTAAAAGCCAAGCCTCGGGCTTTTATGTGAGAAGCAGCATTGACTTGCTCTTCAAAATTTTATTTATTAATATATTTTCGTTTTAGCACTCTTCTTTTAATATGTCTATATTTTTCTTAGGGATATTGTTTTTAAGTTAATTATAGATTGGTGAAATGAATCTAAATTAGGAGGGCTAGAAAAAATAAAGACAATTCTATTTCAACAAACAGAATGAGAGATTTCTTCCCCAAATTTGCAGCCATTTCATGCCAGAATGAAACTTCTAAGGTTTATAGTTTGTATGACTAACTGGTCAGGTTAATCACTCAATAGAAACCATCATGCAACCAATGTTTCTGACTGCACACTATGCTGGGGGTGGTCAAAAAAAGGGGAGGGATTGATCAATGAATAAGTTGCTTGTCCCATCTTTTGTTGGGCAAATCACTAAAAACGTACAATTTTAAAAAAAAGCAGTGTCAATGCTATTGGACACAAACTAAGGGACCCATTTAGCATAAACTCACTTTGCGAATTGAACACTTTGTTAAAAACGAATTTTCAAAAAGAAAAACATTTTTCTATACATGATGAATAAATGCTTAAATTTTCAGTCCTCTATCTCCATTGGTGTGGCCTGACTATGTGATACATATATATCTAAATACATAGGTTTCTTCAGTTTTCAAAATAGGCCGGCTGGCTATGTTGATAGTCTTGGTTTTTACTTTAGTTGATATTTTCTAAATATCAAATGGATTATGTTGTATTGAGACTATGGTTCAAGTGGTTCAAAGTTCTGTTACGGCTACCAAGATGGTCATGCTTAATATAACTGTTAAAAGAAAACCTTTTCATTCCCTGATCAGTCTTTTACCTGTAAAATACAAACAGTATATGCTAGACTATGAGATGTTTTTATTTTCTCTTCAACTGACATGATGTTCTCTTTTGTCACTGTACCATTTGCAGATATTTTCAGTAGTGAATGTTAATCGAGATTGTGTTGGTTTTTAGTAAGTTTTCATGATTAAAAAAAAAAAAAAAAAAAAAAAATTGAGTGATAATACCAAACGAGTCTCTTGAATTAATGAGATTATTTCTTGGTATAATTATCAAGCCTACTTTGTACCAAGGGAGCTGCACATTCTTTTCAAAGACTTTTTTTTTCTGTACTGTACACACACAGTTGTTTGCAGTTTCTGATATCAGATTAACTGAACCATCCACTGTAATCTATGCTTGATAATAACATGTCTTTTTGCATTGTCTATAACTTTGAGAAGAGTCATTAACATTCCAACTAGGAAGAAGAGATTGGATTGTCCGAACAAAAGTTGGAATGTCTTTTTGCCTTTTTTAAATGTTTTCTTTGTAATGTGACTGTTGTCATTGCCAAGCTCGTAGGCCCACTTTGCTAGTGTTTCTAATTAGGGTCTCATCCTGACAGAAACATGGAAAGTACCTTATAATCAAAAGGAGGCAAAGAAAGCCTTTTTTGGGTCTAGAGTTTTCCATGCTCATCTTGGTTATTTCGGGGCAAGTGTTCCTGGAAGTTGATTAAGCTGACAGGTTTCTTTGATGATGCCGTTATCGAAACACCTGTCAATTAAGCACTAACGAAACACCTGTCAATGATATGTTCATAACAATCTACCTACATAATTATGTCTGGTTTTCTTCCTTGCATACTGGCTATTCTTTCAGCTGAAATTGGATTGTAATGATCAGAGGAGAATGTGGAGTCTAGGTGATTGCCAGTGAGGTTCAAGGAAGGATATTTGTTTTTAATCCTAATAACCTAACATTTGTCGTCAGGAAGATTGGTTTTATTTGCATACCTATTTTTCTTTATTCTCTAATTTGTCAAGATTTGAGCCAAAACAGAAGTTTTGCCCCTGGGATTTTTGGTAAGGGGTTTTCTTTTCGTCTGGTCATTCCATATCTGCTTCTCTTATCTGTTGTGAGTGACAGCTTGCTTACAGAGATTCTAAATTAGCAGATGAAGGAACCAGATGTTGGAGTGTAAAAACCTCTTGTGTTCTGTTTGTCTATAAATGGATTGTTGGTATATTAATGACTATAATTTTTTCTTCTCTGCTCAACAGACACAAGATGGAATTCTTTGTTTAACAAAGAGAATGAGAACTTTCTCTGTTAGAATTATGGAACAATCTGTCCTGTATGTTTGGAATAACAGAATAACTTATTTACAAGAATTGTTGTGAATGTTTACATCTTTTTTTTTTTTGCTTTTCACCACTGTAGAAAGAGACCAATAAAAAGAGACTCTCTATCCTTAGGGATATTACACATTACACCTGAAGAAGGCTATAGAATAAACTTGCCAAAATGTTGTCTACATAAAAAATGAGAAGAGATTATTGTCTGAACAAAAGTTAGTATGTTGACTTATTTTTTTTTCTTAAAAATTGTATGTAGCTGAATACGGATTTCATTAACTTGAAATTTCTAACCTATAACTTGGCATTTCTTCTTTGTGCTCTGTAAGGAACACAATCATAACTCTGGTTAAGATAGAACATTGTAATAGGCATTACTTTTCACCCCAGCCATCCCAGCAAGAAGAAAAAAACTTTCTTCCTCTCACTCTATCGTAAAAAGATAATTTTATATGAACAGCTAGAATTTCTGATGGGCATGGCTTATTGGTTGGGATTAAAAAGTTGCGTCATATTGTAACAGCAAAATATAATATGGGATTCATTATCTTGATATTGATAATTTATCACTTTTGAATAATATGGCATTTCTTGCTTGAGCTTTATATGAGGAACTGAATCCTAACTCTGCTCTCTTAAAACATTGTAACAGCAAAATTCAGCGAAAGAAAATCTTCACTTGCTGTACAAAAATTGCAGCTACTGATGCTGAAGTATTGATTTTGTTTTTTTTACTCCAAATAAATACAAGAATTTTAGTCAACAATACCTTTTAAATCACTGTGTAAACATACTGACATTGAACACAGCTTTAGGTATACCAAAGGCAAAGCAAAGAGCAAGTTGTAGTAATAGTAATGATGTGCTATTAAAAAATTAATGATGTCAAAGTTAGCTATGATAATAAAGGCAGTAAACAATAACAAACTTATTTATCTATTTTTTAATAAGTTTGTGCTGTTCTAACTTTGGGAATATGTTTATTTGTCCTCTGTGCACAATGTTTGATGAAAAACAAAAACCTAGCAAAAATAAAAGATTGTTGCTGTGTCAAGACAATATTTTAATTCACTTATACCTAAAAAAAAAAAATCAGTGCACAAACATAAGTTCTTCTGAAAACATTGATTCGGAAGAGAAATGCAAATTTGGGAATGAAAGAGAATTTTTTAAAAAGTGTCAAAATAAATAAATGTAAAAACAAAAAAGCTCTTCATTTTTTTCCATGCTCCCTAAAGAAGCATTTTCTATCTGAGAGTGAAAAATAACATTTGGTATTCCCAGAAAACCAGCCTAAAGTGGTTCCTTAGTTGTTTTATGTGTTAAATGATGAAACTCGAAATTTTTGACAATTTTTTTTTGCTATTTGTTTTCTGACTACTGAATGAAGGAATGCATTGCCTAATGATAAAGGCTTGTGAAAAAATAAAAGATAAAAATAATTTTTAAAAAGTGACAAATTTTTGTATATTGTTTCATCTAATTGTTTTATTTTCACACATTTGCTGGAAATGTCTTTGTACTTGGATTGAATTAGTGAAGAGTTTTTTTCTTGTAAAGAATTAAAGTCAATTTTTAGGTTCATTCTCAGATTTCTTTTATAAGTTGAATTCCAAATGTGAACTTACCACGAACTGATTGACTGCAACTTGATATTTAATACTATTAACTGTTTGGATATCACAGCTTACATGATTAAAAAGGAAAAAGGTCTGGTTAGTTTATCAATAGAATCCATCACATGAATTTTGGCAGCATGCTGAGTTGGGAATGATCAATCGAAAAAGGTGTGATCTTTAAGTTACTTCTCTTTCCTTTTATTGGGCTGTGATCTCAAAGAAAAAAAAAATGTCTGAATTTTCAAAAAAGTGTTTATGCTGCTGGACACAAATGAAGGGACCAATTTAGTATACACTCACGTTAGAAATTGAACCCCATCCACCAAAAACTTATTGGGGAGGGATTTTTTTTTAAGAACAAAAAAGTTTTTTTCTAGTTATATGGGGTAAATGTTCAAATTTTCAGCCCTGATAATGATTACTTATCGATGAAGACTGGTTTCTCATATCATCAATTTTTAGGTTTCTGGGGTTGTTCATTTGTGTATGTTAAAAGAATTAGCTCAACATTTCAAATTGATCTTGATATTTCAATTAACCAACTGCTCCCATATCAGGTGAAATTTATTTATTTAGTTTTGTCCTTGTTTAGATTGGATGAAGAAATGACCATGTATGTCTGAATGTGTGAGGGTATGCCCTATGAAAAAGGGCTCAAAAAGACTGGTCTGGTTAGAGATTCAATAGCAACCATCACATAACCATTGTCTTTTGGCAGCATGCTGAGTTGGGTGGGGTGATCAATTGGAAAAAGGGGTGATCAATGAAAAAGTTACTTCTCCCACCTTTTGTTGGGCAGGGCAGGGATCACTAAAAAGTCTTGAATGCTCCCAGATACAAACTAAGATATCAGTTTGGAATATACTTGTATTGTAGGTCCCCCTCCCCTGTTCCTAAAAAAAATCTATATGTAGCAGAATTTGAAGTTTTTTCTCAACATATTATGGAGAAAATGTTGAAATTTTCAGCACTGTAGCTCGATTGGTGCTGTGTCTGCACATGATACATACATTCATAGACCAATTCAAAAACTGGAGAAACCTTAAGTAACAATTTTGATTTATGGTCTCTAAAACTTTTATCGTGTATAGAAGTGAATTCAATTTTGCCAAAGTTTGTTCCATTGGAAGAAGAATAATTGGAGAAATTGATGTAAAAATTATTTATGTTCAATACATGAGCTGGAAATGTTTGTGCTTGAAGATGTTTGCAGTTGTTGAAAAAATGTACCAATAAAAATCAATAACAAAAACGTTAATGCTCAATACCCCCACATTTTGAAAATCTATGAAAATTCAGCTAATTATTGGATTTCAATAAAACTTTCTGTACTTATTTCATCAGTGATTAAATTTATTTACTTAAAGATTGCTTTGTGAGAAAATATAGCAAAGATGTTTTTCTTAAATATAAATCCGCCACCACTGATTAATTTTATGAAATAAGTAGTTAATTACCCAATTGAAGACAATAATTTTTACATGTTTAAAAGATAATTCCTGAAAGAAATGAATTCTCTTTACTTTACGTTGCAAAATGTTGTCTGCATAGGAAATTTTTAAGCTGCTGAATAAAGTAAAATATCTGTACCTAGCATTAATGAATCACCATAGCTTGTGCATTTACTATTACTAATTATATAAAAAAAGAAAAGTTATCTAAAAAGAAAAATACCAGTACAATATTTGCATAATCTTGATCCAAAATGACCCTAGCAATCCAAAAGAGCGCTTAGAAAAAAAAAACCCAAAACGTTTTTAGATGTTGCTGAGTAGTGTTCTGCAAATTTTCAATGTTGTAGCCCCCAAAATATGATCAGGAATCCCAGGAGATACACACACACACACACTCTCCCTCATTTTAAGAGAGATGAATCTTTCACCCATTTGGCTGGTTGGTCAGCCAGGCCATTTGTGGGGCTACAGTGATGTGATATTGCTTCATTTGGTATGCAAAATTATACTTATATAAACTTTGATACATTCTTTGGCCTTCTTCAAGTGTATGATTTATCCAGTCTTTAGAATATTTGAAAAAAAGTAGTAAGCGGAATCTATAGCAGATACCAAAGGAAAACTAAATAATGCATTTGTCAATATGTTGCAATATAAACAACAAAGATGAAGATAATTGCTCAAAAATATTTGGAATAAAGAAAATACTTTAACAGCTGTAATTTTTGTATTCATTAAATCTTACGTGTTTTTGTTAAGCATTGTTGAGGGGAAAAATTAACTTTGCATTTTCACATCAATTATTTCATGGCCCATGTTGATATCAATCTTGCAGATTTTCTCTCTTGATTATCACAGTTTATTTCAAAGTTTCATCAATCTTCTCTTCTCTGTTATTTAGAAACATTGATAGTTCAACAATGAATGCTTTGAAAAGAACCAGGAGAGACTAAAGAAAATGTTAGGCACATATCTTCAGGAACCTTCTTGAAGAAGATTAACCCTTTGAACATTGACCCCCGCGTGTGTACAACTCCCTGACACTAACACTCAGCAGCCATGCTAACCAACACTCAAGAAACCACTATTATGCATCTAATATGAACGGCAAATGTAATGATATGATATTCAAACTTAACCGTCTGATCAATATCCTCAGGTCAGATTAGGGTCAGTGGGTCACGAGCCTTGGTACGACAGAATGTTTCAATGTTAGTAAATGAAATGCACAAACCAGCCGTCACTAGTCTTTCAAAAGGCAACTGCTGAAACGGCCACCTGTATTCAAGGAGTTAATGATACTGTGAGATGTGTATTATACATTTTCTATCTCAGAATGGTTAAAATTCAATAGAAAACTACCACACAAATATTTTCCTTGTCTATGTATCACAAATATAGAGATATAAGGTGTGTGTGTGTGTGTACACACACACACTGCGTATAGCGATGTATAGTTGTTCACTTGGATTAAACATAAACTTGTTATCTTGTCATCATATATGTAAAGAGATGTATTTATTTATTGTAAGTAATTTCAAATTTGTTTCAAACATATCATTCCATTTATTGCAGTGTTTTCTCTCTGTAACAAACGAGATTCAAAATCACTGAAATTTAACAAGAAAAAAAGGAAAATCTTTTTCTCAAAGCTAAACTACCAAATTATGTGAGGCCTGATTACATACAGCACATATTTATATAAGTAGATTAAATTAAGATCTGATGGATTTATGATACCTATATCTCATAGCTGGGCAAACTTAAATGTTTATACCAGGTAAATATTAAATTTGCAATACCTAATGAGGTCTTCTTTTCCTTTGTTTTACAAAGGTGCATATTGTAAATGTAGGTTACATTTATAAGGCCAGGAATGTATCAAATGTAATTTTATCTTGCCATGTAATTTAAAAAAACTTTAAAAATCTGTGTGTTGGTTTTAATCTTTCTCATATCTTCTCAAATGTAAAAGCATTTCATGCATTTATATCTATTTATTTACTTATCTAAAAGTTGTTTTAAGATTAAACTTATGAAGGGGGGCATAGCATTATCTTGTTGTTGCTGTTGGGTGGGTGAAGGAGAAAAAGAATTTCTTTGTCACACTGCATATTTCCATCATATTTACCACTTGGCAGTGCCCGCCTCCAGTATTATCCTTTTCCCTTTCTCTTTGTCGGAATAAGATCTCTTATTGGGGAAACTTTTGTCACAGCAGCTCAGTTTTTTGCCTTTCATTTTCTCTTTCACTCAGTTATAACTTCCTGATTCTTCTTGATTTCATTCATCTACATTCCTCCCCTTTTTGTCCCCCTCATTCAGTTATGGTTTCCTGCTTCTTGATTTCTTTCATTTTCATTCCTTCTTTTTTCTACTTATTCATTTATGGCTGCCTACTTTTGAATTACATTCTTCCACCTTCGTTCTTTCTCTAAATAACTTTTTCAGTTTCTTCTTCTTCTATTTCTCATGCTTTCTTTTCTTTCAATTCTCAACCTCTTCTGTCCATTTTCATTCCTTTTTCTCAGATTCAACCAAAGAATAGGGAAGTTTTTCAGCTTCTTTTCCCTACATTTTCTTTCTATTCTCTTTCCTTTCTTTGCCTTTGATATTTACAATTTTATTTTTCCGATTTTCATTCTTTTTTTTTCTCTCAGATTCCACCAAAGAAAAGTGAACTTTCCAGCTTCTTTTATTCCTCCTGTTTTTCGTTCTCTCTTTTTCTTCAATACTTACAATTTTATTCTCCCGATTTTCATTTTTTAATCTCCATTTTTCTCTCTTTGCTTTCCATTCAATTTTTCTTTGTTCCTATTTCTCTCTTCTCTCTTTCCATTTCTTCCCTATTCTTTTTTTTCTATTCCTTTTCTTTGGCTCAAGTTGAGTTTCTAAATGTTGATATTTTCTTACAATATGTGTTGTGTAAAACAAGCCTACTTCTCAAAAACAACAACAACAACAGAATGTACAAAAAAGAGTTCAAAATACTCTTTCTCTCACTAAGTTGTTTGATGCAATTTTCCACTTGCAAATCTAATTTAATATGCAATGGAAAGAAGTCATTTATTTTTTCCTTTCACCCCCCTCCATCCTTTCTATCTCTTTCTCTCCTACTATCTCAGTTTCCCCCAAATGATGGCATATTGTTTTGAAATATCATTTATAATGCAAGCAGATTACATCATTTACATAACCTATGAAAATGTATTTCAATCTAAAATATCATGTATTGGTTAAGGAGTTCTCCAACACTTTTTGCTTTCTTCCTTCTCTCTCTCCCTCCCACCCTCCCCTTCTGTCCATTAATGTAAAATTCATGTTTTTAATATCTGCATTTTGAAGTATCATCAGCAGTATTGATTAAACTGTCACCCTTCAATAAATGCTGATCATGTGTGTATCTCTGTCTGTCTGTCTCTCTCTGATGGTCTTCGACTAAAACAGGGTTTTTCAACCATTTCTCTTTATCACTCCATTTGGGTTATTGTTTAAAGCAATTGTGCCACCCCCTTCATTTTTTCAATGATATTGAAATGTCATTTTACTCAAAATATTTACTTCATAATAAATTGTTTAGTGGATAATTGGTGGTTCAGGATACTCTATGCTTGCTTGCATCAACTTGATAATCGAAGTAAATGATTATAACAGTTCGTTTAATAATAAGTATAAGTATTTTCACCTTATTTATTGACGTCACTGACATAAAACAAAAGCTCACCTATTTTTGAAAATTTTTTTTATTCTAAAACAAAAAAAATCCACTTGTATTTTACACTTGATTTCTCCCTACTGCTCAATATTTGTTCCCCAGGAGGCAATACTGCCCCCATTGAGAATGATTGGACTAAACTCTTTTTGACATTTAAGATGTACTTTTCGTGGGTGTTAGAAAAAAAAATCAACTTCTTAAATAGTTATTCTGTTTGAGATGTATTATAATTACTCAGCAGTTAGTTATAAAAGTAAAAAAAATTATAATTCAGGTATGTTTCAAGTATATCAAATTGTTTTCCATGAACAGCACACTAAAGATATTTTGGAATGTACTGACCAATCTTCTGAATATAAAGTGTCTTAGATGTTCAAAGGTTCTAAGAGGACTTTTTCAAAATATTGAGACAAATTTCATGATTAATATGAATGATTGTTCTAAATTATATCTTATCAGCTACTGGAACTTTTCTTTTTCTAATGGCATCAAGTATCGGTTAACATGAACACAGAATAAATCAGTTTTGCCTCAAGTTATTTGTTGCAAATGGTATCTGAAGTTAATATAGGTTAAAATAATGAGCCAGTAAAGTTTCCTTGTTTCGTTTTGTAAGATAGATAAAATAAGGTTGTCATGGTAATTATAGAAAACAAGAAAGGGCTCAAATACTTAATAAGCATTAGATAAATAGTAATAAACCAAACCTCTTATTTATTGAAAATAATAGTGCAAAATATAAAGATTAGATAATGAAACAATATAATACAAACTATACAGTTGACTGAAATTTCCAAGTAGTCGCAGTTAACCAAAGCATTGTATCTAAATAAGTATCGCATTGGTTTCCATCATATGTTACTCTTTTTTTTGGAACATGATCCTTATATTAAATGAAACATGGCTTTATTTTGAAAACCTCTTCAAAAGTTTTCCATTTATCTATCATAAAATGAATATTTATCCTTATATTATTGTTTATTATTCAAAATATCTCCACAATCTGTCTTTCAAGCATATCAACTATTAAAGAATGACATTTACCAATAGCTGGGAACCTGAAGCTTCTCTAAATTCTCATTAAAAATAAATCTCTCTTCAACAGCACAAAATTCTGTTTAGGTTCTTTTGCCTTTCGTTTTCTTCCAACTAAGTTTGATATGCAGAGATCCATGCAAGTGCAGCTCTGTGTCTAGAGCCCAAGCATGAGGTGGATTGATTGGTAGAGAACTTAAAATGTAAATTAACTTAACTTACTTTGACTTCTGATGTCGATTGCAAAATAAGATATTTGAGGAAGTTACATATTTTTAATCTAAAATGTTGTGTATATTTGCCATGATTTAGTGTTTAATTAGAAGTGAAGGAGTGAATTGATTAATTGATTGTCTTATTGAGATCTCATTGGGGAATTCTTGTCTATAAACCATTAGTCATTAGTTCAGAAAGTACAATAAATCAACCCCAAAATTGGAAAATGAACTAACATAATGAAATGCCATCAGAAAGGAGCAGTAACAGTTGATATAAAAAAACAAAACAAACTATATGTATACACATTTTCCTCGTTAAAAAATTCCAAGTTTGACTCAAGGAATTTTTTAGATAATTCTTAGTTTGTCAAAATCAAAGACTTGTTCCCATGTATTTCCTTTTATTTTATTTATTTATCTGTAATGAATAGATATTAGTTCAGATTGCTTACTTTTAAGGATTTATTCACTTCAAACTGAGCCATATACTTGAACAAAAAGTTGGAAAATTAATATTTCCCTGAAAAAAAAAGAGTCATAGCAATTACATCTATCTTCTAGTTTATTTGCAATAGTTATTGCCCTCATCATTTTTCAGTGTTAATCTATTGTAAATATCAAAGAACTATTCAAAATACTTTTAAAAAATACTTTTTCAATCATTTATTAAACTAGAGGATTTGAAAAGAAGTGAAATTCTGAAAATGAATTTTCCATGTCTTTTACTCAGTTTATTACTTTGCATCGTTCAGGGTTCTTAGAACACGGATTTTGAAATTTCTTGTTCTCTGAAGTTGTATCACTGTTTGTTGTTTTATTTCTTTAAAGGAAGCTGGTCAAAGAAAAAAATAGTTTGGAGCAAAATGTTTTAAGAATATTTTCTTGTATCAGTTTAAATCAGTCACTGAGTTTTTCTTTTCTAAAATTATTTTTATGTTATGAAAAGATTATCTTTGACATCAAAGATACAGCAGGGATTTGTGTAAAGCATAGAGCTTTTCATAGACAGAAAACTTAGAACATTTTGTGCATGAAAAGATTCTTATGTCTGCACAGGTATAAATTTTTAAAAAAGTATTTGTAAATTCCTACATGCATTATGTATATTTGTGTGTGTGGGTAATATATGTATATGTATATACACTCACTCTCTCTTGTGTTTATGCGAGATCTGACCTAACAATTCTCACTCAAACATATGTGAATGAGAAATCCATGCACAGAGAAAGCTTATGATTTGGACAAAACTATTTAGAATCATGTGACCAAAAAGGTATTAGTTTTTACCTTACATTAAAGAAAAGAGAAAATTCATAAGATTTGAACTATTGCAATGATAAGGTTTTCTATTTCTTGTTAGGGTGTGTCAGGATAGTGGATCAGTCTTGCTGAATACATAAAGATCCTGATTTTTTCCTCCTTATTTACTCACATCTTGTTCTCCCCTGCCTTCTCATTATTATTATTTCTGTCTATCTTCTTTGCATATCTCTGGTTATCAGTGGGACAAAAATTTGGCTCATTTTCTCAGTGTGAAGTCTTTCCCTCTAAAGGCTTCTATATCATTCTTGTTTTCATCTCTTTTCTTCTCATTTTCTTCACTCTTTTAATTTCTGTAATTTCTTTTTATATATTTCTTTTTGTTATTTGCTTGAGTCTTGTCTTTTTCTTTATCATTCTTTGTTGCCAAAAATCGCAGGTCTCTTTCCACCTTTGGTATTTTGAAGACTGACATCAAATTTTGGCCATGCTCTAGCTGAACTAGAAACCTAGGTATGCAACAGTGTTTGCCAGAAGAGGATGAAGAGTGTATCTATTGATTCCTTTGTTTTATCCAGTATGTAATTTCTGTGGAGGAGATTGAAATGTAGTCCTGTTTAATATCTATTTGTTGCTATAAGAGGCATAAGTTAACTAAACTGAATTTCTCTGAACAGGCTCATTTTTTCCTTTTAGGATAAAGTAGATTCAGATAGAGGAGGTATATAACTGGGGCATAGTTGGTAATACCATTATGTTAGCAAACCACTTGAATATATCCATTTTACCCATTGAGTTTGCTTTATCATTTAACTATTTTTAAAATGTTGAACTTGATGCTTAACCCAGTAATTGCAGATGACCGGAGTTTCTATCATTGCAGTTCTATGGCTAACTTGGTTAAATTTCTGTTTTATTGTGTTTTGTATCTGTGAGTCAGGGCTTTTATTTTGTAATGAATAACCATTATACTTAACACCTTTTTCAGTTAATGAGTTGAATCATTCCCGTTTTTCGCAATTATTTTCTACCTTTGATCTCCTATACAATGCTTTAGCTTTCATTCTCTCTTCTCTCAAGCTAATGATCAAGCTGACTCTGTATTGCTTTGAATGAATGTTTTAATCTGTGCCAGAATTCTTGTAGATATTTAGAATTTTCATCTTTGATAATTAGGGATCTCATCCTTAACTCTTCTTGATTCAATAGATTTTGTGGAAGAAAAACATTTCAATTCAAACAACAGACACTAGGAAAAGATTAATATTATAGAAATACGAAGAGAAAGAAGAGAACGACTTTTTAACTTTTATATTTTTTAAAAACAGTTTCTTTTAATTTCTGTCTGAATTTTTTGTGTGTTCAGTCTGTTGTCCTAATCTTGGTCCATTTTCTCAACATAATGTTTCGGCCATCTTGCCCTACGGTCTTCTTCACATGGGTGTTGTGGGTGGTGAACTTTCAAGAAGCTGAGATGGGAGGTTGTCGAAAGCCTGAGGATGGAATGTCCACATTCCATTGTCTAATTGTTGTTGATAGGTCAGAACTAAGTTGTTTCTCATGTCATAGATATGTTGGTGTTTGAGGTTTGTGGCTGCAGAGGCATTTTTCCAAAGGGTCTTTTTGGACATCCATAAAAAATGCTTGGTGTACAGTTGGCCATCTTTGGAGATGGAAGGAAGCACAGATGATCTTTTCCTCTCTTTCTGGAGAATGGTAAATGAGATAACTCTTGTTCAGCTTCATTTCCCATATGGTTCTAGGTGTTATTCAAGCGGTGAACTAAATTTAGGCAACAGCCAAGGCTATTGAACAAAAGTGAAACAAGTAATTCAAACTGACATTTTATACGTGTGATTTTCTTTTATTCATTCAAAAACTCTGTCATTTAATTTGTGTGGATAAGTAAAATAATTGAAATTTTTTTTCCTTTTATGAAGAGGAAATTACTTTTGGTTTTTCTAAATTTCCCTCTCTCTGGGGCTAGCTTTTTATTATTCGATTTTTTTTTTTTAAGCAACCACAGGAGGAGGAGTTTTTTTCCTAATATCATGAGCCATAGAAGGTGAAGGCTGATGCCTATTATAGAATGGACTCATCGTAACAAATAAGTGATGATGCTCTTCATGCTCTACTGTGTACAGATCAGCATCAAAATTATATTAAGGAAAAACATAGAACCCTTAAAAAAAATGATAGTTTATTTACATATGGATTGGCATTTCTGTTCTAGGATCAAAGTGTTGCTCCATGGCCCTTTGCCTAGGATTAGAGTGTTGTAACTTAAATTATATTGTTTGTCTTGATCTTTTGCTAAGAGAATGAGACGAACTGAGTTCAAACTCTGGCCGAGATAGTTTGAATTCACTTTGCACTAATGCCATTGGGAAAGGCACTTGTACCTGTGTCAACTTGTCATTGGCCAGTATGGCAGGGTGAGACCTATCAGCCCTCATGTTTGACACTTACTTAGAGAAGGCCTATATCAAACAATAGAAATTAAAGGCTGATATAAAGAGAACAAACTAGCATTCCAAAGGAAATTATGAATCCTCAACCCCCCATGTATGCTGTGTTGGGGGTAATCCATTAAAAAGTTGGATAAAGGGATGATCAATAAATAAGTTACTTCTCTCCTCATTTGTTGTGCTCTGATCACTAAAAAAGGTCTGAATTTTTGGAGAAATAAGTGGGCACAAACTAGTAACCAATTTAGCATAAACTCACATTGTATATTGAACCTATTTGTGAGAGAAATTTAATGAAAAAACATTTTCCATACTTTTGGAGAGGTGTGTGTATGTGTGCTAAATTCAAGTTCCTATTTTGAACAGTAAAGGCTGGGCAGATCTAGATAGATACATATAAATGTGAGAACATATGAATCATCTAAACCTAGCAACAATGATTAAATTGGTCTGTTTGGGTAGTGGTGATTAATGAATTAAAAAAAAGAATTAAACATTTTTTTTGGTAGATCACTTTCCTGTTACAATTAACAAGTACTATTTGGCTGGTTGTGAACTCCTCAGGTTCTTCCCCTTGCCCAATGATAACCATAAAAGTGCTAGGATTTCTCTTAAAATGTGCTTGAATTAATTGACTAATAATATTTGAAAAAGTGTTGGTTTTATATAAAAGCACTGTTTATTCTCAATCAGGGCGTTAATGAAAGGGTTTATCACTTGAAGATTACATTTCAACTAATTTTACTTTTAGATGCTTCCATACATTTTTCTTCATAGAAATTCTGATGCACTGAAACCAAAGAATCCTCATCAATCCTCAAGAATTTTTCTAAAATCATTCCAAAGACTGCTAATAAATAACAGCATGTAATAATAACAAATATAAGAAAAGGGTTTCACAGAATGCCAAACCAAAAATAAAGTAAAAAATAATTAAAATACTCCAAAAAAAAAAAAAAAGAAAGAGAATATTTGTAAGAATAAAAGATTTGTCATTTGAATGGAAGGTATGAAATTTACATTTCATTGGAGAGCTGTAAAAACAGAAATGGCCGATAAATTATCACCTTTGATGGAAACATTTTTGATTAATGCTGTCATCTCCAAATGTTGTCATTTTATTAATTTTTCTGCTGCCTGTATTGCAACTTGATAAATTGAATACTTATTTATCTCTGTATGTGTATGTTTCTATATGCATACTTTATTGTGTGAGCTCCTTTTTAATAAGCACAGGTGCTTGTGTTTTCCTGCAACAAATATTAGTTGGCCTAATTGTAAGAACCATGAATTATGTGTGAGTGCTAGGACTGGGGCTGATTCATCTTGAGTGTGTACTGCTATAATATCACTATGAAAATATATTGACAGTCAGGCTTCTATTGTATGTTATAGTATGGTATAAATAGTGATTACCCCTTGAAAGAAGTCTAAGGATATACTTTAATTTTTATGAGATTCTTTATTTAAGAAAAGAAACTACGAGAATGCTGGAATGCATTTGGTAAAAATATCTATCTGCTTTTCTGTGGAGTTTGAGTGGTTTCTTCACATTCTCTCACTTATTTTTAAAAGTCTTAATTATTCACTTATTCAAAGCTGTTAATAATATGAATAAATGTTTAGGTTTAATTATGAAGTAACTGGACACGTTCAAGTGGAAGAGCACTTTGTTTCAAATGGTGGGTGGATTTTTATCAATCAAATTGTTATCTTTCAGTGGAATTTCTTTGTTATAGACATTGAGGGAAACAAAAGAAGTAAGATTGTTTATCATATAGATAGGTATTTGTGTTCGTGTATCTGTTTGACATGGCATATCTTAAATAAGTGCTTGGGTAAATTTCATCCAGATTAGTACATTATCTGAGTTGAGAATTTTGGAAATATTGTGGATTAAAAAAGAAAAAAAGTGGAAAGAAACTTGGTATTGAAACAAATTGACATGTGAAGGATATTGATGGCTCCTTTGTCATAGTTTGCAATAGATATAGCAGCTGGCTATTAATGCTTGGTTTGTAATTATGATGAGAGTTGATTTTCCATGCATCCCACTATGTATCAAATGAAGCAGAGTTATCATTGATTCTTATGCATCACTTTTTATCAAAATTTGAACTTGTTTGGCTAAATTGTCCAAGACATTTCCAATTTGCTTACTTTGTAAAATACTGAGTCCAAGTATAATAATTATTAAGATCATAAATGAATCCCTCCTCTCCAGAGACTTGGAGTTCAGATCTCTTTTTTTATATTTTAATAAATCTAATTTTCCCTTCAAATTCTCATCTCATCCATAAGCATAAGGCATTTACATTAGGCTTCTATATATTGCCTATTACTCAGGTTACATATCACTGTATGCTCTATGAGTGTGGTCTTGCCAGAGTTGGTTTAAATCTGCAGTATTCAAAATGTGTTCTGCAGAACAGTGTTCTGAGCGAACTTTCCAAGGGTTCTTTGAAACAAAGTGATGTTCTTGCAATATACTTGAAAATTTTTCATTACATAAACAATTCCTTCATGGCTTTTACATTTGTGTTTAGACACATTTGGATAACTCTATAAGCCAGGCCAAAATCCAATGGTTACATACATACATACATGTGTATATGTAGAAAGAAATTTTTTTTTTTCTCTTTCTTTTCCCTCCCCAGAAAATTTAATTATTGAAAAGGGTTCTCTGAGTAGTTAGTTTGAAGACAACTGGTTCTAATCTAACAAATGTTTGAGGCAGGTAAGTTAATTTATAGGCATGATTTCTTTATGTACAATTTATAGAATAGGTATTTACAGCAGCATAGCTTTTGAATTTTACAAGTAAAATATTTGCCCTAAACTCTTATCCTGGTTTCAAATTAAGTTTCTTTCTCTTGAATTTGCCTTATTGAAAACCTCAAAATATTAGCCATTTGTTTAGAATTTCATGTGTAATAATCATCATTTTATTGGAAGTAGGTTGTTGATGACCTCAAAGTAGTGTCAGAAAGTATTTCTTTCTATTTCTGAGTAATTTTCATTTCTTACATTTGATGGATTAAGTAATTGGCATTTGGTTTCCATTCAATATGTATACAAGTTTATCAAAAATTTGACAAAGGTAAAGAAATCTTTCTTTGTGTATATCATCCTTGCACTCATTTTGGAATGATATTTCCTTTGAATTTAAAAAATTCATTTAATGATACTCCTTGTTGATCTTTTATAATATATATTTCCGATTTAAGTATATATTGAAGAAGCGACTACTTGCTTGAAACATGGGAGTAAATAAGATGGATGGTTTGCACTTGTGCAAAGATATCTTTATACTCTTTCTCCTAGCATGGTCAATGTTTTAGATTTTAATATTATGTTTTATCTCCTGTTCACGAATATCTTGAGTATGTGAAAAAAAAATGACCTCCAATGCTGCAGCTGGTTTCAAGAGTGAGAAAAACCTGATAAGTTTTGTATTCTTCAATCTTTACAATTTAAAAGCAGGAGGTTAATAGAAGCATTGAAGATGTTTTTCATCTTAATGTATATTGAATAAATAAACAAATAGCCTGGCTTTAGCATCTTGCTGCATTATCCATATTAACTCTTGTAAATTTGTTGCTGGTCATAGAAATGGCTAGGAAAACATTTGTAAACATTTCAACAAGTGATTTTCTTTGATCTGCTATACATACTGATAGGTTTATTGAAAGTATAAAGTAGTTTTGTGAAGATATCACCATCTAAAAAATATATATGCAATTATCATTAGAATATGTGTGCACACACATACGGTCTGAACAATGATATTCAAGTTTTACTGTTTGAATATGTTTATCATATTGTTGTTTTTGTATTATGAGTGGGAGAAAAACAGTAAATGTATTTGTGCTTAATGACACAAAATAAAACTTTTATTAATGATTCTAGTGTCTTTTTTTTTGATTTGGTTTGATTTCTTTTCATCTTACCACAGTTATTCGAAGATGTGCATTAGTTTGTATATGTTGAGATTACTTAAATGTTAGAAAAGTTGCATTTGTTCCATCTACAGTTTATTTCCACAGTATTCTTTTCTAATGATGGTGCACAGATTCATTGAGTCTTCTGTTTGAGTTTTTGAAGCTGGTCCACATATCTATTGATTTCCATTTGAATAAAAGATACTTGGACCAAAGAAGGCATTTGGTTTTTATTCAGTCTTATGAACAAAATTCACACCAAAAGATTATGAAAATGTAAAAAAGACAAACCCATGAAAAATGAATCTTACAATTGTGTGGGTCTACATTAAATGCATTTGATTATTTTTTTTTTTTCCATCCTTAAACTGGTGCAGAATTCTTGGAGACTAAAAAATGTTTAATGTGAGAAAATGATTTAACTGTGATTAAAAGTATATGTACATAGTTAATGTAGACAGAAAAAGGATTGTGAGAGTTATTGAACTCAGACCTTTGCAATGCATTTCAAGGAAATAAATGCATTGGTTGTCTACTGGCTCCAAATTGTCTTAGTCATGTTGCTAGACTAACCCTAGAAGATGAAATTGCATCTCAATACAGAAAACCTTTGCTATAACCAATTTTGGTTTTAACAAATGCGTTATTTATGTAGATGACTTTTTTCTCTTAGTTGGAAAAAAATTGTAATTGAATTACAATTCATGAAGAAAACAATTGAAGTATAACTCTAACATTTAGAATTAGAAACTGGAAGTTAATGTTATGTTTTGTTGTGATGAGAACAGATAATACACTTAGATGTTGAACTAAATGCCGCAAAAGGCTGGATCATAAAATTAGAATAGTGCAACAAACTCACTTTTCTTTTTTCCTTCATTTGCTAAACAATGTAAGATAATGTCGAAAATAGACTGAGGGGCAACTCAACTACCCTTGGATTTACCGAACGATGTTTGTTAAAAGCAGCAAACTAATGAGCTTATTTACTGAGACGTGTGACAACCATCAGGTATAACCCCCTCCAGCAATTAGTTTGTTGTAGTGAAGGTTAATTGTATATCTGTGGTTCCTGGTAAGAATTACCAGATTTTCAAAAATATTTTTTTCTTTTTTTAAAAATTTTTTTTTCTTTTTTTAACTGAATTGAAATTCACTGTGAAAAATGGCTTATTGAACAAAGATGTCATGAAAAGTCTGTTGGGGATCATATCTATTTCCACAAATGCTAACCGATTGCTATTTAACTTTATAATATTATGTTAAACCACTTGGCCTCTTAATGATTTACGATTTATGTCAGGCTATTAGACAAATGTTTTACAAGGGTACCTGGAGGACTACCACTCACTGTAACAAGCCCAAACCCCATAACTACCTATATTGAGCTTTGGTAAATGGCTCTTTGTTATAATACCTCTGCATTAGATGCAGTGTAATATTTGGATGTGTGTAGGAGTTTTTTTCCTTCTTTTTTGTAAAATCAAATGACTGTCTTATATACCGACATATACAATGGAAAAAAAATGATGTATATGAATGAGCTAGACTCTGTGATTTTATCTTGACTTTGTTCTTTTGTGGAATTCTACCATATTTTGCCTTACTTTTGGCCAGTACAAGTAACAAAGAAATTTTATCTTTTGCTTTTCCTACACTATTTTAAAATCGTCGTCAATGATTTAAATCTTCAAAACTCCGCCTGCATTTTTATTGACTCTAAATTCAAATGCTCCTTTGCACCTATTTGAATTATTTACCTGAAAGACGTTCCAAAAGTGTATTGTGGAGCTATTTAATATCATTGTAAATTTTTAGCAATTGATTTTTAAAATTTTCAAATCAACACTGAATTTCTGTGGAAATAATAAAACTAGAGAATTATACCTGATAAATCAATTACTGAATTTATTAAATAGCATCCATATAAGATTGCATTATACTCTCTCTCTCTTACACACATATATAATTATTAAAAGAAATAAATGATTCGCGAAACAAATTTTACTTTAAAAATATGCTTGCATATCAAATTGGCCATATTCTTAAATTTGCTCATAATCTATACTGTAATCATCTATTACTTATTTCTTGATAATTTCCTCAGCTTTAATTAGCATATACGAAATTTCCTCTGCATTTAGCATGTGTGAATAATAATGATCATTTATATGAAATTTCCTCATGCAACAGTAATAAAGTCTCCTCTTGCTATAAACACTCACCAACACCTCCATCCCGTCCCCCCTCCAAACGTGTTTTGGCAAATTTTACATAATTTGAAAAGGCATCGTTAATATATCTACTTCCACCTCCTCTGTATGAGATTAGGTGGATTTCAAATTTTAATAGCTTCTCCTACATTTACAGTTTTGGACAAGGCGTGCATTGGGATGGGGCCAGGGAAAGACGGAGTGTAAAAGAAAAAAAATACTTGAACTCATTGCCATTCCTCCCATACATAGAACAAAAATATTAATAAAGAAAATAGTTCTGTTATGATAATGAAGCAATCCAGGGAAATTTAAAATTTTTAATAATTTTCAAAATATCATAGACCCTATTTCTTAGCAGTTGTCCAGGTTCTCATTCTCAATCACTCCCACTGTTCCTTCAGATGCTACTACAAACTGTCAACCAGAACTGTCAACATAGGTTCCTTCAGTTTTCAAATGAGTCTGTATGTATTGTGCCTACTGGCCTCACCACTGAGCAAGAGGGCTGAATATTTCTAGATGTATTTCTTATATCTAGAAAAATTTATTTTATTTTTAAAAAATCATCTTCCCTTAGATTGATTTTCAGTTGGGGGGGTAATTTGCAGTGTAAGTTTATGATAAGTTGGTTACTTAGTTTGTGTTGAGCAGCACTCATACTTTTTTTTTATCCTATTTAATTTTTAAAAATTTAAAATTTGGATTTTTTTTTTTTCAAGTGATCACTGCCATTTGTCCAATTTTTCTAGTTGATTACCCCCACCATAGCTTGCTGCCAAAGGACATTGGTCATGTGGCAGTTTTTATTGAGTGACCAACCAAACCTGTTCTTTGTAACATTCCGAATTTTAATTCAAGATTACTACACCCTGCCTGTATTTATCCGGAATGGGTTCTGTCCGTGTAATTAACTCTTGAATTTGAAACCATATTTAATTCTATCAGCTTGTGTATGAGAGAGCCCAAGTAAAGCTAACAATCGATAATTCTCTCTATATACTTATCTGTTTATGTATATCTGTCACTGCTCTAGAATGTAGCATTTTCAACATTCATAGTTGTGTTGTCATACAAAAGAAAGATGAGTTGTTGATTAGATTGGTTCATTTTATTAATACAAGCTAAATACCCAGCTTTGCACTCTGATTACTGCTGAGTATATCTCCTCTAGTGGTTCAGGCACATATGTGAAAGAACAAGCATCAGTGCTGTTTGGAGTGGAAAAAATTAGATAGATACTTCTGTCTGTCTCTGCATGTCTACCTCTGTCTATCTCTATAAATCTCTCTCTCTCTCTCTCTCTCTCTCTCTCTCTATATATATATATATATATATATATATATATATATATATATATATATATATATATAAAAACATAGCAAACTTACCAGCATTAAATGGTGCACACACTACTGGAGATAGGAATACCTCCCGAAACATGTCTGGACCATCAATGAAAACATTTACGGATTAATAAACCTAGTTTCCATACACTTTAACTCCTGAGTCTGTCTCATTTTCTATAGTTCAAATTATACATATTGATAGATATATACGTATAGATATATAGATGTGTATACGTATAGATATATAGATGTGTATACGTATAGATATATAGATGTGTATACGTATAGATATATAGATGTGTATACGTATAGATATATAGATGTGTGTGTGTGTATATATATATAGAGAGAGATAGATATATATAGATATAGATAGATATAGATATAGATAGATATAGATAGATAGATATTTATATAAAATCATTGAATAGATAAGAAAAAAATGAACTTTGAAGTAGAAATCAAGGCTGATATTAAGATTTTACATCTCATAGGTATCATTTCTAATTTAAATAACAACTCTTATGAACCATATAGTAAAGAAAACTATGATTAACTACATTAACAATAATCCTAACCACCTATTTAAAATCATCAGATAGATCCCTAGAAACTAGATTGATATATAACTCCTCTCATGAAATAGTATTCAACTATGTTAAAAACGAATTTATCAAAGCTTTAAAAAATATTGGTCCACTGAAACCAACTTAGATTATGACAAAAAAATGAAATACAATAGCAAGAAACAGAAAAAAACGCTGAAAAAAACAGAAAGAGAAAAATCATCTGGTGTATACCAACATCCAACCTATAAGTTAAAACTAACTTAGATAAAACATTCATTCAATTAATAGATGAACACTCCCCCCACACCCGCTCAACAAAATATTTAACAAAAACAAACTGAAAATTGGTTTTAGTTGTACCAAAATTATCAATACACCCATAAGCATATAGAAACAAGACTGCAATTGTATCAACAAGAATACCTGCCCAGTGCTAAATAAATGTCTCAGATCCAATTTATTATACCAAGCAGAAATATCAACCCAAGAAAAATCCCTTGAAGTATAATATTATCTCAAAATATGGAAAACGTCATTTGAACTTTGATTAGGCAACCATACATCATCCTTTACAAACCAAAATATAGACATAAAACATTATTATCTACATATTACTGGAGATTTTGCAAGATGGAAATCTGTTACCTTTGTCTAAAAGGAAATTTGAAATACTCGGTTTTGTCCCCCAAAATGAAAACACCTAAAATAGATTTATTAAACAGGAAAAATGAAATAGCATTAAAATGCCGGCATTGCTCAAAATTTTTATTAAAAAATATAACTAAATAACGCATACATTAGTCCACTAAAAATAACACAGACAGTTTACCCTCATAGTCAGCCCAAAGAACCATTTAATCATCATTGTCCACTTTCTCCTTAAATTAAGAACAATACAATCCACCATTGTCATTAAGGACCCTAGCATTGGTAATAAATCTAATGTAAAGATTTAAGGTTGAATACAAGATATCCCCTTATAACATACAGTCCAGCACCCACTTATAGATAACTCCAACACCCAGACCGTACCCCTTGATGTGTAACCTATGAACAAAACCAGCAAAACATTCACTACAAACTCAACCAAAAAATAATCATAGAAAAACTTCTCCCACCATAGCAACACCCTCATAATTCTCCAAATTCCCCAAACAGGAATCTAAAACATACATAATCATTTGCCTGAAGAGGCCCAAACAGGGCAGAAACATAAACATGTTTGTGTAAATTTGTGTAAAAGTTTTTAGTTTAAACTTGAATGTATCTAGCATTCTATGAAATAAATCCATCACTTATCAGATATTGCTTTATGTTATATTATAGTATAAATCAGGTTTTTATATATATATATATATATATATATATATATATATATATATATATATGATAGGTTGATAGATGTTTATATCAGGGAATACAAAGAATAAAGGTCACAAAACATGTTTGTCAATCAATTATTGATACCCTTGAAGCCTGTTTTTAGCATTAACTGTCTGGGACATTCTGATGACGTGTGAGTGTATGTTATTTGCTGTAGGTTCCAAGTTACTAGTGCATAATTGAAATAAGGCAATCTGGTCCTGTTAGTGAAGTAACAGTTTAACAATCTAAATACATCAATTTTTAGGCTGAGTATAAAGGTGTGAGTACGAGGGAACAAATGATTTTTACTGTGGAGTCACTTGAAAAACAAAACTTTTACATTTAGACTTGAACAAATCCAGTAAATTTTCAGACAAGTCTTCAAATCATTTAATGTTTTTTTTCTATTTAATAACGTACTGAACTAATATAATCCCAATGACTCATTGACATTCGAAGAATTTAACAAGTGTCCCTCCGCTATAGTCTCTTGAGTGACTACATATGAACAAAATTGGTGCCAGTATTCAGTGAAAATGAGTGTCTTCATTGTATTCTTGCAAAAACTAACATGATTCATCTATATATATTATTTGCTTCCTTGTCAAAACTAGTCTAACTTTCCTCTATAAAGCTGCTCTATTTATATGTATAGATTTTTCAAATTGGTCTTCATCTTGGTCCATCTTTTGGACACATCAGTTTGGTCATACAGCTTTTTTCTGGTGGGAATTCAAAAATATCTATATATAATTAGTCCTTGTCTTAAAAGTACAGACAGAAATTATCTGCTTTACTCCTGTCTGTATACTTGATGGGGAGCTTAGGGTGTACTTTGTTAGCTGCTGAGTGCAAATGAAAGTTGTCCAAATGAGGAGTTATCCATATTCTTTGCTCATACCGAGAATCAAACCCAGATCCTTCTGAGCTAACCTGAGGAATGAGATGCTGTATTATTTGTTCATTTGAAATGTAGATTTGTTGCAATAGTTTTGAAAATTATTAATGCGTGCAGGAATCTAAGAAACTTTTTCTTTTTGGGAATAACTTTTCAGTAAAAATATTGAAGGACAGGAGGGTGTAAAGTTCACAGCAATATACAGTAGATTTCAATGAGCATAAATAATGCCTTAAGGCTTCTTAATATTGGAAATCTTTTGGTAACTTGGGACAGCTCTCTGAGCTTATTATCCAATAATCAGGAATTTACTAGTATTTAGGAAATCTTAACCAAATGTATTTAGTGAGCAATTGTGATAGACTCTCTGGGTACATGTGTGCGTGTTTGCAGCCACATGATTTCTCTAGCTTTAGATATGATTGGTAGAAACTACCTGAATCTTGAGGTAATGATCATTGTTGTTATTGAGTTCCTCTTGCTCTCCTTTGCCACCATGACATGTTGTTGACCAGACCATAGTATAGATGACTAGTGATGGGACTTGGTACAGGAAGCACTAGTATAAAGAGTAAGAGCTGTTATGATTGAAATTGAACTTGATTTTCCAAGTTTATTCTAGGGCTAAAAGCACATATGATCTGAAACAAAGCAGGATTAGAAGAGAAGTATGATGAAGATGATAGATGTTGTTGCAAAGCTGATCCACTCGGCAAACATACAAATTGTAAATGCAATAAAAGGCATGAAAAATACTGAGCCTCAATTTGCATTATCTCTCTTTAACATTCATGTACACACTCGTATACAAGCATACACATGGAGTGTAGGTGTTGTGTACATGTGCCAGTGTGCATTTGCTTGATTGTAAAAGACACTCGATTGCTGAAGGGGGGGAAAAAAAGAGGAGCCTTGGGGCCCCTTTGCAGATTTTGCTTTAATCACATTTCATAAATTGATTAGTCAACAAACAGTGTAAGGCAAGTCGGGAGGCACAAAGAAATTACCCAGTCTGATTGGTTGCTGCCACTTCCCATGATTATGTTTTGTCTCATTACTCTAAAAATTACCTTAATTACATGTACTAATTAACTATTTCAACAATAATGCCTCTCATTGGCATATGGTTGTTGTTGCTGTTGTTGGTGGGTGCGTTAATGATTTTGAAGCGTATAAAAAGTATTTGAATAAAAGAAGAAAAAAAATGCAAAGAACGGCCAGTGACAATGAGGCTTTGTGTATTGATAGTTTGCTGTTTCTCTTTCAGGATGATTATTTTTATTGATGTAATCCTTATGATTAGGCAAATTAAGTTTTCAAAGCATGAATTATACAAGTTATTTTTCACTTAGACTCTCATAGATTATTAAGTAGAGCCTCTCAGTGGAAAGTATTGGATGTGTTACTATTGTTTTATTAGATCAAATCTTTTTATATTGGATGGTTATAGCTCAACTGGTAATGACTTTCTCTTATTGTATCAATCAAAACTGTCAAAATAAGTTTCTTCAGTTTTCAAGGTGGTCCGGCTGGCTATGTATCATGTGTACAGGCTGTGCAAATGGATCTAGAGGACTAAAATTTTCAACTTCTACTCTTTATTATGTTGTGGAATTTTTTTGACCTGAATAGTTTTGTATTGGAGGGTTCTATTTACCGTATGCCAAATTGATCCCTTACTTTGTGTAATTTTGGAGAAGTTGAATCTATAATAGTGACCATCTTATTCTTGAGATAAAATCTTTCATACCTCTCTTTTCTTTTCTTTTTTTTTTTTGTTGTTATTGTTGTTGAAAACCCAAGACAAAGTTGCTTTCTATTCATCTATAGCTGGGGAGAAGAGTAGATTATTGCCTTTTCCATAAGCATTTTTATGAAGTGAATGCAAACTCTCCCAGAATCCATTCTCTGTGAAGGTAACCATTAGGTTATCCACGCATCTTCTTCATTTTTCGGTAGTTGACATCATTTTGACCATAACTGATTACTTACATGAAATACAATAAGCTATTTTTTTGTGTGGGCTCATTTTTTATCATAATAAAATGAGGATCTGCATGCCATACATTTCCTTAGAACATCAAAAAAAGGGGAGGGTCACTGCCCTTACCATTCTAAGATTGCAACATAGTAATGTCAGCAATTTTTTCTTGGGTCTGAAAAACGCTCCTGAAACACCAATAATAGACCTCAACAATTATGAACTCTCTCACCTGAAAATAGTCAGTAGAATGAGGACATATTGCCCCTCATGCTTATCCAAGCATTCCAAAGCTCCCTATTTATGTCACTCACCTGATGAAGACCATAGGGTCCAACAACCAAAACATCATTTAAAAGATGAACCAAGATGAGGACAATAGTCTGAAAAGATTTATACATATAAATAAAATGTTATTGGCGAAGAATCTCCCGAATTCTGCATTGTAATAATTATACTTCAACATTGATGACTTGATTTAGAAATAGATAATATAAGACAGTAGACAAATTTGCCAATGAGAAGCCATTAGTCTAATTTCTGCTCTCTCTTCCTCAAGTGGGAAGTATTCTTTATCCAGGAAAAGTTTGCAGAATGCAAATTTCACTGACTAATGAAATCATTGTTCATTTAGAACTGAGACTTTTTTCAAATCAAACAAATGTTTCCTGTGCTATAAATCTTTTGAGAAAGGAAAATTAATTTTAAAAAGTCAAGTAGATTATATAAAGTCTTATCAGAAGAAAACTTTTTTTTTTTTTTTTAAAAAGCCAAAAATGATCTTCACCAACCTAAGTAAGATTTTTGTAATCAACATAATGGATAAGATGAGCTCCTCAGTTTTTGTGGTGGGTAGGTTTTGTGTTCAATTTCTAATCTTGAAGTAGCTCTTCTTTGTTATTCAAGGAAAAAATAGTCTGTAAAAAATTTTGTCCTCTCTGGTCATGTATACATGTGTCTGATGGTTTCTAAGTTTCAGAGTAAAAATTGGGGAAACAAACAACATTCTATTATCCTCTTCCTTCTCCACCCATCAAAAAAAAAAAAAGAAAGTAATTTCATATTGTTTTTGATGTTTTCTTTCGTTCATTGTGTGGAGAAATTTGCATCCTTCATTGTTCGCCTCTGCCAATGAAGTTAGAGATATATATTCACTTATGTTTGTCTTTGGTCTTCACAATAACTCCAAAAGTTCTTACTGAATTTCAATGGAATTTGTGGAAGGCTGGGCCATGGGCTTTAGGAGAACTTATTCGATTTTGAGGGTTAGATCCAGGAATTTTTATCCAACAGATATATTTATCATTTTGCAGTGAAATTGATAGAAAAATAACAGTTAATAAAAAGACTTGAATGTCATCTCGATATTTCTACATTTTAAGTTTTCTCCTTTGTGATTTTTATTTGGTTTGAGTGACAATAGCATTAGCAGAAGTATGCGCTCTCTGAATGCTTTCTTGTTGTAAATTCTTTACTTAGTCAGAAATATTTATTCTAAGTGTTGCTTTTGATTTTTCTCTAGTGCTTCACTTATAAACTCTATGCTGACCCCAGCGTGAATGTATTCTTTCATGCCTGTGCCATAGCTTCTGTCAAAGCTTTATGACAAATGAATGGCCCAGAAGAAAAGAGGAGAAAGTGTCCTGAAAGCACAAGGAAAAAAGGGTCCAGTCATCAATTGGAACACATTGAGTTTGAGATAGGATGATCTCATTAAGAAATCTATATGCCTTTTTATTATCATTTTTATTTTTTATTATTTTTATCATTGCTACTATTACTACTACTACTACTACTACCCTCACAACATATGAAATTGGCACAGTTGAAAAAAAAAATATTGAAGAAGAATTTAAAAAAAAAATATTGTTAACTTCTAAATTATACTGTGTTGAACATCTCTCTGGAGTTTTGAAGGAATTATGACTGAAAAATTAAATATAAAAATAGATTGAAGTTAAAATAAAAAGTAAATAAGAAATCATTAGAAAAAAACTACCAAAAGTTAAAGATGTAAAAAAAAAATAAAAAAATAGATTAAAACCAAGAACGAAAATAAGTATGGCCAACAACAACAATAAAAATTTCAAAATGGTGATCATGATAATAATGACAAATAGGAAAAATATATAAACAAATGTCTCAAAATAAAAGTAAGAAGGCCAAACAACCTAACTGTCGGTTTCTGAATGAAAATGCTGAATTTGAATTTAGATTAAATTTTCATAATTCCATAGAATAAATTATTTGTTGCTTTCTTGTTTCTGTTGCTTCTGTTGGAGTCAAGCGAGTTTTGCTTTGCATATTGAAATTTTTCTAACATTTCTCTTTGACTAATTTTCTCAGCTTACAACACTTGGTGAAAAATACACTGTAGCCCAATAAAAATATCTTTCCATTTCTATATGAAATTCAAAAATGCCCCCACTCCACGTACACATCAGTTTTTATTCGATATGAAAAAAAATTCTGAACAGCCACCAAGATCTAAACAAATGAGAATTTATTGAACTTAGATTTTTATAAAAGAAAAAAAGAATTAGAAATATATCTGGAAAAAAAATAAAGCAAATATTCTTTTCTTCTTTTTTTTTTTTCAACTCTAAAAAAAACTACATTGTTTCTTTGTGTTCTGTGAATTCTTATGAGCTTTTATGTTCAGCTTAAGGTGTTGTATTTTTGAGAGAGAAAAAGTGGGAACAAAAAAAATTACAGAAACTTGTTAAAAAGAATATCCTTTTCTAAATGAATGCATAAATTTGCATTCATTGTATTTTTTAAAGAATTGAACATGAAAAGAACAAGGTTTTGATAAAAATTCTCCTGATTCAAGAAATGGGCACCACTTTTTTTTTTTTTTTCCTGCTCTCTTTCTTGATAATTTTTTGTGAGTTTACCAGAGGCCTGAAATATTTCCATATATTTTCAAAAAGCCTGAAATATTTTGTCCTTTTTTAAAATTCTTTTTACAGGTTTCGTATTCAACATGACACCTAATTCTTATTCATGCAGTTTCTTTAAATAACATCCTCACTTTTGTTGTTTATATATTAGAAACTGTCATCATAGGTTTCTCCCATTTTTAAGTTGGTCTTGCTGACTATATATCTATGCATTATCATTTTAGCGTCTGTTGTTGGGCATGTACCTTCCAAAGGTTTTCTCAGACCTCTCTATCATGGGCGTCAAGGAGCCAGTATTTTCTGAACCTATAAAGTTTGTCATACCATCTTATATTTAGTTGGCTTTGGTTTTGCATCATGTGATCTCTGGGGATCAACGTCATGATGTCCAGCAGTTGTCTGCCATTCTCGCAACATGACCAGCCCATTGCCATTTAAGATTTCATATGGATACTTAATTCAGGCCCTTGTTTTTCCTCTAATATATTTTGCTGTCTTGTGATCTCTCCATGTTATATTGAGCACGATTCTCTTGTGCACATTGCATGGTTCTCATTTTAAGGGTCAGTCCTTTGGTAGAGTTCCATGTTTCAGCTCTTTTGTGACTTTTGGGAGGATGCATTAGTTGTATACCCTTCTAAAGTGATTCTTTGCTTGATTTTTTTTCTCCCCTTGTTTTGAGGATTTCATGGAGATTTGTTCTTCTCAAATTTGCCCCCTAATTGGTTCACAATGTAAGTTAATGCTAAATTGATCTTGCAGTTTGTCTGGTTCAGTCTTTTTTAGGGATCACTGTTCAACGAAAGGGGAGAGAAGTAATTTATTCATCAATTTTCACTTTTGCAATATTTTAATTGATCACCCTCAACACTGCATGCTGCCAAAAGATGCTAGTCATGTGATGGTTTTTATTAAGTGATTGACCAGACCTATTTGGTTGGCATTTTTAAATGAATGATGAGTTTTGTTACTATTCTTTTATTAAGTTGATCTCTTATTTTATATACTAACTACCATGTATTGGTTTGGTTTAATTCTTTCACTGCCATGTTTGTACAATGTTGAGTACATTTAGAAAGATTTATTCTTTAAGGTGCTGATGGTAACTGAATACTATTTACCAAATTTTTACCGTCTAATTTCTTTTCATATGATTAGAAATGAGGCATTTATTTGGCTGAATATTATCATTTCTCTTTGAAAAGCCCAACAGATCACCATTGACACCTTGTACGCCATGGCTGCTTATTGGATAATGTGACATACTCTGGAGAAGAATTTATGATCTGTTCTTCAATCATAGCTTCTTCTTGTCCTCATTATTGTTGTTTGTTTTTTTCCTATTGGTCTCTGTTGAATTTAGTACTGATCTAGTGATCTAGGTTGAAAAGTATCTTACATACAGGTATATATGTCTATTTCATAAGTAACAAGTATTTTCCTTAACGGATTATATGAATCTGTTCAGACCCTATAAACTTGATACTGTGATGGACACGATGCTACTTCATGTTGGAAAGTCCACTTATCCTGTGAATATTGGAGTAAATTGGAATTAGTTTGGGGTCGCCAATATGCTCTCAAGCGGAAGTTACTGTAAACTGATTAAAAAGTTTTTAGATAATATTAGTGCACAATTTACCAGCACTCTTTTTTGAAAACTAGTCTGAATAAACTTTGATATACTTTCAATATACAACCGAAAACTGCTTCCTTGTTGGAAACTTTTGCATACACTTAATAAAATGTCAGAAAAGAAAATTTATAATTCCTTTTATTGATTTTCTAAGGTGCAGGTACATTTTCTAAGGTAAAGAATCCAAATAGAAGTTATGGTCACTTGCACATATGAATTTTCTTATTCTATAAAGCATACAAGCAAATAAATGCACAGTCAGTTGTTATAAATGCATTTTTTTTCTTCACTTTTATTTATGAATAAATATTATCAGCAGAACTCAGTGAATTGCTGAGCAGTAGACACCAGTCTGGGACTACATGAGGATTGTCTGTAACATTCAGCCTATCAGCCATTTCAGTTGAGTGTAAAATAGCAAAAGAAAATATGAATATACCTAATAATTCTGGAATACAGTATTATGTACTAGTAACGAATTATCACATATTTATATTGGTTATAATTCTCTCTTGCTTACACAATGAATGTAAATGAGTTTTTGACTATTACATAGTTTTAGTACTTGGTAAGTATTCGCAAAAATCGTTTTTACTTATTTTTTTTTTCTGAACATCTTCATTGATTCCTGAGATGCACTAAAAATAAGGTAATTTTTGCTTATATGATCTAAAATGTTGACCGTATGCTGTGTTTAGCAACTGTATTTTACATCCGTATAAGCAAAGATTACAAAAATTTACTTGCTTCAGAAAAACCATCAGAATTCCCTAACTACTAAAATCAACACTCTTGTTGCAAAAATAACGGGCTAACAATTGGTGAAAACTCCATGTTTCTATCTCCACCAGTTTCCAAATCAAACTTCAAAATGCTTGACAAACAGGTTGGGTCATTTTTAAAAATCTAAGTGAATGTTCAAAATATTCTAGCTAATGGTGAAAACCACCTGCTTCAATTTGTGATAGTCAGTCCAATGACCAATGAGGGTCAGTCCAATGACCAATACATCTGAGAAGGGCTTGGTTGCAACATGCTCCTTTTTGTTGACATAATCTGTATGAGACCATCTGAATATTTCAAGGCTTTAAATTGATGGTCTCTTATTTCAGATCCCGTACCTTTTTTTTTTTTTTTTTCTCTTAGATTCTTTTCAATTGATAAACAAAACCAAAATGGTATTCTTTCATTTGATTATCTGTCACACCGTGGCTGTGTCTGAGTTTTTATTTGCTTCTGGTGCAAGCTCAAGGGAATACCTTGTTGGCAGAGCTGACAAAATTATGATGGTGTGGATTTATTTCTTGCCAAATGGAATTCTCCCTACCAAGACGTGTCTTCATTTCTCTTAGCTTCATGTAGAAGTGTGTATTTGCATATTTACTGTATACATGTGCATAGCTGTGGTTGCATTTGTATGATCATATATATATATGCACACAAGCATATGATTATATACATATTTATATACACACACACACACACACGCACACACATGTATATATGGTGTATCTGTTATTGGGTGTAGACTATTAATGTGATAATATCTGCTGAGGATTAGGATCTTGTCTTCCACAGAAAATGTTGTATTGTAATGTTCGTCATCCGTGTCTGTTATTAAGTCCTTTGTGCATGATAAGTGGGATTTGGCATCTAGGGTGGATTAGATAAGATGTCAATCTTCCAGTGACAGTATTGGAGTTGTATCACCTCTCCCTCCCTTGGGAGGATGGTACACGAAAACTGGTGGTCCAGTCCTGTTCAGTGGTTGGTGGACCTGGTGTGAGGTTAGTTCCCAGAGACCCTATCAGCTTTGCCTGGAGGTAAAGCTAGGGCAGCCAGAATGTAAATAGTACAAACATAAATACATGAAAATATCTCTAAGCCAGCTATGTCCACATGTAAAGAAAAATGCATTTGGCCTGAAGTTTAAAGGTGTACAAACTACTTACCTCAGAATAGAATCATTACAAAAAAGTTTTTAAAAAAATAGCTTGGACAGTGTTGACTTTGTGATCTAAGTTAGATTTAACTAAAAGTCTACAAGATTATATGTCACTTCCATTAAAGCTATTTATAGTTTCCCTCTTTCTGTCTTTAGATTTGCGCCTGAAAGAAAGAAAGAAGCCCCGAATGCCTGAAGACTTTTCCCTTATTTGGTTAGGCTTTCAAAACCCTGTAAGACAGAAGTCATCAACATTTCTGGCTAACTCAATTAGAATGCACATGTGATTTGATTAGTGAGGAAAGCTTTCATAAGCATTTCGATAGTCCATTAAGATCTTTGATTTCACATTGCAAGTATGATATTTGTTAAACGAGAGATCCATTAAATTGTCTTAAAACAGAAAAAGGCATGAGAGAAAAAGGAACACCAAAGAAGGAAATAAAGAGAGATTACAGTAGAAAAGTAAAAAAATTAAAAATACAATAAAACTAAATGTCCTTTCTTTTGAAAAAAAAAACAAAACAAAAAAGTCAATAACAATTACCAAAAGAGAAACTAGAAAAATCAAAACTATTTCTCTCAGACGTTTTAACTCTTCTTTTTTTTTGTTTGTTTTTTTTTGTTGAGCCTTCCATCAGTTTTTGTTTTAAATTATTTCTGTCTTTCTATAAAACTCCTATTTTTATCATCTGTGCACCTGTATAAATTCTTTTTAAAGCTGCTTTTACTGTCTACTGTACTCCTCTTCTTTCTCTTCAGCCTCAAAGAGAAAGATTCTATCATGCCTATTGAATTCCTACAAAAATGACAACGTTTTGTTTAATTGCTTCAAAGTCCTTTCCCTCTCTCTCTCTCTTTTGGCTCTTCTTTTATATTCTTTTTAAAACCCTTTTGCTCTCCTTTTATGTATACTCTTTAGTTTTGAGCTTTTTTATTCATTTTTTTTAAAACCTGATATTTTGCCTCCGGTGTATCACACTTGTTTTTCCTTTGCTCCTCCTTGTCGATCATCCTTTATATATTCTGATCTTCTCTCATTTACCCTCTCTCTCTCATTTACTTACCTCTACTGCCAACCTTTACTTACTATTTACATATTGTTGGCAAACAGGCAGATGGAGAATAAAAGCAATTAAAAAAAAATACCAGTGGAAAGAGGGGAAAAATTTTTTCCCTTAATGTCATATAACAGAAAATATGTCAATGTATATGTAAGTATAATCATATATATTGAAAAAGTAATGTATGTGTGTGTGTTTTTCCATATTGATCTCTTAACCTGTTTGTATTTGTCTATTTGATTGTTCATAGATTCTATTCAATTGTCTGTCTGCCTCTCAGTCTGTCTGTCTGTCTGCCTCTCAGTCTGTCTGTCTGCCTCTCAGTCTGTCTGTCTGCCTCTCAGTCTGTCTGTCTGCCTCTCAGTCTGTCTGTCTGCCTCTCAGTCTGTCTGTCTGTCTGTCTGTCTGCCTCTCAGTCAGTCTGTCTGTCTGTCTCGCTCTGTGTGTGTATCTTTCTATTTGCTTCATTTTATGTTGTGTATTCTGGAATTTCTTTAGAAATGAATCGGTGTAGTAATTAAATCTTGAATTCAGTGTTCAATATTTTTTTTAACACAACAGATATGATGAGGTCACCTCCCTCAGATATTTTTCAGAAATATAGAAATACATTCTGCAAGAGTAAAATGCAAAATGTTTTTAATTGTGATATGCAACACAGAGAAATATTAATTGAAACGTAAATTCAGGTTTTAGTTATTATCTATTGATGGCAAGGAGGAGGGGGGAAATGTCAGTATTTATATTATAAGGATCTGGTTCCTGCATATTTATTTGTGGCTTTGTAACTGAAACTCAGTGAAAACAGCAGGATTGTGCAATGGTTACCATATCTGCCCCGCATGCAGAAGGCCCTGGGTTCTATTCCCCGGTATGTGTGGAGATAGTGGAAAACTTCATCAGAAAAAACTTTTTCTGTGCACTCAGCATCTAATTAAGAACACTGTGATTAGGGGGATGGGGTATCTAGACTTGGTGGTAGTCATAAAAAAACAAACTTTCAGGTATAAAGTCCTGGTCTTGACCAGCCTTGAGACTTGCAAAGATCAATGAGTTGACACATGCAACAGAAACTGGGATTTTATCATCATTTGTTATATTCTATTGGGAGTGTCTCTTGAGAAACAGACGACAATATCCTTAGAATGCTTCAACTTGGAGAATAAAGCAATTTCCAGTACAATTGGGCCACCTGTTCCTGAATGATTTAATGGAGACAAAATTTTAAATACTTCCACCATCATTTAGAAATATTTTTTCTGTCTACATAGATTATCTAAGCTGAGTTCAGTGCTTTACAACAGAAATCATTGCATTAGCACTATTCTCTTGATAAGTTCAGAAGGTCACATCAGATTCGAGACTTGTTCTGATCTTGTCAATGTTTAGAGTCAAAAAGCTATATAACCAATTTACAGCTTTCCTTCCTCTTGTTACAACCTATCCATCCACAGTAATAAAATGAAGCTGGCAAAGAAGAAAAAAATGACCCACCCCACTACTACCCAAATCTTTGAGCTTAGTTACTTTTTTTTTCTATTTTTTTTTTTTAAATTTCAGCTTCCCTGTCAAAATGTCAGCAGTGTGTCTGTTCAAAAAGCTTATCATTTTTTTTATGTTGCTGAAATACTTGCAAAATCAGTTTTTAAACTCCATCTCTCTACTTAAATCCTTATAAGCACTTTATTTCTTTATTTTTTTCTTTCTCTCTCCTTTTTAAGTTTTTGTAATTCTGCCACCTTGGACTTGTTAAGTGTGAAAAGACTTGCTTGAGATTCTGATGTTCATATTGCCTTGCCAAATAGTCTTTTTTTTTCTTTTTTTTGTCTGGTAACTTTCATTGGAAACTGTCAACCAAAACTGTCAACATTTCAACATTTACTCCTTATGTCTTGACAAATTTCATTTAACCCCCCCCCGGGGGGGTAGTATAAGACTATGCTAGATACCTTGGTTCATGTTTGAGCAACGTTCATGCTGATTTTTCCAATTTTTCAAATAATGACCCCAATACCACATGCTGCCAAAAGATGCTGGTCACATGATGGTGTCTATTGAGTATCTATTATTTTTTCTATTTCAAATATTTTTCATCTTATCATCCATAATCCTGATACCATTTCCCTTTTCCTATGCTGTAATGAGTATGAATATTAACAAGGAACTGTGTGGTACACAGATCATAACTTTACATATGTATTCTTTCATACTCTAAGATGCGGTGGGTGTGAATATGCAGGGTTGTTGAAAACTATGGTTACTGACGCAATTTACTACGATCTGAACAAACCAATGGGGTAGGCACATGGGTAGTAGGAACATACAGTATTGACTGGAACAGGAAGTCTTGAACTGAAGTCTTCTTGTACAAAATTTTAAAAATTGCTCAAGTTATCAGATACAATTAAACTTGGTTAAACTGTGTTTATAAATTCAATTAGTTTAACTAAGTTCTTCCCCTTGCCTTTGATAGTGGTCTTTTGATGGGAAAAGTTTGTCAAATCTATAGCCCCCCACAAAAAATGTTGGGAAAGGGGGTTTGGAAATTTTTCCGAAATTGATAAAGGGGGATTGATGGTACAATCAAGTCTCCATATCTGGATTTGTATGAAAACTAACCCTAGCGTCCCTGTAGACATTAGATTACACTATTCAGTAGGATTTTTTCCCTGGGTAGTGAGTGTTATTTTCTGATTGCTTCCATGTAGAAAGAATAGAAAACAGCTTCTTGTGAGGAGGACAGTGATATTTGTATGTAATTGTTTTCTCACTTTGTGATTAAAATGTGCAAATTTGTCCGTTATCCAATTGGAATTAAGTAGATTTCACATTATCACTGTCCTGATCACAAAAGCAAAGTTTGAAGGGAATAATTAACATTTTAGATACTGTTTAGATATAACCAATTGGAAAATAACACTTATTACCAAAGAACAAAATAGTAAATAAAAAGTTTTAGTGCTGTCATTACCAAGGGTGACTATGTTTTGGATAGAATATAGGTAATATTTTTTTTCTTGTGATTCTATTAAACTAATACTATTTAACCATGGCTCTTGTGAAAACCGTGTCCACCTCGTGTTATCCAGTAAAATTGTGAAAATTACTTGCGTTCATTGTATAAATGCTGACATCATTATCTTTCTGATTATTGTTGTCATGGTGGTAATAATCATATGAGCCTCTATTTTGTATCTAATGAAAATCTTTTAGCGTAGTTTATTAAATGACCTGTCTCCAAGTGGAAGGCGTGAGGAAACAAGGTTTTATAGTTGCCAGAGATAAAGAGCAAGAGAAAAAATAGACTAAGGAAAAAAAATGCAAATGAGAGAGAAATGCCACTTACAACTATGACAACGACTACAAAAAACGATGACACCAACAACAATTTTTGAATTAACTATCGATTTGTAATAGGTTGCAGATTGTGTATAGCAGTTGGGAGACAGCAGTGTGAATTTACCATGGAAACATAGTTTTTGGTTTTATTTATTCATTATTCTTATAATTATGTTGCTGTTGATGATGTCTCTAGGGCTTTTTTTTTCCTCTCCTTGTTTCTCTCTGTGCATATGTTCTTAAGTGGAGAGAAAGAGGCTTTTTAAACAATTTTGAATATTGCCAACCGTGGATTTTTACTTAGACTGCATGTATGGTAATAAAGAGGAATCTATCACTTTAAAAAAAATCAACCAGCCAAGGTGAATTGTTGAAAAAAAAGTGAGGGAATGCCTGCCTTCAAGGATGGGATGGGGTGAATTTTTATTTTTTATTTTTTTTTTATTTTTAAATTTCAGAAATGTTTTTTTTGAGGGGTTCATGAGATGAGTATTTGGACATTTTCTGGCTAATTATCAGTGAATTGATTAAGTAGAGAATATCAGTATATAAGTACTGAAGTGCTACGGTTCCTCATTCTCCCTTAAAAAGTTAAGGAACAGCTTTCCCATAGTATCACACTAGTGGTATTGGAAGCTCAACAACCCCTTTTATATAGGAGCATTCCAGTAATCCTTACTTATAGCATTTACTTTTTTGCTTTATTAATGAACTACATTAAATTGAAATTTTTGACCTTTTTAAAAACAATTTTTCTTTTGAAATGGATTGCCTTTATTCAAATCCTGATGTATAGTATTGGTCTGTGTACAATAATATTGTTTTTTAATAGCTGTACAATGAATGATGTTATTTCTCTGCCTCAAGATTAGCAATGTCAGGGAGAACTGTGCAGGCACCTGAGCATTATTTGCTGGACACTGAGGGATCTGCTGATCCCAGTTTTGAAACCACTGTATCCAGCCCTTCTCCTCTAACTCTTCATGAAAATGTCTTCCTACTTAGATGACTTTTTCATTCACACTTTCTTTCTCTCATTGTTTCATCAACTTACTCCTTCTCTTATTTTTTCTTTCTTGAACTCTTTAGTTTTTTTGTTTTTAATCACTTTTATTTTATTTTCTCTTTCGCTCAACCTTTTCCTTTTTTTTCCCCTTCATCTTACTTTTTCTTCCACAGAACTTTTTCTTTTTTCTCTTAACTTTATTCATTATCAGGAACCTTCAATGAAAACTGACAGCAGGAGTTTCTTCAGTTTTGAAGCTGCGTAGCATGTATTGTGTGTACAGGCCACTCCACTGGAGCCAGAGGGCTGGAAAATTTGTTTTTTATTATGCATAGAAAAGTTTTTTTTTTTTTTTTTTTTTTACCGCCCTCTTCCCCGGTTTTTAGGGGAGGTTTAATTATAATGTAATTTTATGTTAAATTGGTCCCTTAGTTTGCTGCTGGCAGTACTTATGACTTTGAAGATTCAGACTTTGTTGGGTTGTGATCACTAAAAAAGGCAAAATAAGTTACTTATTGATCACCCCTAACACAGAATGCCTCCAAAAGATGTTGGTCAAATGACAGTTTCTATTGAGTGAATAACTAGACTTGTTTATTTAATAATTTCCCCTTCTGTTTTTCATTAATTATCTAGCCTGTTTTGGTTCCTCTTTTTTCTAAATTTTTTTTTTTCCAACTATGACTATTCTTTCTATTTCCTCCCTTTTTATATCTCCTTCATTTTTTTTCTATTTTTTTTTTTGTATCCCTTTCTCCTCCCCTCTCTCTTCGTAATGTTTTTTTTTTGTTGTAAATCTCTCTCCTCAAATATTTGTTTGGTATATGAGTGTGAGAGAGAGTTTTCTTCCCCCTTCCAATTCATATTAGTCCCCACCCTTCATGTGAAGAGTAGGAACCCATACAAAAAAAAAACCTATTTAAAAATGAGTGAAGAGTCCTGCTATATTGCAAGCAATCATTTTTTTCAAAGTAAGCATTAATGTCCGACAATTTAACTTTTCATCATTCATCCATTTTATATATATATATATACACACTGCTATTTGTACTGGTTTAAAAAAAAATTTCGATTATAATGGGTCTGGTTTGTCACTTGATATTAACCATCATGCAACCGTCTTGTGATAGCATGCTGTGTTTGTGGCAAGCAATGGAAAAAGGGGTGATCAGTGAATTAATTACCTCTCTTGCCTATTATTAGATCACTAAGAATTCTGAATTCTCTGAAAACCAGCATGAATGCTGCCAGAAACTAATGAAGGGACCAATTTAGCATAAACTTACATTGCAAGTTGACCCCTTCCACTAAAAACCTGGGTAGGGGGAATTTTCTTTCCAGCGCTCTAGCTGCCTGTATGTGTGATACATACATACATACATACATTGCCAGCCTACCAGACCAACTTGAAAACTGAAAAAAAAACTACGTTGACAGTTTTATTTGATGGTTACTAATAATCTCTCTCTCCTCTTACTAAGTAGATCTAAACGCTGAAGCTTTGTACTTAGGTGTAGCACTCTCTCCATCCACTGATTTTGTATAATTTATTTTTTGCAACCATCCTTGCATCTCTCCTAACCCATATTCTGTCCTGCAGATGGTAGATATTTTACCAATTCTTTTCATAGCATATAAAAAAATGCTCTTAGAAATATGTTTATGTATGCCCTCAAGTGCTACAGTTGTTCTTAAAAGAGGCAATTAACCCATTAACTGCTGAATGTGGGGAAAAGTAATTCTTGTCCATTGCAAGATAAAAGCCCTTATCCATTGCAAGGTTCTATTGCAGGATAAATCGCAATATAACAGAAATTTTATTGAGTCAGCCATATAACTGTAATGACAGAATTCCCGTCATTCTTAGTTGATGAATTGACCGCCCCCAATGAGTAAAAAGCTATTTCTTTGGGTTTAAAAATGTTTGACTAGTAACCACATTTATCAAGTGTTCACTGGGGATCAAACTAATTATTAATAACTCGTTAAATCAAGGAACAGACTGCACTATGGTCTTAGATATTCTGGTTTTGATGAAGAACCAACAGAGCACAAGATTTCAGCTGCTTGTTGAACTTATTTCATAGGTTCTTATTATACACTGATTTACTCTAACTTATGTCCTTGTCTTGGTTATTATTGTCACAATGTTTCAATTGTTGTACTGTCCAGCCTTCTTCAGGTGTCTATTGTTGTTGATAACACTCTAAGAATTTTGAACTCAACCCTTTATTCTATGGAGGTAGATTGTTCTCATTCTGCTGTCCACAATGGAGGATACCTCATGAGTTGATTCTACCTAGATGAATTGTCCTTGCAATGTCGCTTGTCTGCCTCTTCCTAAAGATTCTGAGAAGGTTACCAATTATGACTGACACCTAAAGAAGGCCAGAAGGCATGACAGCTCAAACATTGTGACTGTAACAAATCTAGTTCAAATAGAACAATGTATAAAAATGATAATTCCTCATCTCATGAAATTCAGATAAAAACTGTAAATCCTGTTCACTAATCTATTACTATTTGTTTCCTTGTTTCGCTTCCTCCAACTCAATCTAATATTGAATTTTTATCATAATGTAGAAGTACTTTGTGCTGACTGTTAAAATCCTTACCTCATGTTTGTAACTCTATCTGCAATTTTATAAAAACGTGCAAAACTTGCCAACAACTTATAAGAATTGTCCAAAATATATCGTTTAGTTTATTGACTTGCTCACCCATGACCAGTACTCCGCAAGGCAAGGTTATTTTACTTAGAAACCTAAACATTTTTGTTGTCTCTGACTCTCTACACATGGCGTAGTGGTTAGAGATTCAGACAGAATTACTGCAAGTAATCTAATGGTTCTAGTTTCAATCCCAGTGTGAGACAATAATAATTCGAAAATACTTCTGTAAGAGGGGAGTGCGGTCTATATACCCCCGTCGGTTAAATAAAGGGTTCGGTTTGTTACTTCCCCCACACCTACCAGATGATACCTGATGAAGGCTGTAGAGTACAACGGTCGAAACGTTGAATAAAAAACAACCAATAATAATACCTCATCTCAAAAATTCAGAGAAACACTAAAAAGAGAATGTTGAGTCACATGGTTTTCTGTGACAACGATAAATAAGATTCATAACTTGTTTTTGTCAATCGAAAAAAGATATTTGAATTAAATTGAAATACAACCATAATAATATTCAAAATTGAAAATGAGAAGTTAATACTATGTTTTATGGATGTGAGTAGAACAGATTCCAGTCTTGTGTTGATCAAAAGGCTATAAAAGACTAGACCACCAAACTAGGATAATGCCATATTTGCAGCATTCAGCAAACATTGTTGGTGAATAAGAAGATAGTTTGTTACAGTCTGCATGTTTGTTAAAGCCGAAATTCATGTCAAGGTTTTTTTTATAGCAAGGATTTACTAATGTGTGTGTGTATATATATATATATATATATATATATATATATATATATATATAATATATATACCAAAGTTGCCATAATCATCTTCAGCTCGAATAGAAGTATGAGTGGAGTTCGACTGACCAATACCCAAGCTTGCTTACTGTATTAATCTTTTGGCTATTCATGATAAATGTAATTATTGGCCTTCACCTGTTAGATAACACAACCATAACAAAAAAAAAAAAAAAAAAATTAGGCAGGGTTCCTAGTCTTACTTAAGAGTACACAAAATTTCAGTTTGCATATTCTCTACCTAAAGAAAAGCCATGCTTGGGGAGAAGCTGGATTTGCTTAGAGCATGTATTGCCTTGATTCAGTAGCCATTAATTGTCCCAAAAGAATCCTCTAATCAAGGGAGCAGCAAGAGGTTCTTGGATTCTTTTTGCTTATACAATATCAATGCTTCTGCTTTATTGCTATTAATGATGGAAGAGAAATTTTGTAATCTTTTTATTTCTCAGTAACATCCCCTGTCTATTCGGCATTATTAGCCATTCTCTAATCAAGGTAAGGTTACATGAAAGCCTATTTCTTGCTGCACTGGGTATGTGTACAAGGACCACATTATAAATGAATGTTCTACATTTTATAAATATAAAACCAAGTTCGGCTTCTTTAAATTTCTTTCCATCTATCTAAGGGAATATCTGTAGGTTGCAACATTGAAAGAAATCCTTTTTAATTAGCTTCCTAAATTCAAAACCCGCATAACTAGGTTTGATCTTCAAACTTTAAAAGTAAATATGAAGTATAATTCTTCGTATGATTTTTCTTTAATGTAGGTATAAACCATTATCAGATAAGTGCATTAGTTTTAAATACTTGAGCAGAGGGGAGGAGAAGTAATGGTCGGCCTTCACAACTTATTTATTTTGGTTTCTTTTCTCCAGTATTTACTCTAAGTAAATTAAATAGAGAGCGGCTCATGAATTGTCTACATTAGTTTCAGATTCTTGTTTGCTCTGACGTGTAATGGCTGATTTGAGTCTTGGACAAATCTTATCTTATTGGAAATCATTATATAATGTTCTCTAAAGTTGTCCAAATTTTCTAACAGTGCTTAGGTATTCTATTCATTCTTAAAAGCGAAATTTTTTGTCTAACTCCAGTTCAAGTTGGAGTTGATTTTATTTATTTCCTTGTGACAAGAACAATCCTCATCGAATGTAGGAGTAAACTCTTCACTGTTTTTTGTCTATTCTGTCATGTTGAACCAAAGAGGTATATAACTAGTCTGGCTGCTGCAGGCTCGAACTCCTCTCCAAATTCTTTTCCAATTGAAGATGATTACTGCAACTCTTGCAGTGTATGTATAATATATAAAAATATATATATAATGGTATAAATGTATTTATTTATTAGAATGAAATAAGCCCATAGGTATCTGTATGATAAATGTTCATAAGTATCTCAGACTTATCAATTTTGTTCAGTCTGAAAGACAGCCACCTGGCAATCAGCTGGTGGTGAGTTCAAATCATGGTAGGGAGTGTTAATTTCATGTATTGATTTGCACTACTATTTTTGGTGAGGATTGTTCTAGTTTTTACAGACCTTGTTCTTGAGTTTGATGAAATCAACATTTCTGTCCTGAGACTTGGAAGCACGACCTAGTGATTGCTAGGCAGCTCTTGTACTGAGTCAAGCTGACAAGTCTTATATGTTTATGAATCAATTTATCATATATATACACAGCAAAAGTCGCTGCAATCATCTTCAGTTGGAATAGAAGTCGGAGTGGAGTTTGTCCATGCAGCAGCCAGGCTTCTTTAGTTTTTGGTCTCTTTTTGAAAACAAATTTTTTGCAAGTTGCTTTTCAGAGGTCATTTGTTTCTTTGAACAAGTAGCCAAATTTTGATGCCCTTTTTTTTTTTTTTCCCAATGATACTTCGTCAGATGCACTGGAACACATCAGTGATGTTCCTGAGGTCATCAGGTGTTTTGAGAATTCCAACATCCAAAGCCATTTGGAGACTCTCTTATTCCTATTGCCTCAGATACAGATCCTTTTTTTTTCTTGTATCTGTCGTATCATTTATTCATTTTTGTGGGAATTGGGTTTCATAAATGCTCGAATATTATATTGATGACTGATTTTATGACCTTTAATAGGAATGTACTGTAAATATGAATCTTTTCTGCTTCTTTTTCTAGGCTATTCGAGATGGTGTTATCGAGGCCAGCATTAACCACGATCAATGTTATGTCCAGTCAAAGGAAACAAGTGACATCTACTCAACCAGGGAGCCTATGACCGCCTTTCACCAGAGAATCAAGTTCTGCTTAGACATCCATAATTCATCAGTCAAGGTTAGTAACTTACTAAAATTCTATTGAGGTGCAAGTGACTGAATGGGTCACGGTGTTCAGCATTAGATTGGGGGAGTTGATTTCAAACTTCAGTTTGTGTTCACTTGGTATTAATGCTCTTGGGAAAGGTATGAATCAATCTCCCTCCCACCACTTATATATCATAGGCCAGCATGGCAACGTAAGGCCCATCAATCTCCACATTCTATACTTTCAACCAGAAACCCCTGACGTTTTACACATTCAACCACAAACCCCTGACGTTTTATTCTTTCAACAATGAACCTTGTGGGGGGAAAGCCTATCTCCTACAACAAACTTTACCAGCTAATCGAGAAAAAAAATTCTTAATTCTATAGAGAAGATAAGAATGGGTCAAAAGTTTCTTCTAATAATGATATTTCTAACCTTGAATTTAACTCTTGTTAAGAAAAAAACATTTTTGTGAGGAGATATGATAATTGTATTCTTATCTTGAGTCAATTTTTTTGTATAATAATGGCTGAAGCTTTCTGCCTGACTTTTAAATACAACTCATTGTACTACATCTGTTTTCACTTTCATTTTTTTTCTGTCTCTTACCAAAACTATGTTCATCAATTAACGTGAAATTGGGTTTTCCAGATTATTCAATTACTGTAAATATTCAAAGGAATCGATCCCCTTTGACCTATAGTATATTATGGTGTGTGTATATCACTGTCTTGCTTCAAGTCAATCATGGTCTGTTCAAGTTCAACTGTGTTCCAGACTTTTGGAGCTGATGCCTGTCAAATTACAAGAGTAGTGAGAGCAATTCTTAGATTTTGTACATTTTGGGATTGTATTTTTTTTTTTTTTTTTCACATTTTTGTTACAAGAGACTGTTATGAAGGAAGCACACAAGAAATCAGTCTACTTAGCTATTACAGAAATGTGACTATTGAAGTTAAGGAAGATGCCCTGAGATCATATGTGAAATTATGGGCGTCAGAAATGGTGTGATGAGTTAGTCACAATCAAAAAGCACTGGCTCCACCATGCCCATGATAGAGAGGTCTGGTGAATCTTGGGGAAGGTCTATGTCCAAAGTTGGATGCGAAAAGGCTGATGAAAGATTGTGTACAATGACTAACTGGAAGAGAAATGGGTTTTATCATCGACTCCAGATGAACTCAAAAACAATAGATAATCTAGCAGTATCTTCTGAAACTCCATTGTCTTACTGGCATTATCAACTTCTACACTCAAAGAAAATTTTTACGAGGTCTAATGATCTATGATTTCAAAAGACTAATATTCTCCATATGTGATCAGGTTCACAAGATGCTATTTGAAAAATATTGTTTGTCTACTAAAACAATGCTATTGAGTGTATTGAAGAATACGAGGCTCCAGATGATCTTTGATCTTTGATTAGCTGATAGAGGAAGTAATTTTTTTTTCTCACCATAGATATAGGCTGAATATTGTTTGGTTATTTTCATATAATTAATTGAGATTAAACGCATAGCTATGTGAATAACAAAAATGTTGTGCCAAAGTGCTGTATTCTTTATATTTGGGTAACCATAATGTTTATTAGTTTCTTTTAATAAAAATAAGAGATAATGTTTTGATTTCCCTCAACTTTATTGAAGAACATCTTCATTGTCTTGATCCATTATCTTCTGTCATTTTTCCGACAACTTCATAATTCCATTCTTACAGAACTCTTCATCTTTCTATACAAAGAGCTGTACTAAATGCATTTTGCAGTCTCCCAGGAAATCACAACTTTTTTTGTTAAGAGCCTTCAGTAAAAACCAGAGTAAATGATAATCCAAAGGTGCAATATCTGGTGAATATGACAAATGAGTGAAAACTTTCCAGCCAAGCTGTAAATTTTTTTTTCTTGGTTACCTGCGATCTAACTTTACCCTGATGGAATATTATACTCTGTTCCGTAACTAAATCAGGCCACTTATCATTGATTGCTACTTTCAGTTGATTAAATTAGGAGCTCTACTTGTTTGGTTCTCCAGAAGGAGTTTATAGTAGAGGACTCTGTTCCTATCCTATCATATACACATCAGTTTTTTTGAATGAAGACTGGTCTTTGGTATGGTTAGTGGTGATTCATTTCATCTGCCCTAAAATCTTTTGGATTCCACGTTGTAAAGTATCCACCTTTCACTGCCTAGTAAAATTTATTTCAAAAACTGAACAATTTTTGTCACATTTATGGAGCGAATTGCTAAAGAAATATTGTCCAGTAGATTTTTTTCCCTTATGTGGAAGCCAACATATCATAGTGACTAATATAACGAAGCTGGTTTTTCATCCTTGATTAGGAGACTGCCAACAGACTCAAAATAGCTTATGTTGTATAATATTGATTATTCTCTAGTAATGTCTTGATTTGATCACTTTCAAACTGTTTTCTTGACTGTAGAGCATCGCTCAGTGAGAAATCTTTTGGCACAAAACTTTATCCACTTTTAACATATTTGATCATTGACAGTACCATTTCCATAAATTGTGCAATTTTTTGTCATGTTTGAATCTCATTTTTACCATCATTGAAATAAAAATGTGCTAATTTTGACAAAATGCTATTTGTCAGCTGTCCCAATCCAGTCAAATTTGATGTTTTTGGAAGTAGTTGAAATTGAGTTCTCCTAATGCTATTCAATGACTAAAGGACTTTTTAGCCTACCTGATTTAAGCCAATTTATTATTAGTTTCCAAATTTCAGAGCTTGGCACCATCAACCAGTGGAAGATTTTGTTAGCCTGAGGTAAAGAATACTATTCATCATGGCTCAAAATGAAAGTCTGAGATTTCATAAGCCTGACATTTGAAACAGCATATCTAGCTTGTTTCTCAGCTTACTGTTTTTATGATTGGCTCAAACTTATAGATTAAACTTTCTTCTCTGTTAGATTTATTATTTTCTTTGCAATGTAGTGGTTCACAGACTGTATTACTATTACCCCAGAGTACTATGTATATTTTTCCGAGTATGCAAACATGTGTTTTGAGCCTTAAACGTGTCCGGTATGGGTATTCTGTCTGTCCTGCTTCTACCACAGAGTTGCCAGTAGTTTCATCACTAGATTTTGTGAGAACCCTCTCTTTTTAGCTACAGATGAAAGGAAAATGGAGTGATGAGTACATATTTCAGTATGCTACTTTTAACTACTTAAATTTTTTTTTGTTTAATTCATTTCATTTTTACCGTTGATATATATAATGTTTCTTAGTGTGCCATCATACAATAAAGTTTGAGAACCACTGTAAAATTTTGGCACCTGAATATTTCTTCTGTCTTTGTCATTCATTTGCCGTTTTGATTCTTTTCATGCGACTTGTGTGCATTTCCAAAGATGTATAAAAGTCAAAGAATCTATGATGGACCGTTTCAATAATGACACATACGATAAGACGCATTTTTGCTTCTGGTCGTTAAAGAAGAATAGGAGGTTTTCAAGGAAAATAAGCAAAACTGAACATCTTCAAAATAAAGCAAGAAAGAAAAGACATTGAAGCAATGAATCAAAGGTGTGTGTGTGTGTATATGTGTGTGGGGGAGAACAAAACAAAATGTTTCTTCTAAAGATTTACAAGATGTTTTACTATTTTCTTTGTTTTATTTATCTATTTTTTTTTTTTTGTGTGTGTGTGTGTGTGTGTGAATAAAGATTTTGCATTGTATGTAGGGGGGGTTGGGACTTGTATATGTTGTGATGGAGGATGTTGATGGCAACAATGACTACCTTCCTCTCTATCTGACACGAGCATCTTGCAAGAACATCATAGAGTGGAAATGATAAGAGGAAGTTGCATCTCGTTGTTCTTGTGTTGTCAGCGGTGACCTGCTTCAACGGGAAAGAAGCGGTTCCTGCTTTTCAGAAATTCATCACACAGTCAAAATGTTGTCTTCTCATTTTTCTTCCCTTTTTGTAATGTCTTTGTTCTACATTTTTTAAAATAATTCTAATACTTATTTTTTTTTTTTTTGCTTTTGTTGTTATTTATCCTTTATTTTTGTGGGGTACTCAAAGAGGAAGATAGTTTTGCTGAGAGGCTAAATATTGGCATAATGTAGATTGTCAGGGAGGAAGAACACGGTTCTGGAATGAGAGACTGAAAAAGCAGAAAAAGTGAAGTAAATAGATTTGGGTGAAGGGGTGGGCTTGATGGGGACGGGGGGCTGACGGGAAGTTGAGTGGTGATAATTGTCAGAGGAAAATCCGAATAAAGAAAAAAATTAAGAAATGAAACTTTTACCTAAATTCAGTGTCTTAAAATCAATCAAGACTTAAGCTATTGTGTGTTTTTGATGTGTATGTATGTATGTGTGTATGTGGTATCTTCAGGTGTATGTGTAAAAGAGTATGTTGTCCTCTATTTGTGTGATAATGCGTGTGTATATTGGATTGGATTGGATGGACTGATACGGGGTGTATATTTTGTATGCATTAACCTTGTAGAGGTGTGCGTGTGTGAGTGTGTACACCCAAGTACAAGTGTGTACACAGTGGGAGCTTAGTTATTTATGAGTATGCATTGTATCTATGTATGTTGTACATGTTTTGTTTGTAATTAAGTGTGCTTCTGTGTGTATTTTCTTCTTTGGTGCTATTCTATAGATAACACAGTAATGGAACAAAGAAGAGACCAAACATATTTTTTTGTTTTCCCTTCTCCCTACCTCTTTAAAGACTATTCTTGTTTGAAGAATTTCCTCTTGTGGACTTAGTTTAAGTTGATTCTTTTAAAGAATAAGGCATTCTTGATGTTAATGCGTATAATTGTCTACAATGTGTCACACTTATAGATAAAATCAATCTTTTTTTTTCCCCCATGACATTGCCCACTGTTGTGTATCTTGAACATCTTTTAATATATAGGAAGCGTTCGACGTATATGATTTCTGAAATGAACTAATTCTAATAAAATTGTAGATTACTTATAAATAATCTAGTATTTGGCCTTTGGATTTGGCTATTTGAATTGAAGTAGATTTTATTCCTGGCATGAGTAAATTAGGAGTGTATTCTAACCCCCCCCTTTTTTTTTTGTGTTGAATATTTTAGAATTTGAAGTTGCTCTTGATGAAATTAAATAGAACTGTTTAGATTCTAATGAATATGCCCTTTTGAAAATTTTATTTGGACATTTGAACTCTTCTTCTGTGTTTATGATTTTGTTATCACTACATTTGTGCCAATCCATTCTCCAACCTACATCAGGTGTATAATCTGCAAGGAAAGGTGAAAAATTTTGATTTTTTGGCAGATGACAGGCTTCATATTGATAATCTTTGTTTTCTCTGTTTTTCTGTCACCATTTTCTGAAGAATAAATGTTTAATCGCTATATTTTTTTCTAGTGATCGTACGCTTCATAAGATTATTCATTGACATGAGTTTAATTATTCTGCCTCTTTTGCCTCATAGTTATACAGATATTTACGTTTAATTCTGTAAATGAACTGTTCATGAGTGTGCGGGTTAAAAAGAATCAGGTGGTAATAATTCAATTTACTAAATCAAGTAACCCACAAATCATTAACAAATAAAATTGTTTGATTAAAAACCATCAGTCACCATAGGTTTCTTCAGTTTTCAAGTTGGTGGGCCTGGCTGGCTGTATATGTATTATACATATATGATGTACTAATAGAGAGTTGAAAATACAAACATTCAACATTTTCTAGTAAAAACCTTTTCTTTTTTCTTTTTTTTCTTTTCTTCAAAATCCCTTCCTAAATAGTGAATGGTTCAATCTGCAATATAATTCATGATAAATTGATCCCCTGGTTTGTGTCCAGCAGCATTCACGTTTGTTTTTTGAAAATCTGAACTTTTTTAGTGATCACTACCCAACAAAAGGCTAGAGAAGTAACTTATGCATTGATCACTCCCTTTGTCCAAATCTTCTATTGATCACAGCATGTCAAAATTTGTGGTCATGTGATGTTTTTTATTGAGTGATCAACCAGACTGTTTCATAGAGTTTTAATTTTTTTTTCTCTCTTTACATTATGTTTAGTTTGAAAAATAAAGTGGAAAAAAACCCTTGTTTATAACTGTCATAGTTGATGGTTGTTGGGACAAATCAGCGCTTTGAGTGGAAGATATGAATGTAATGATATTTTTTTTTATTTTACTCATGTTGTATCTTATACAGATATATTTGAATGGGATTTATAAAAAAAACATTTTTTTGAATACCTTAATTTTTTTTTCATTTCACTTTTCACGATTAGTGAAATCTGTTTGTAACCAAGGTGATGAACCTTTTGAAAATGTTTTCCTGATTGATAATTCAGATTTGCTCGAAATAGAAAGGAAAAAAAGACTCGAGGAAGATCTAATCAGGATACTGAATGAGTATATGTTGCCAAATGTAAGAAAAAGAAATAAGGGTTAAAAAAAGGTGTGTGAAGTGCTGAGTTGTATGTGGAAGAGAAGTCAGGCCTTGTGACAAACAGCCAAATCTCCAGTGATAGCCGATGGGGAGTAGAAGACTGTTTATCCCTAATTGCCATCAAAAATGGCTGACACAAGTGCAAACAGGTTAAAAACCTGTCAATGTAGCAAGTGTGTATGTTTTTATATGTTGGTATGGGTAAATATCTATACATGCACAGTCTTTCACAAAAAAAAACAAAATAGCTACATATTTTATCAGACTCTTTGAACACTTGTGATAATGCATCATTTAGACATAGAACATGTGATCTTCAACATTTACATATCTAAATTGCTCATTGGACTCAATAATTATAAAGGCTTTCAAGTTTGAAACTGGTCTTTTGTGCACCAAGTAGAATCTACAATCTGCTTAATAACTGTTGCTACTGCACAAGACACAAATATACAGTTTTCCCAAACAAATGAGAATTTTTCTCTAGCTCCAGTCCAAGTTGACTTTTTTCTGACTTAACAAAGAACAAGAACAAGGAACAATCCTCACCTAATTTAGCTGAGTAAAATCTTTCAATGTCTGTTTTTTCCCGCACATTAAGCCAAACCGATAAATAAAAGATATAAGTAATGCCTTTTCATACTGATGGCTGTTTAGTTCAATGGTAAGAGCAATGCTATGTTGAAGCAGCCAGCTTATTACGGCCGTAGGTTTGATTCCTGCAGCAGCAGCAGCAGCCTCATTTTCTTTAATTGTTTATTCTATTTACGCTGTCTTGGCCAAATGGTTTATTCACCGTGTGATAATTAGAGATAATTTCAAACTAATATAACGCACTTATAATTATATACTAGAAAATGATAAAAAATTTTTTTAGGATTTTTATTTATATATATAATACAATAGTTGCCAGCTTCAGTTAGGAGAGAACTAGGAGTTTGACCCTGCAGAAGCCAGGCTTGTACTCACTATATTTACCTTGTGATTATTCAACTTTGAACAACCTATTCTACTTACAATATTTTTTCATCTGCATTCACCTTGGCCCCTATTCTTTCTAATGGTAAGGATTATAAAGTGTAATTTTTAATGATTAAATTCCAATCTCTAATTTCGCTCATTAACTTGGCTTTTTTGCTAAGCTTGATTGGATCTTTAAACCCTTTTCTTTGTTGTCTATAGTTTTGAGAAGGGTCATTGACATTCAAAGAATTTTTCAGACTATTGAATTCCCACTTGTTTGTGTTGCTTAGACAATGTTTCCGCTGGTCCATTCTATGGCCTTCTTCTGGTGTCCTATTGGTTATAAGTGTTACAATTGGAGAGAGAAATCTTCTGTTTACTACCATTATGTTCAGATGAAGAAAGCTGTAGAATGAATCAAACGGGATGTCCTGTCAACAACATAGATAACAAGGAGTTCAATTGTTTGTAAAAAAGTCATAAAATTCCTCTTTATCTCTTATTTGATACTCTTACCAAATCTGTATACGAAGAGAGAAGGTGTTCATTTCAGAATTGTGCTTAGTTTTCATGCTTGTATAAAATATTTTCAACTTCCTGAACTTTCTTTACAAGTCGATACCTTTCATTTTTTTTTTTTTTCTTTTTGTCTTGTTTAATGCTGAGAACAATTTTATGTGTGCCACAAGTTGGGATATCTTTTGTTTTTTTTTTTTCTTTAAAAATTTTTTGTAATCATGTTGGTTCTAACTCTTGGAACAGTTTTATATGTTGTAAATACCAGCTCATGAATTAATGTTGAGACAATTCAATATTTTCAAAATTTTTTATTTCTTCTATTTTTCATCTTTGATCGTCAACTCTCTCTGCATCCAAACACTTCTTTCTCTTTTTGAAAAAATTTTTCTCTCTCATGTATTATATATTTCTGAACATTTTCAGTTTGTACTTTGTACTCTAACAAAAGAAAGGAAAAAACAAAGAAGAAAAAACTGTAATTTCAACTTGGGGTATTTACGTGTACATTTTTGAAAACAAATTTTCTTTCGTTGATACTTCTCGTTGAATTCTACCTGTAAGATTCTTCGGATTTCTTTTTTCAATTCTGGAAATGTAAAAAAAAAAAAAAAAATTCCTCCTCTTCTGAGAATCGGTTTGCATATAACCTTGCCTTATTTCATTGTATCATCTGTAAGTTTTGATTTCAAACTTTTTCTTTATATTTTTCAATATCATGAATATTTCCCCTCAGATTTCAATTCTCGACCCTGTATTCAAGGAACATACCAATTTCTAAGCAGCAGTTTAAAAAAAAAAAGAATTCTCCCTGTTCTTTATCTGTCTATTGCTTCTTTCCCTTAATTGTTTATGAAGAACCTTTTGTAAGAAACAGCATTTTGAGTAAACAAAAACACTTTTTGCTCCTAAAATTTACAAATATACTTGGTTATGCATGTGCATATTATACATCTTAAATACACAAAAATATTCAACAGCTCTCTCTTTCTCACTCACGCATTTTCTCTCCCTCAGAGATGGAGGTGTATATATGTAATGATTATATATACTTATATATGTGAAATATATGAAAGAAAATGTTGGTATCATATTTAGGTAGTGAGTTTTCTTTCCTCCTTAGAATTCTCTGACAATAATTTGTTTGTAACATCTAAAAATTTGTGAAACAAAAAAAAAAAACAATCCCAAAACCCCTATGAAATTGTCCTATCAATGTTTATGAATTCTAAGTTTGTTTGCGCATATTTTATATATATATATATATATATATATATATATATATATGTGTGTGTGGTACCTTCGCACTGGTTATGGCATCTGCTGTCCCTGCCTGGGCATCACCCATCACAAGTGTTCTTCACACTCTGCTCTCAGCTTGACATAAAACTTCTTTGAGATGTGACAATTGATTTGAAGGTTATAAGCACCCAGAGTGGTGCCACCTATTTCACCATTAGCTATTTTACCTATAGCTGGGTGTCAGGGAAGAAATAGATTCATGCCTTCCCTAAGAGCATTACTAAGAAGTGAACATGGATTGTCTCATTTGGAGTTTAAACTTGGCTTACCAATTCCATTTTTCCATGCTGCTGACCACTTTGCGTCCGTCACTTCCAATGAACATACAGCGCTTACAAAAGAAATACACTATCAAAAATGTAATGAAGATTTGAGATACTCACACCCACGATGCAGTTTTATTGAGAAACATTTGAGGTTTATTACTGCAAAGTTCAAAACTAAAAGATATCTCCAGTAATGCTGACACAGAATTAAGAGTTGAAAGAGAAAAAAATTCCATTATAAAAAAAAAAAAATTAAAAAAAAAAAAAAAATTGAAATTTTGCCCAAATCAAAGAAACTGTTTTTACTTGTCAAGTGGAGTACTCATGCAAATCTTTTGGGTTCTACAGTTGGTCTGGCAGCACCGACACAAAATTTTGAAAAGGTTAAAAAAAAAAAAAAAGAAAAAAAAAAGACAAACTCCATTATACAAAAATAAAAAAATGTGTACATTGTACAACTTGTAAGTTGCAGTAATTAGCTTCAAATGTTTCAGTACAAAATTGTGCTTTGTCAGTTTCGATATCTTGAATAGTTTTGTTTTGATGAATCTTTGAAATTGTTTCTGTATTAAATACCCTGTATATATGTACTAAATTTCTTGGTCTACCAGGCAAAATATTTGTGTGACAAATTCTTCTTTTCTGCCTTAAACTCTTATCACCAATAGAAGTTGTCCCTTATCGCCACCCAATCCCCAACTCACCATGCTAGCTAGTATCCTTACACTTGACTACAGCATCAGCTATCCCTTTCCAGGCTTCCAATATCATGCATTTCTCATGAGTCAGTTTGCGATCTGTGAAATAAGATTTAAAGACGACAAGCTCCAGAAGTGGCATCACTCACTTCACCATTCTTGCTTACAGCCCCTGGTATTCCCAAGTAGTCACCCCCCTGAGTCCTGACCATGCTTGATGTTGCTTAACCTAGGTGATTGCATGAGAAATGGCGTACTGAATATGATTTGGCCATAAGCCTTTCTCCTTATAGGATTTAGAATTTTTTTTCCGTCTCTCCTACCATGTGATTTGCTGTCTCTTTTTCTTCTGCTTCTTCCTTAATCTTTAAATTCAATGCTGGTTATGGCCTTTCTCTCTTCCACTCAACTTCATCTGCTTTTGAGTCTTTGTGACTTTTTTGCTTTTTTTTCCGACCACATTATACCACAATTGTATGTTGTCTCTGGCTGGCTACTTTTTCTCCAAATCATCTTAACATGTCCTCTGGTATGCAATCTATATTCCTCTTTTGTTTTTCTCAGTCATAATTTTTTCCCTCCTGCTATTCTTGCACAAAGTCATCATCACTGGCAACATTATTGTTACTGTTCTCGTATTATACTGCCTCTTTTCTTTGCTACCTGTATTTTTCTTTTGTGTTGATTTTTCATTTCACTTTTCTCTTTTTAAAATTATCAACTTCTTTAATACACAGAATGTACATCTTTTTCTTTCCCCCACCACTTTCATAGGTTTCCTTTGTCGTTTGATCACATTGAATTTCTTGCTTTTTCTTTTCATCTTGAATTTCCCATCTTTTTTTTCCTTTTCTTCTTTTGAAAAAGCCTGTTTCAATTCTTCAGTTAATTCTCTCCCCTTCCTTTCTCCTTTTGTGCAAACACCCTCCTTCCACTAGTCTCATTTAGTAATATTTTGCTTGTCTTCTTCGCACTTTTTATAAAAGAATTGCAAAGATATTAAATTAAAAGTGATTTGCATATATACTGAAGCCAAAGAAGAAGAACAAGAAATGAATCCAACAATTTACATTTATATATTTATTATTTGCATTATTTTTCTTCACTTTTTCACACACTCAATTTCTTTCTTTCTCTTCTGGTAAAATCTGACTGCACAACTAACTTTATATAACTTGCCAGTGCTCGGTGCTATGATTCTTTTCACTTAGCTGCAGGCTACAAGCTGACACTTCTCTATATTTTCTTTTTCTTTTATGTTTCTTTTATTTGCTCACAGTCAAAGATGAAAATCTGTCGGTTGGCCTGGCTTTCTTTTACGGAAGCCTTTTTCTCCACTTCCTTATCCTCACCCTGACAAAACCTTAGCAGTTACTCTCTGTATGATAATATTGAAATGTGTCTGTGCATGCTGTGTCTGATTTGTTTTTAGTGACATTGTGTAATGTGCTGGCTTTCAGGGGTTTCGGAGGTTGGAAGGATTCCAGCACTTCTAGCCCTTGCAAACAATGGTCTCTTTGTGCTGGATCAAGTACTTGAGTACTTTGAGTCAGTGAAGTACCCCAACCCAATCCTATGCCACAAAACTCTACTGCTGACAATGAACCCTGTTCATTAAGTGTTGATTGGGGCCCATTTTTGCCGAGTGGGTCACTGGGTCACCTCTAAAGAAGCTGCCTACAAGACTGTTTTCATAGTCTGTAAGCAGATCGGGTAATGAAGCATGTTTTGCACCAAAATGAAACATGACACAAGGGCAGTTATGTAATGAGCTTAGCTTTTCATTGATATAAAAAGCTAATGAGCTTCTTGAAAATGCTTGAAGCATGTCAAGTAAAAGACATGAAGAATGCCCTTATTCTACTTTCTCGGGGCTGTAGAGAGTTACTATTTTGCAAAATACTGTACTAATTCATATAATCATTTTATGAGAAATCTTTTTAATCAAGAACTTTTTTCAAAGTCACCTGCAGCATGATTTCCTATTCTCAAAATAATATCCATTAATAAATCTTTGAAAAAATACTAAGGTTGAAATCTTCAAATAAAATAAGCGGAAATTTGGTAAAATTTGATTAAAATTGTTTTTCTTTTAAACTTTAATTAGAATTTTTTTTCAATTTCCAATCTACTCATATATTCAGTCACAAAAAGTCAAATAACCTATGATGTTCATCTTGGAAAGATATATCCCCATGTTAAATTTCAGCTTCCTTGTTGCAAAACTGTGGCTTATAACTTGTAACAGACCTACAGCCATACATTCACTTATGTATTGAATTCAGGTAAGGCCATAATGGAGCTGGAGTTGTGGGAAATATTTGCAACAATGCTAGTAATGAATGAACAATAAGATTTTAGTTTCAAAAATTTGCGAGTGGGGATTACTTTAGAGAACCAGGAGTAAGGTTGTCCAAAACCATCTGTCAATGATGATGATTTGAATGCTATGGTGGGAAATGATCCTAAACCCATCAGTCAGAACTTGCGGCAAACTTCAATGTATCAATTGGATTTTTTCCCAATCATTTAAAAGTGATTGGCAAGTAAATAAAAGTGGGCTTTATTTGAATTGAATGAGGAATAAAATACCAGATGTGTAGAGGCCTACATCAATCTTGTTCAATTGTATGAAATTGCTCAATTTTTTCCTTTATCATTTGTGATAAAAATGAATTCTGTATGATAACAATAAAAATGGCTGTTTGCAGATTAGAATTCAAAATGTCGACAAAAACCACAGTATCATTCCTGCTCAGGGAACTTGCTTGTATTTTTATTTCAACATAGCGAAATGTTATTGACCAAGGACAAGCCACTTCATATTCTATAGATGTTGGCTCTTGGTCAAAAGAATCATATACTCACTCTCAATTAACTGCAAAGGGGTTTGGCTTTAGTTAGCACCTTGATTTTGTGAAAAAAAACAAATCATGACTTCACTTAAATTGGCTCAATTATCAATGCACATATGTAGGGCAACTCGAAATACTACTTTCAAAGTTTAAACAAACAGCCTCAATTTTGATGACATGTAAATTGCTGCATGATAGTACTTGCTCTTATGAAAATGACATCACCAAAGTTGAAGATGAAGGATTTATTGCATCTTTTACATTTTTTTTTTTTTCAAACATCTGGACCACAAAATTTTTCCTATAAGGATCTAATTGAAAATACATTCAATGTTTTTTTTTTTGTCTTCGAATAAAGAATTCTTTGTATTTTTCTTTATAACATGGCAATGTGTTATAGACCAAGGGCAAGCCACTTCATATTGGCTCTTGGTCAGAGGAGATGATTCTACTGTCTACAGTCTCCCTGAATTAACTGCAAGGGGGTTTGGCTCCAGTTAGCACCCTGTCCTGAAGAAAAATTAAACTGCCTTGCACTGGAACAACTGATTCTGAGTCAAGGAAGAAAATTTTGAACAATGAATAATTTTTCTGTAATTCTCTTTTTTTTTTTTTTTTTTTTTTTTAGAATTTAAATTATTTCTCTCTCTCTCTCTCTCTCTCTCTCTCTCTCTCTCTCTCTATATATATATATATATATATATATATATATATATATATATATATATATTTCCTTCTCACTTCTGCTCCTTCTCCTCTCTCTCTCTTCTCTCCCCTCTCTCTCTTCTCTCCCCCCTCGCTCTCTTTTCTCTCCCCCCCTCTCTCTCTCCTCTCTTCTCCTCTCTCTTCCCCCATTCTCTTCTCTCCCTCTTCTCTCTTCTCCCCCCTCTCTTCTCTCCCCCCCTCTCTTCTCTCCCCCCTCTCTTCTCTCCCCCCTCTCTTCTCTCCCCCCCTCTTCTCCCCCCTCTCTTCTCTCCCCCTCTCTTCTCTCCCCTCTCTCTCCCCTTCTCTCTCCTTCTCTCTCCTTCTCTCTCTTTCACATATATATATATATATATATATATATATATATATATATATATATATATACACACACACACACACACAGAGGACTAATGTAATTACTATCTATCATTTCATGTATATTTTTCTATTATCTATCAAGGATTTGAGGAGGAGGAGGATTCAAATGAAGCTGGGATTTAGTTTGAAATTATTTCCAGAACGGTGTATGACTAGCTTCTCTCATTCATATTTTTGCCAATTAAATTTAGATACTTGTAAAAAGTTAAAAGCGGCTCATTCCTTTTATCTCTGAATTTTGAATCCTATGGTGTTTACTGATCAAAGCTAACTTTCCTACTAGGTCACATTCTTGAAGCACTTAGTGATAAACTGAATCACTCATCAATAGATTGTAAGATTAATTCTTGAACCATTGTCGGACGGTGTTCATTTGTATTTATTGGCCATATCCTTCAGACTGAGTAGTTTTCATGGAAGTATCACCTTCAAACAGTGGTTTTTGAACTGTGAGCCTTGTTGCTATAATGTGCCATGACTTTTTCCTAGTACACACATACATTTCGAAGCTTGAACTTGTCCAGCACAGCAATTTTGCTTGCCCTGCTTCCGCAATAGTGTTGCCGATCTTGTGGTTTCATCACTAGATATTTTAGCAACTGATGAAAGCAAAAAGGTTTCATGAGTAGTAAATCAGTGTGAAAATTTCATTCATTTACCACTGAAATGTTTCTAATTCATTTTTATTATTGATGTGTCGCAAGTAAGTCAAATATATTTCTTAGTGTGCCATCATACAATAAGGTTTGAGAACCACAGGCCTACAATCTTGGCTTGGAATCCAATTATTTGCTTATTGTGCCTAGCTGCGTATGTAGGTTTTGTTTTGAGATTAATTCATGTTTCTTTCCTCTAAGTGAAACCATCTGTTCATTTCATGACATGTTAATTAGAAACATATTAAAAGTGAACCTCCCTCCCATGTATGATTCAATAAAGTTATTTATTATATGCATTATGTAAAAGCATGCCGATCTGTTGACACAACATTTGTGTGATGGCATATACTCAAGGCTTTGTATATTTATGAATTGTATACACAAAATTCAACTCGTTTTGTTTATGAATATGTTTGTCTTGCTCTCTTTGTATCAGTGTTTATATATTTGTGGTGATTGGAATATGTCTGCTGTTTGTATATGTAACAGTAAGATTCTTAAACTAGAGATTTCGTGATCTGTGTAATAATGGTTAACAGGCTTGTGATGCTGACTATTATTACTGTAATGAGTTGTATCCTCAATGGATGTACCACTGTTGTAGCCTTGTGTCAAACTGAACTGTATATATACTTATAAACATTTAAGCAGAATATACTTGATATTAACCAAGTTTTGCTCAGTTTGATGAAAGACTACAGTGGTAGGGCACCTGGTGGAGATAGAACCCATTACAGAAGTAATGGTCTGCATCACAAGCTTGTTAATCATTACTACAATGATTGTGAAACTATGGATTTCTTGAAATTATCGATATGTTGGAGGATTTAATAAAATCGCTAGTTTTCCAAGTTCTCCTTTCCCCCTTATGACGATGCTTCTCCTTTCCCCCTTATGACGATGCTTCTCCTTTCCCCCTTATGACGATGCTTCTCCATTCCCCCTTATGACGATGCTTCTCCATTCCCCCTTATGACGATGCTTCTCCATTCCCCCTTATGACGATGCTTCTCCATTCCCCCTTATGACGATGCTTCTCCATTCCCCCTTATGACGATGCTTCTCCATTCCCCCTTATGACGATGCTTCTCCATTCCCCCTTATGACGATGCTTCTCCATTCCCCCTTATGACGATGCTTCTCCTTTCCCCCTTATGACGATGCTTCTCCTTTCCCCCCATGACAATGTTTCTCCTGACATATCAAAAAGGCAAAGTGACATCTCTGCATGAGGTTACCACTTTGTGCTGCTCATTATCTCAGTCGTAATAAATCATCATAATTTTCAACTATCATTCTGCCATCATCATCCTGATTTTATGTTCGTTCATTTTCAAAAAAAGCACTCTCTTTGCAGTTTGACTTTTCCTCAACTTTTTATGTTATCAAATTTTGTGTTGTTTCATCAAGTGACATCCATAAATATACAAATATAATTGTTTCCAGGCAATTCGATTTTTATACTTAATACATTGACATACATGGAATCTGAAGATTTGACTAACTAAAGATGAGACAACAGAAGTGCAACATTATCTGTGCACACAGATGTATAAAAATTATGATTGTATATATTCATAAAAACACTAATGTGCAGGCAGGTATTTGTTGGTGTGTGTACTCTAGATGTTTGTGTAATTTGAGTGTGTGGATGTGTGCCTATGTAAGATGTATTTGTCTCTCCCCGCCAAAAAAAATCCTGTCACAAGTTGTCAGCTATGATTCCATGGAATTTGAGAAAGAATTGGGACATTAGTAGCCCCTTCCAATGTAACAACTATCAGTCCTTAATATTCTTCCAGATGTGAGACAGGAGTAAGACTCCCAGTATCATCAACACAGCAAATATTGCATATGTAACAGATCTGAAGTGTTTGTTGATGTTACAATACCAGGATTGTTTCCAATTGTAAAATTACTCTTTATAACTTTCCAACTAGAATTGGTTATTTACTGGAGAAGACTTTGACAAAAGAATTGCCTTCATAACATTGCATGCAGCTGTAGAAAAGTATTTGAGTTATCCCTTTAGAGTCAGACTCGAGGGATATAAAACAGCCATAGCAAGGGGGGAGGGGGGGGTAGGAAAATGTGGTATGGTATATAGAAGGGCTCATTACCCTCTCTGGGATGAGGTTCGTATTATAATCAGGGAGCTCCACTGCAGAGTAAGAAAATTCATTTAAAAAAAAATTTTTTTTAATTTTTTATTTATTTATTTTTTCATCCAGAGTTACCCTGTCCAAAACCCAGGGGCCCACTTTAGATATAGTGTTATTGTAATTTCATGATAGGCTTGCATGATGCTTGTTGACTCTGGATACAAAGAGATAGATATTACATCCAGCTGGAAAACACCGTCAGGAAGTTTGTTCTTCAGAACAGCAGTTCAGAGGAAGAAGCTGTTAGAGTAAAAATTGCAACAGGTGCATGGAATGTTCAGAAAGTATGGATGGGATTCGCTAGAGATAGTAAATCGTGTTCTGCCTGGAAAATCTCTTATTAGTGCAAGCAGGTGATTGAGCTCCTCTGAACATGTTCCATGAAAATGACGATAGAGAAGTGCCTGGGTAGCTATGTAACGTTGATAGGAGAGTGGTTGGCGAGATGAGAACAGCTCATTGCCAACTAATCCATGCACTCGGTTCTGTACCTTATCGCTAGATTATTGCTGGGTGGAGCCTGCCCAGGTGTTGAAGCTGTATTCAATTTGGGGGTTGTATGACTCTTGCAAGTGGCATATATTGGCGAGGTGCATGTCAGACTAGTGTAGAGTTCAGCACTCTTTAGTTTTCTTGGTGGGGGGGGTGAAGAGGAGCTACCCTGTATATAAATTGAAAATGCATAGGTAGCAGTATGTTTCCGCCTTGTGACTAATGCTGATGAAATGGACTGATCTGCTAAGCAACCATTTTTCTGTCACCATTTTCTGAAAGAATTAGCCCCCCCCTCCCTTTAATGGTTCACACACCTGAGACTTTGAGGTGAGGGCACCTAGAACATGAGGGAAGAGTTTAATTGTCCTGACAAAATGGTTTGTCTCCAATAGAAAATATTGGTAATTAATTATGAGCTATTTAGATCAGATCAGGTATCTTAAACAAATGAGTCATTAGAGTATATTCATCAAATTTTTTTTAGTATTATCTGTTTATCAGGAAGTATGAATCATCCTGAGTGATATGAAAAATATAAAGTGAATGTGATTGTATGGCAAATTAACTCCTATATAATGGTCTTTGTAGTGCAAAACATTTTCATGTGTCATTTTCACTAATTATGTATTGATGGTTTTGATTAGGAATGGGTTTGATGGCCCAACTCTCAAAAACGGTCTTGTAAATTTTTTTTTCCAAATTTGAATCATAATCCTTCTTGAAATATTCATGTTTTGATATCCAAGCGTTTGATTTGTGTATGCCTCCCCCCAAATGATCGTGGGAGACTGGACAGTGTTTACACATTGGCCAATCATAACATGGATCTGTATAACTTGCTGAATTTTTCTTCTTTTATTACTCTTTATAAACTTGTTGACCACACACAGATCTTTATTCACTTTCATCTTTATAAAAAAGGAAAATAACTAAAATGTGCAAAGGCAAATATTTTTGTCAAATTGGCTAGTATTATGCATATTTTCTTTTTTGTATTATAAAGAATTTTTTTGGTTTATTGTTAGGTTTTAAGAATGTAAATAGAATTGATTAAACAAGCCTTCTTCTAAATTCTTTGAAATAAGCCTTTTGATCTGTACTAAAAAATGAGGAATTGCACTATGAGCTTTTGCAGTCACAAGTGAAGAAACTAAAAAAAGTGTTGGATACTTGATGAAAAAAAAAGCGTTCCTTCTTCTGATAAAAAAAAAAGAAAAAATTCTCCCTTCCATTGTGTTTCCTGTTTAATAATTAAGACAAAATCAGCTATGGAAGGTTAATGATGATCTTGTCAATCTTTTGACAAAGAAAAATTCAAGTTTGAAATTCTAAACTTTTTATTTCTATTGCACATTCAATTCTTTTTTTTCTCCTTTGTCAATTTATTTGTATGAATGCAAGATGGATGTTACTAAATGACCATTGGAGCTGAAATATAGACGGAAAAACAGACAAGCACAGAAAGTTACATAAAAATAGCCAAGCCAGCTTTCAAGTGAGACTGGTTTTATTTTTGATTGTCTTCTTATTATAGTTTCTTTTCTTCTGCTATCTGGTTACCATTTTTCAATCCTGCCTACCCTAGACCTGCCTGAGGGAATCAGCCATTGAAATATTTAAAGGGAAAAAAAAGTTGGAGAGGAGAAATGTATCAGGTTTGAGTGTCACTCTCAGCTAAAGATAAAGTTGATAGAGAAAAAGGGGTAGATAGGAGGGGGGAAATGGAATTAAAAAAAGGTTTAAGAAAGTGTCATTCTTTTAGTTGAAGAATAGAATAAAGAAAGGGATGAGCTAAGTGAGAGAATGGTAAACAAAGTGGAAAGATATTGGAATCAAAAGAAAGGTTGAGAGAGGGAAAGAAAAGTTTGAATCAATAAGTAGGCATGTAGAAAAAAGGGTAAATTGGTTAGTTAGGTAAATGAAGACAGGAGGAAGATAGATTGATAAAAAACAGAATGAGATCGAATGTGTCGGTTGAATATAGATGAGTCAAGTGAATAAGAAGTGAATATAAATAGTTATGAACTGATATATACATATATATATTTATACCTCCTTCTGCTCACATTCCCCTCTTTCTCTCCTGCCCCCATTTCCCTCTTTCTCTCCCGGCCCCCTCCCCCGTCTCTCCTGCGCCCCCATTCCCCCGTCTCTCCTGCGCCCCCATTCCCCCGTCTCTCCTGCGCCCCCATTCCCCCGTCTCTCTTGCGCCCCCATTCCCCCGTCTCTCTTGCGCCCCCATTCCCCCGTCTCTCTTGCGCCCCAATCCCCGTCTCTTGTGTACCCCCATCCCCCCGTCTCTCTTGCGCCCCCATTCCCCCGTCTCTCTTGCACCCCCCGTCTCTTGTGTGCCCCCATTCCCCCGTCTCTCTTGTGTGCCCCCATCCCCCCGTCTCTCTTGTGTGCCCCCATCCCCCCGTCTCTCTTGCGCCCCAATCCCCGTCTCTTGTGTACCCCCATCCCCCCGTCTCTCTTGCGCCCCCATTCCCCCGTCTCTCTTGCACCCCCCGTCTCTTGTGTGCCCCCATCCCCCCGTCTCTTGTGTGCCCCCATCCCCCCGTCTCTTGTGCGTCCCCATCCCCCCGGCTCTTGTGCGTCCCCGTCTCTTGTGTGCCCCCCATCCCGCGTCTCTCGTGCACCCCCCATCCCCCGTCTCTCGTGCGCCCCCCATCCCCCGTCTCTCGTGCGCCCCCATCCCCCGTCTCTCGTGCGCCCCCATCCCCCGTCTCTCGTGCGCCCCCCATCCCCCGTCTCTCGTGCGCCCCATCCCCCGTCTCTCGTGCGCCCCATCCCCCGTCTCTCGTGCGCCCCATCCCCCGTCTCTCGTGCGCCCCCATCCCCCCGTCTCTCGTGCGCCCCCATCCCCCCGTCTCTCGTGCGCCCCCATCCCCCCGTCTCTCGTGCGCCCCCATCCCCCTGTCTCTCGTGCGCCCCCATCCCCCCGTCTCTCGTGCGCCCCCATTCCCCGTCTTTCGTGCGCCCCCCATTCCCCGTCTTTCGTGCGCCCCCCATTCCCCGTCTTTCGTGCGCCCCCCCCATTCCCCGTCTTTCGTGCGCCCCCCATTCCCCGTCTTTCGTGCGCCCCCCATTCCCCGTCTCTCGTGCGCCCCCCATTCCCCGTCTCTTGTGTGCCCCTGTCTCTCTAGCGCCCCCATCCCCTGTCTCTCGAGTGCCCCCATCCCCCCGTCTCTCTTGTGATATCTATCTATCTATCTATCTATATATATATATATATGTGTGTGTGTATATATATATATATATATATATATATATATTGATGGGAACAGAAAAGGTATTGTGAGAAAGTGGTGAGTAAAGAAAGGAAAAAAGGTGGGGAAAAATGTATTGTGTGGTGAGTAGAATGGTAAAGAATGAGGGTTGAATGAGGGAGAGATGTGTTGTTGGCAATGAGGACAGAAGAGATAGAACTGAAGAAGTTGGAGTTGGCGGCAATGCTGAGGAAGGGGAGGTAACCTAAAAAAAAGTAGTCTGTTGTAAAGGAGAAAAGGAAAAAAGCAATGTAAAATCCTCTTGAAACATTTTTCTGAATTCTAATTAAAAATCTTGAAATATCAATTTTTTTTTAATTCTTTGTATTTGAAATGTCATCTTCAGCAGTGAATCTAGTTTTTGATTTGTCTTCCATCTCATGCCTTCCCACCCCTCACCCTTATTTTCCCCACCCCTCATAGAAATCAGCCATAGCCATTTCATTCAGGGCTTATCCATGTGAAGAGGGGAGTGAAGGCATGCTGGTTATGTGTGAAGGGGGGGGGGGTATGATAGGTTGCTATCACACATGCATATAGGTATGCAGGGATATCTTACAGAGGAGTACATTTATCTATTCTGATATGTGTGTAACTAGACATTTACATTTGTACAAAGGTGTATGTATGTATGTATGTTAATGCTTTTGTGTACATACAATTATACAGAAGTCCATGTACGTCTTCAAAACTTTTGCATATATGCATGGATTTTGTGTAAGTTGCAGTATTTGCATGTGGTTACACACACACTGTCATATATATTTCAATTTCTAACATTGTACAAATATGTATACATGGTTTGTCCGCAAAGTATCCAGCCATTTAACATTGTAAAAAAAAAAAAAAAAATGGCTTACCTAGGGCAATGACACCTTAGTACTTTTCAAAGTATTCCTCTTGGGATCCCATACACTTAACCTAGCATCCCTTCCACTTTTCAAAAGAGTCTGCAAAATCTCCTTTTGGGATTGTTATCATTTACCTTGTTGGATTCTCCTTTATTTTGTTCATGGTCTGAAATCTCATGGGGCGTGGGGAAAAATTCAGTTGCAAGGATCCAAATCTGAACTATAGAGTTGCTGACAGACCTTGGTCATATGCCCCCCCCCCACCAACTCTGTAAACATGAAGGATGGGCAGCATTGTGAATATAACAGCCACACAGTACACGAGCTCATTCAATGGCATCTCTCTGCTGACTGAATAACCCCATAGAAGTGTCTGTTTATACATGTGCAGTAAGCTCCTCTCTGATTGGTTGCCAAGTTTCATCAAGGCCACACAACTGGTTCTTGAGATATTCAAAAGTGCTGGATGTGTTCCAGACAGATCTTGTGTGTATATATACACACACACACACACATACATATATAAACTTGTATGTATATGTAAAGTCCTATGATTTTTGGTAGGGAAGAGAATGTGGACGATGCTGTACAAGGTTCTTTGATGATAATCTAATGTGCCAACTCCTGTATTTGAAAAAAAAAAAAAAAAATGCCCCCCCCAGTCTATTCAGAAGTGAGCCACAGCATATCCTCTGCTTACATGTGTTAGCCCAAGTCTCCCTAGAATCTCCATCTGACTCTAGCACCCTGCCTTTTCTTTTTAGAGTTGTCATTAGAATCCTGTCTACTTCAGGCAAAACACTGCATATACTTAAATATTTTGAGTGTTATGTGTGTGTGTGTGCCTATATTAGCCGGTTATATGCCACTAGAAGCTCTCGACTTGGTCGTTTGAATATTCATAGATATAAACATCAGACACTTTCTCTTTTCCTAAACTACATGTTTTATTTCTGATCAACCAGCTCATTCTTTCTAGACAATATAATTGGGGACAAACAGTTTAAAAATTTTTTCCTTTTTTTTCCTGCTGTGAATATGCTGTGGGTGGGTGGGTATATATATATATATATATATATATATATATATATATATATATATATATATATATACACACACACAAAATGTGTGTAGGAGAGAATGATTTGAAAAAAATTACTTTTTGTTTTTCTCAACATATTAAAATTACTTTTTTTTTTCTCTCAACATATTAGAGACTAGTGGGGAATAAATAACCATATTTTTTTCTGATTTCTGTCCCAAAACAAGCTTGGAAATGTTTATATACCGCCTTTTCTAAGTGTTTCCAAACCTCACATTTCATTGTGACATTCCTTAGCTCTCTGACCATCTTCAGATGAAGTTCTTTTGGGACTGCATTTCATTTTTCAGCCTATCACAACTGACCAATGGAATGTTTCAATATGTGTATTATTTATATATATATATTCATATATCATCAGTTATTTCTGGTCCACTGCTGGACAAAGGCCATGACTTTGCTAACCTTTGCAATATCTTACTGTCAAACCTTATGTCGTCTCTGCTGCAATTGCTATTCCTTGAGTACCATTCAAGTAACCTTTTGCACCATCTGTTATCCGTCTTGCTGTATGTCCTGCCTACCTCCATTTGCTTAATCAGTTTTATGATATCTATCACCTTTGTCAGTCCTCTGATCCCTATTGATCACTGTATATGCATATATGAATATGATTATCCTTAAAATTCTGATATTATTGCATCTCTATAGATTGACCACTGATTCAATTACCTAGAATATCCAGGTGCTGTTTTATTTTTTATCATTTTTTTTTTTACCTGGTTTCTGACTTGGGTAAATGGTTTTGCGCAAATCTTTGTTGTTGTAAATTTCAATCATGTTCTAATCAATTACATCTAGAAAACCAACTGAATTTTTCTGTGACAAGTTTTTATTTTCGAAAAATTTTCTTTTCTCTTTTAAAAAATATACAATGCTGCATATCTTGATAAATTAACAGAAGAAAAAAATCAAAGAAAAATGTTTGAGACCGCATTGTTATTGAAGATTTGGGATCTTTGCCTTATTCTTTGTGGAGCAATTAAGCTTCTTTGTAGCCTAAGCTTATTGAATGAAGAGTTGGACAGATGTTTCTTGAAAGACTTAATCTTCTGTCCAAATTGACTGACAAGTTCAAACTATCAAAAATAAACTGCATCTTATTATATAAAAGCTATTGTCATTTTATTTGTTTAGTAGTTGGCTGTTTTCTGTCATGCTAAAGCAAAGAGATATGTAAAATTTACAAAACCTTGGGGTGATTTGAACGTTCAACCAGATGGTAGACAGGCACTTGGCATTTGTTACTCCAATCTTACACTGCTTTCATATTGGATGTAGTTGAATTACAATTTAGCAATCAACTAAGCGAGCAAAGCTGGAACGGCTGCTGCTGATTACAGCTTAACTCGCTTGCCTGCAACAGCTTTTGTTTAAATCCACTTCGAAGTGCACCAAGCCAAATGGAAGGAAATGGGGGTCAGACTGTTTGTTTTTGCGATATGATCCTTTTAATCTGTAAATTGAGTTAAAAGTATGGATACTCAGGCTACAAAACAGAAAACAACTAGAATGCACTCGGAGTGCAGACCTCTGCCAAAACAATTGTCACTAAAAACTAAATGAAAATCAGTGTATACATAGCTCCGATGCTGGGAAGGTAACTGTAAATAATTCTTGGAGCTGGCCAAAGAATTAAGTCAATTCTTTATTAGCTTATCACCTACTCTTCCAGTAAATTCAATTGTAAACTTTTTGAGATATTGCGTGGGCAGACAGACAAAAAGCGACTGACAGACATGAATGATTTTATGTACCACTTCCAATTTTTTGGTAGAAGTAAATGAGACCCATGAGACTATTAAATTAATTTGAAGATTTTTGTGCAAATAGATTTCAAGTTGAAGTAAATGAAGAGTTCGTTTTAGTAGTCTGTAAGCAGTTTTTCATTCCTTGTAAAACATACTCATGAAATTAGACGTGGAACTTTTGAAAAGTTTTTTCCATTATTTACTTGTAATAATATCAGTAAGTTTTTATTTTTGTCAAAAATCAAATATTCTAAGGAATAAGGAACTATATCCTGTCTAGTATGAGTCCCTTTGTCAAAATAATGGCAAAGGTATGCCCAGGTTGGAGCTGTTAATTCACTCTAAAATTTTCCATTCTGTTCAAAATCACTATGTTCAAGGTTCTATTGTGATTCAATGTGTTTTTTTCAGCTCCTACTTTGTTACATTAATTTGTACTTCAAAACCTTAACTGCACTATGCTAGGGCTGTTAGTGTTAATCCTCACTTTCTGATTAAGGTCATCCTCAATAAGTTCGACAGTTTGCCGATTTGTTTGTTCATTCAATGATCTGTGAGAACTCTGGAGCCATTCTTTGGTCTAAGACGTAGCATTCTGCTAACTTAGTCTTCTATACTTGTAAATAAATATTCAGAGAGAATGAGAGATGAAATTCTATACACACGAATATGCACAATAGGCTAATCCTTTTTTCTAATCCAAGATTTTTTTTCTTCATTTTTCAACTTGGATGCTTTGCAAATCTCTGCTTCTTTATTCCCTCCTCCACCACCCACCTGAGCTCCCCTTCCTATCCCTTTTTATCCTCTTTGAAACGTTATCTACCCTTCAACTGTTTTTCTTGTCATTGCTACTTAACTATCGCTAAAAAAAAAGTATTAAAAAGTAATGATTTTTATGTGCTCTATTTCTGTTGTTGGGCAAACATACACTTATACATATCAAAAATTCATATTTTAATACCATCTTTGTTTTGATGTAGTTTTTGGTTGTTCTTCTCCCCAACTCACTGCACAGCTTCCCCCACCCCTATTGTAAAAAAAAGAACAAGTTTATCTATGTCCCATTTGATAACTAACTTCTGTCTTATCTTTCCATAACTTCTGATTTACATACATGTACACGCATATCCAATGTGTGTATGCCTCTGTATATATATATATATATATATATATATGTGTATTTTGACATGTAAAATGTTTGTTCTGTATGTATATGTGTAGTTATTGTGTTCTTTTGTGAGTGCCTATACTTACGATGTATATGAATCTGTATGTATTGAGTCATTTGTAAACTTGTTTATTTGTATTATCTTTATAGTCATTATTTGCTTACATAAATATACATTCACTGTTATGTATATATGCATACATATATGCTAATCAAGTGCATAAACACATTTTCTTCAACTTTTAATCAACTATAGATAGATTTAAAAAAAATGATTACAAGAAAAGAAAAAAAAGTTTAAAAAGATCTGGGGGTGGAGTGTCACCCATTTCACCCCTACCACCCAGAAAAGGGGAAGGTAAGCCATGATTTGAGTAAACAAACAAAGTTTATCTTGTGTAAATGATACAATGAGACTTCTGATAAAACCCATGTCATCGGTAATTTTTTTTTTTCTCCAAATTTCGATTATCATTTTTATTTATTCATTATTATTGTTATAATTTTTTTGTGTTTGGTTGGTAGGATCAGTGTGTCCCCCACCCATTTTCTTCTGTTACCCATTATGGATACAAATTATTTATTGCACCAACCTATTTTTTTCCTCAATAGCTTGCCACCCATCGTCTCTGATAAATGTTATTGTGTAAAAAGCAGAACACATTTTTTATTAATGTGTTTGTGTATGTATATTTATTTTTTAGTATGTATCGGTAAACATAAATACATGCATATACAACTTACTGTTTACTTGTTTATGTAACTCTTGCATTCTATTACAATGCCCTATTTTAATGTTTACTCATTGCGTACATAAAAAAAATTGAGGTGAAAATATAGACAATCATAACCAGGTAAGAGAAAATAGGTAAACAAACCTGAGAGGTGATTTAGAAATAGAAATTGGATTTACAAGACCTGTCCTGAAAGTATCCAGCCATCCAATTGTAACGAAAAAATATCCTACTTAGGGCAATGTCGTTTTAGTCCCTTTTTAGTACTCCTGTAGGGACCTCATGCATTTATCCAGACTTGTTCAAATGTTTGCAAAATCCTCTTTCAGGATTGCCATCAATTACCTCATTGTATTCTCTATAATCTTGTCCAGAGTCTGAAATATCATCCATTTTAATGGCAAAAAGCCAGAAGTATCAGAAATCCAAATCTGGGCTGTAAAAGTCTTGAAAAAAATCCTGAAGTAGCAGGAATCCTAATCTAGGTTGTAAGGGGGCTTATAAAAAATGAATGAGACCTGAAGAATGGACAGGCCCAGTCATTGAGAATGGGACCATCACACTACCCACCAAGTAACCACTTGTAAGATTCTAGTGTTTGCCATTTTCATACCTTGTCCCTGTTGAACTCTTCACTATCCAGACATACACTCGGTTGACATGTTGATGTATGCTGTTCCTCTGAAATCCAGGTCCAACAAGGAAAGGAAAGATACCTGAATCTTATGTAGTAAGTGTTGCTACCATTGTAGAGAAAAAAAATATGGATAGTACACCTGAAAAAAATTGTAAAATGGATTAGCTGAAATATTGTGTTTTTAACACAAACAGAATGGATATTTTAACGCATGCACTGTGCATTGTATAGGTAGATATAACTAGGAAGAGCTGGAAACAAAACCATAGACATTATTTCTTCATTTTATTTGAGATATTAACCTTTTGGTAATCTTTTTGTTCTTTCCTTCCCTTATTCTTTGACCTAAAGATTAATGTTTATTTCTTTAATCGTGTTACTCATCTTTTAACATTGAGATTATTTCCACTTTTTACTTTTTTTAATCTTTCTTTCAACCCTTTCACATTTAGGTTTGCTTTACTTGTTGCATGACAACCTTTTCTTAATTCAAGAACCATAAGTTCAACGATGCGTCCAATAGCCATGATAATTGTAGTGGCAGAAAGAGGAAGAAAAGCAAGTAGTCTTTCATAGAGTCAATTGATCCTCATACTTGTAAAATTTTGCAGTATGGAAAATTCCCGAATGTATCATTCAGAAAGAAAAAAAATCATAAATGGCTACTGCTGGCGTTTTTTGTGCTTTTTTCAAATGCAAAAAAAAAAAGACCTCATACTTTTTCCTATGACATCATAGCAGCTGGTGAAAAATTGATTGGAATATAATTTCTTTTAATGACGTCACACCTCTTCCTTCTTGGCTCCTTTTGTTGATTGTCATAATCAAAACTGACTGAAAAACAATGTGGACACATTTGATAGAGAAGAAAAAAAATAGTATTTCTGTTGAAGAGGAGATCCATGAATCAGTTGTTCCCACAATAATGCAAAAAGTGGGGAATGTGTTAATATTCTGTAGTATCAGTAGGAGCGATATTATTAGAAACAATCATCCAAAACTGTCACCATAGGTTTTTTGAGCTTATAAGTGGGTCTGATTGGCTATGTATGTATCACACATACAGGCTGTACCTGTGGAGGGTGGAAATGTTGTATACATTTACTCATTATTATGTCGAAAGAAACTTTTCTTCAAAGAATTTCCTCTCTGGAATAGGTTTTCAGTTGGGGGTTCAATTTACAACGTGAGTTTGTTAAATTGGTCCCTCAGTTCGTATCCGGCAATGTTCATGCTTGTTTTTTTTCAAATGATTGTTGCTCAACAAGAGGTGAGAGGAGTAACTTATCTATAGATGGTTCCAATTTTTTTAATTGATAACTCCCAACATGGTCCCTGTGAGGGTTTTTATTGAGTGACTAACTGACCAGAGCTGTTATCTTTATTTATTTTATTTGACAAAGCATTATTATTCTTTGTTTTTTTTGTTTTTTTTTCTTTCATCTTAGGGAATTTCAGTCACTAGAAAACTATGTATAATCCACTACTGTAGGAAAATTGCACCCCTGATTCAGAGTTGTAATGAAAACTGCACCCACTTTTTGCGTGAGAATGTGTGTGCATGAATAAAAATTCAATGCTTACAAATCTAGGAGGAAAATGTGTATGTGGTGATGCATTCCTATTTTAGTCTAGGGAAAAAAAAATGATTGAAAGTGGTAATTTTAGCCAAACGTACATTTTCATAATTTTGATTACCCCAAAAAGATGTGATTTAAAGAGTATTTTTATAGTTAATTACTGCCTCTAACAGTGTTGGAAAAATTCCCATAATCATTTTTCTGTAGGGAATTACGCACATAGTTTTCAACTCAAAATTTTGGGAAAGGTGTGGATTATATTGGGGACTTATGGTACTTACTATTGCAACTTTACCAAAGCCGTCAATCTATGGCGGTGAGTAAATTGCGCAGATCTTGAATATAGGATAAGTTCCAGGTGTTACTTGAACTCGTCTCTCCTGCCTCAGGGAAGCCTAGTTGACTGTACCAGATGTTAAATTTTTTTAGGGCCTACTTTCAAGTTTTCATAACTCGGTCAGTAAGATCAGTTGGTCTGGTTAACCATGCGTCCCTTGGGCAAAAGGGGTGTGAGTTCATGTCTCATAGAGCTTATCCTTTATTTCCAATTCTTACTGTTCACTCACTGCCATATATTGAAAGCTTGGGTAAAGTTGTGTTTGAAAGCACTAAAGAATTAAGATAAAATTAACTATTAATCAAATATCAATGATAATATGTCAATATTTTGTAATGTAATAATAAATATCATATTTTGTTAATACCTATTCAATCTGAAGCGCCTGTCAAACTTCCTCTATCGATGTTGCATTGGATTATAGGTCTTAAAAACTAGTTAGCATCAGTAAGGGTATCAAATTGTATGACTGCTCACCATGAATTGTGACAAGGGAACAGCTGTAGGGAAACTATATTCTTGAAAAAAAAAAAAAAATGAAACTGATAAATTTATTGAAGATAAATTTGCTAACATATTTTGTATAGATAAGGTAAATGTTTGAAAGTTGGTTTTGGCTGGTATGGTGTTACACATTTTGATCAATTCTTATCTGATAATAAAACTGTTCTCCATTGTAATTTTTATAGGAGATGAAGTGGAGCTCTCTAGATATAAGAGATAAGAAAATAACAATCTTTTATTTTTCTATTTTAACTGCTATAGGATTTTACAACTCTTTTTCGTTTTGTTGTTTTGAAATTTTTTTCAACTTCTTTAACTAAATAGACGCTGCTTGAAAAGCTAGAGAAGAATACACGGAGGTCTGGATTTTTTTCTCCAGTTCAGGTGATACTTGTTCTCAGACAATAAACCTGGTTTTCAGTGTATTTGTTGTTAGGAGAGATCAAGTGAAACTTCAAATAATTTTCTGTGTGCATATATATATATATCCTTTTTTAGTGTGAAAATAATACTGTTATTATTTGACAGTTTCTTATGATTTTCTTTGATTTAAATTAACTTGCAACTTGTGTGTGACAAAGTATTGCTCTGCAGATATGCTCTTGTGTCCCTGTACATGTAACTTATTTCCCTCTGTTGATGAAAATGAAAGTGTTATATATTCACTTACGTCCGTCTACACAATATCTCCAAAAGTTTTCATTGATTTTCAACAAAATTTTCTGGTAAGATGGGCCATAAGGTAAAAGAGATGGTTAAATTTTGGGGTGGATCCAGGAATTTTTTCCCCTTTTTTTTCTGCTAATTTTTTTTTCTTTCTTTTCTTCATTCATAAATTATATATTCGTTCATATTAGTCTATGCAATATCTCCAAAAGTTCTTAATGAATTTCAATGACCTTCTGCAAAAGGGTAAGTCATGGATCAAGGAAGGATTGATTCAATTTTTGGGTGGATCCATTTTTTCTGTTATCTCCCAAACATTGAACGTATATATACACTGATTTTCATTCAGTTTCTAGTAACAATAGCATTGGCAGAGGTTTGCTTTCTCAGAGTGCTCTCTTGTTAAACATTGCTATACCCAGTGAGAGACAAGTACTGAAACTAATGATTTGCAGCACTGATCTATAGATGTGTGTGTGTGTTTTATAAAATTGTTTTCATTTCATCTAGGTATTCTAGGTTAGATTTCTCTTTTTTTCATCTGTTAAGTCAGCTTATTGCGTCATAAAGAAATAAGTTTTGAAAAAGTGTGTGTATATGTTCAAAAGGAGTGTGCAGTTTTTATTCTGCCCACCAAATTTTTTCCTTTTATTCTGTTTTGAACCTCCTCATATTTAAGGATGTTTTTAAGGAGCATAATCATTCTACCTGATGATACAGGGAAGGGGAGGAGGCGGATGGTGGATTTGCAGATTTATAAATTGTGATTGAACTTCTCGACCCAGCACTTTAGCAACAGGTCTTTTCATGTTCCATTCAATGGTCTCATCTGAGTTTTTATTTCTTCTTTATACCAGACCTTACATATTGATATACTTATGTCAGTATGAATGAAACAGTTCACTATGTGGCATAGATAAATCTAGCTGAGACCATCAAAAGCATGTGTGTGCGCACACACACTTCCTTTTATGTCTTACCAAATTTTTTTTTCTTTTCTTTGAAGAATGTTCAGCTTTAGCTGCAGATTGTCATTTCGTTCCTAAAATCTTGATCTTATTGATTTTTATCTTGAAGATAAGAAGCGAAAAATTTACATTTTTTTTTTCTTTTTTTTATTCCAATGACATCTGAATATCGTGAAATTGAAATCATATTTTTGAAAAGAGGAAAGAAAAGATTGATGGAAAGAAAGAAAACAATGTCCTAATATTCTGTGGAATATTCCTAGAATCGTTTCTGACAGTTGGTCATTTTAGACTTGCTGTAAAAATTAGAGGATCATTTTGTATATTTTTCTTTTATCCCCCTTTGAATTTTGCTTGAATATTGTTTTTAAGAATGAAAGTGAGATGTGAATGTCTTGCAAAAGACTTAATTCTAATCATTTTCTGGTTTTATTCTATAAATGACAAAATAGACCAATGTGTCAAATTTCTTTGCTGTCATCGCAAAAGAATTTTTCATGCTTTATGGAAATAGAATGAAATCCTCCAGTTTTCTGTCATCAATTCAGTAAAAGCCCCCTTTGCCTTTTTATTTCAATTATAAGTTTACTTCAAGTATCTGATTTTTATGATTTCTGTTTGAATTTTTGAAATGAGGAATTATCATTATTCAGATTTAACTGATATCCTCATCTTGATTATTGAATTCAAAACATTTTGGCCATTGCACCATCTGTTCTCTTCGTACCTGTTTTATTTAGTAACAGCCTAGGAATTTCCAACCAAACTTTTTATTTAATCTATGTGAGTAGATTTTTCTCATTTTGCTGTCCATGTTCCAGAGTTCAATTCCTTAGTCAGACAATGAGTCTATGGAAAGAGCAAAAGCAGCTTCTCAAGGATTAATTATCATGGAAGTATTAACTGATGAGATATCCCCACAGTGGAGTGAGATCAATCTATTCCTGTGGTTTAAATAGAGGTTTCAGTTCAAAATTACCGGATACAGCAAATATCTGAAGAAGGCAGAGTACAACTGCTGAAACATGAACAGGACACCAGTTCAGATAAGTGTCCAAGTTGTTGTATAGCAGCCCTTGTCTCTGCCATGTTTGCATTTTAGTTTTTGATTTGCATTGACTTCACATCTACAAAAAATCTGGACTAAAATGTTTTTTAGGGATTGTGGATGAATTTTATGTTCATTGTTAACATTGTATTACCACACGGAATACAAATTCAAGTAAAAGTCATATGCATGGCGGCACTGTACATGTCAGAAGAGATTGCTTTTGTGGTTTTACCAGCTCTGTTGTAATCACAGAAACAGCCTTTGAGAAATAAAGACGAAAACAACATGCCGGAACAAAAGTCAGGCAAAGATTTAATGAGGAGAAAAGAGTTCAAACTGGACTGAAGCAGAAAAAAAACGTTGGAAGAAGGATTTTTCTGCAACCGAATTCCTACGTGTACATTGTTTGACCAGTAACTTGCTAGCTACTCCCCCCTACTGTCCTGTGGCTCTTAACTGCTGGCCTGCTGGCTAGAGATATATTCGTTTCCTAACTCTTTCTCCAACTGACTACCACGATTCAAATTCTCTTCTGCTACCACTTGTTGTTCCGGTCTTTTTGTTTGAGGAGTTAACCAATGAGAAGAGAGAGTTACTTCTAAGCTGTTTTCTAATTGGCTAGGCGTGTCAAAATTCTTAATGGAGATTGCGATTGGCCAATTGACCCCACTAATCCCTACTAAAATTTTCTTCGTTTGATATGTTTCCCTACATTAGACATTTCCAGCATCCCAAAGTGGAAATCACTGGATTGCATCAAATTCCCAAACAGATTATCAGGTGCTGTTTGGACATCATTCCAAATGTATTTAAAGAAAAAAAAAGAAAAAAGCAGACACTATTCAAAAGCTGCAACGTTGTATATGCAATTTTTATTAACATTGCTCTCTGTAATAAAACTATTTATTTCCAATTGATTTTTAACTCTATTAAAATGTCTGAAACAAAAATAATCATTGCATCTGAAATAAAATGAGAAATATTGTCCGAAATGCAATACAATTCATGATTGTTATAAACGTATGAAATGTATGTATTATTTAGGATCACTGTATACTCAATTTTCCTTCTCTTATATTTTCTACTTTTTTATTTCGAGCATTGTTCTTTTAAGAAAAAAAAAGAAAGAAATGATATGATGTAGTGTGACATTAAATAAGAATATCCCTTTCTTCACCCACTCTCTCTATCCTTCCTTTGCTTTAAATGCCATGGACCGATTCAAATTTTGTCTGAATGAAAAACATTGTGGCTTCCGTAGATTTGTCAACATTTGTTGAGGTTAAAAATTATCCACAATAATAATGTTAGTCTAAATAATGATTATAATTTTGTCATCCTCAGTAAGTAAAAGTTTAAATGTTTTTTATTTTAAGAAAGTATGAGCATTGATTTAAAAAAAAGGCTGGATGAGTTTGAAAAGATGTTTCAGTGCTTTTTGGACCCTCTTGTAATACTTAACATAGTAAGTAAATATAATAAAATGTTCTGGAAATTTCATGATAATGTCTTGAGAATTTCTCCCGATGTGACCGTGTGTGTATCGTGCACAGTTTTTTTGCTATGCATAGAGTATCTTCCACAATTCAAGTAAAATGTACTTAAAATTCAAAGAGAAAAAAGTATGATCTCGTTGCTGTTATTTATTATTTCTATGTCTTAGTTTTTTTTCTTTCTCTTCAGTTTTATTGCTCAAATAAACTGTTTTGTGTAAATTTTGAATTTTTTTCATTTTCTCTCGAAATAAAATCTTTTTTGGGCAATCTTATGGATAAAATCAAACTAAAAAGATACTGCTGTTGCTTTTTGGAAAGGAGCAAAAAAAAAAAAAATGATTTTTAAAAGACGATGCTAAAAAAGACAAATGAGAACAAAAAATAGGAAAAGATAAAACTCTCCCAAACAGATGCAATTCTGATTCCTGAGAAAAACACATGAAAGTTGAAGTAGTTTACAAGAATCTTCAGTGGCAGAAGAATCTCTTCACTGGAACTGATTCTATTCCTGATAAGTCTGTGCAGGTGTCCATCTTCAGGGGGTAGGGCGGATAGAAGCAATTGCAATGGAGTGTAACTTTTGACTTCTTCCTTCTTCCCTCTCAGCTTATTCTGTGACTGGGTAAGTCGAGTGGTGTGCATTGCTCAACATGACCTGCTTAGTACTGTGCTGCTTAATGCAGTGCACAAAATTATATAAATGAAAACCAACAAAATTATGATATTTGTAGTGTAGGAAGACTTATGAAACAGAACAAAAAGCAGTCAAGTCCACAGCAGACACGAATAACTGTTGCTACAACATCTACAAAAAAAGCATAACAATGACTCTATTTTATAGAACTTTGAACTCATGCTTGCATATCTAAAATAGATCTTGGTATCATTTGTTAGGAGGAGAGAGAGAGAGAGAGAAATTTCTATTTCTTGTTAAAAATTAGTAAACAATTGGGAATAAGATATTTAACAAATCATGGTGAATGAAACGGAGGAGGACATTAAAAAAAAATTGAGTGTCATCATTTTTAAATGTGACACAAGTCGACAGTTCTAAGAATGGGGAAAATTTAATTTTAAGACCACATTTGAATAGGTTAATAGCGTTCTTCAGGAATTAAGTGACCCAAATAGTATGGTTTAAGAGAGAGAGACCGCATTTGTTACAAAGAAAGAAAATTTTCATTTTTATAAGGGGATGGGGTAATAAGAGAAGAAAAAATTATTTTCTTTCCTACATCACACCACGTCATAAGAAAATCAATTCTTGAGATAAAAAATAGAATACTAGAAGGAAAGAAAAAAAGAAAGTTGACTAAGTAGTGTTTATAAGTAATCTGTACACTATATATTTTCTTATTCAATTCTGTATAATTTCTTCCTTTGCCAATCAATCATATTGCATTTTGGATGATACCCTCTCTTCCATATATTTATTTTTGATGTTTCAACAAGGATTAGCTTGAAAAATCAATTGGAAATGAATATTCATTTTTAGTACAGAAACAAATGTTGACAAATTGTATATACAGCGTCACAGTTTTTTGAACAGTCAATTTTTGTTCTCTTGTTCTTGATTTCAAATTGTATGTTTCCAAAGTCGGTTATGTTTAAAGTAATTGTTTTCTCTCATCTCTCCCACTTGTTTCTTCTGACTCTTTTTACTGAGTGTCTTCTTATGGGTCATTCTCTGGATGAAAGTGAACTCATATGACTTTCTACCTATCTTTCTATCATGCCCATGAATACACTGTCATCTTATCTTAGAAATGAGTGCCAGGCTCATCCGTGTGCATATAAAGATGTATTCAATTGTGATGTGTTTGTGTGTGCACACACACACACACACACATATAAACCGCAGCAGTGTCTCTAAGAAAGCATTTATCAGATGATGAGCTGAGGTCAGGGATTAGTGGCCAAGGCATCATTACCACCAACCTAGGATGCCCTAGCAGTCCTCAGGATACCACCAGGCTTTGTTGGTTTTTCTTTTCGCAGATTCATGCAGATGCATAATTTATTATATATTTTTCCATTAAATTGTTTTCTAATCGTTGAAGAGATAGTATTACCAAACTAAGTAGAAGAACCCCCTCCCCCCAAAAACAAACTACAGATCAAAGTTATGTCACAGTTTTGCTTTCTGCCCTTCTTGGATCGGTTTTGCAAGAATACAATTTGATACTGAATGTTTTGACAAGGGCTGGATTGCTGAGCAAGTTAGTTGGCTGGCCAATGAGAATTAATTTTTTTGTGGTCTAAATAATCCCTTTGAAAAATGCCTCTGTGACATTAGTTTTGGACATCAACCTAACAATGACACCAAAAATGATCAACAACATGGTTTTGACATGAGGATTACCCTCACCCAAAAATAGACTGAGGAATGGGGACATTCTGTCCCTATCCCTCTATGAGGCCCTCCTCCCAGCATTCCAAAGCCTCACCATATACAACAATTTACAAAATTTGCCCAAGTCATTAAATGCACTGGTGGTGATAAGTAATAGTTGACCATTACAAGATAAAAGTCCTCGTCCATTGCCAGATAGTCCATTGCAAGATAAAAGTCCTGACTCCTGGATAGGACTGAGTTGCCATCAATCGCAATAGAACAGAATTTTTATCGATTTAGCCATTGAACTGCAATGACTGAAATTCCTGTTGTCATCAGAGAATAGGATCCACCATTTGGGAAAGTTGCTAAGGGAAACTGCCATAGTCATTAGACTTTTCCTAGAACCTAATAAGAATAAAAGATCATATAATGTCTTGTCTATTTGTAAAATATTTGCGATCTTACTTTTCTGCCTTCCTGCCTCCTCTTTGCAACTGCTACACAGGATGATTCTGAAAGAGAGGATGTGGGTATGATCAGGATAGATTAATGGAAAAACCTAAAATAAAATCTGATTGAAACAGAAAAGAGAAATTGGGGGAAAAAGAAGTAAGGAAGAAAAAAAAAAAATTAAAGGGCATTATTTGTTGCAGTAGTATTTAAGATGTTTCACAACATGCATCCACAGAAATGTGTACCTTGTCAACTTTCCCCGGGAACAAAATTTAAAAACAAAATTAAAAAAAACAAAAACAAAAACAACAAACGCTACCCACCCACTACTACTACTACCTTAAAAGACCAAATAGACCCCACCCCACCCCAGAAGAAAATGATGGTAATGTTGTATTGGAAAGGTAGGGAGGAAACATAAAAACAAAACAAAAAAAGAAATACTGCCCTAACATTGTGTAATAAAAAGACAATGCATTTAGAAATTAAATAAAACTGACCTTATTAATGTCGGATCGATATTTTCTCATGGTGCATGCTTTTTCTTGCACTTTCTTTGCTGCATATCTAATATGGTGCACATGCTTAGCTCTGGTCTCTTTTTGAATGTTAAACAAATGAGGTTAAACTCTTGACCCAGCCTAACTCCAGCTTGTCTTCACAATAGTCATTACAGTCACAGATTCATCCTTTTCAGTCTCATTTGCAAGCTATCCTAAGGGATAGGTTTTTTAAATATGATCGATAAACACTCTTGTATTTGTAATATTTGTAAGAATTCAAAACACCTGTTTTTTACTGTTCTAGGTCACCTTTGAGCAGTGTGCAAAATCATTCCTCCTCATTCTAAGGAATTGAAAAACCTTGATCATAGTTTAATCTAAGACAAAATTTGCTTTAAAAAATATTGTTTGGTCATTTGTTATCAATTCAGTGGAATTCATATGCAATGAAGTCTGTGTTTACTTGAACTCATCGTAGTAAGAATTTACATTCACTGGAACATCAATCATGCATGCAGTAGATGCCATTTATATATTTTGAGATTCACAAATCGAAGGGGGAAATGTGCTTTTTTCCTTTCAATCAGTGTTTGAATGTTATTTTATAAAAGATTGATTTAAAATTTTTTTCTCACTTCATCTTTTTTGACATTTGATACTAGAAAACAGAAATGTAGTTACCTTTTATGATTAAGATTCAACACTACAATTTAGATCCAAAGTTATTCTCTTGGTTGACTAAAAAAAACAACCCTTTTCTCAATCTCCAATGTAGATATTTTTAAACTCTCATCTATTGAAAAAGGGGATCCCTCTTTGGGACTTCATTGCCTTTTCTCTTATGGTTTATCTGTTTTTGCAAACAATTTTCTTCACCGATTTAGTTCTGTAGCATTAAGAAAAGTTGTGTATCTCTTTTATTAATTTAATGCTGATTTATGTTAGTTAAAATGTGTTTCTGGTTACAGAATTTTTTGGCCTTAAAAAATACATCCCAAAATTTAGATAGAAAATCTTTTTTTCTCTTCCCATTTCAAATATCTGAATTTTTTTATGGGTGTGATAGTATTTTTCCAAAAGAAAATCCGGTGTGGAATGAATACAGTGAAGCAAAGTGTGAAGAAAATTGTTAAACTCTTCACACTTCTGGCCAACAGTTTATCAGGAGAAAAAAAGGGATGTGGAAATGATCTGAGTTTTGTTCATGTATGTGTGCCAGAAAATAACCAGCCACTTGGAGAGCAAAAATTGGAGTGGAAGAAATCCAGATTTTCTACGTTTTTGTCGTGAGTCATGTTAAGAACTTATTAATTTTGTTAACTTAAATTCATTATTTTAATGATAGTATAAGCACAGGCATTGTGGATATGTAAGCAATTCAGATTACATTCTTCGAAGACTAGACCTGTTTTTGACCTTCATGTTAATGCAATTAAAGTAGTTTTATATCCTCGATTTTAATAAGATTGACCATTTGAGAAGAGAGAACTGTTGTGTGTTCAAAATGAAATCAGTTTCTCTTTCTTTGGTAAGATTGAAATAATAAGCATCACCTACTCATCACAAGGATAAATTTGTCAGTACAGAAGTTAATGCGACAGGGTGATTATCTCTATCTTCTTTGGATCTAGGATCCATTGGTAAGAGATAGCATCCAGCATTCTTTCTTCGGCATTCTCAGTGGGTTATACCAGATCCAAACTTCTGACATGATAGAAGCTGTAACAATCTACCCAAAGATTTATTTGACACTTTATGACCATTATATAGCAATAGATGTAATGAAATCTCATTTTTTATCAAAATCAATCTGCCAGATGCAGATTATCGAAAATCATGATCCAATATGTTTGCTGATATTGTGGTTCGAGTTTATCTTAAAGACAGTACTTGCTAATGTAATGTATGGTACTGAATCATTGAAATATATATATATATATATATTATTGTGTCATCCACAGACACCTGTTTTGATGTATTACATCTCTTCAGTGTGGCTATAGACTTTCCATTATCCCATCCAGTACCGTTAGGCAGGATTGAAACCTTCGCTTCAGACCCGGAGGCCGATATCCTACCTCTGAGCTACGGAATTTAAGTGATACATTTATTTACATTTAAATTCCTCATCCACCAGAGTGCTCTATTATATATATATATGGGTAGTCGCTGTTTAAGCTGCCAGTAATGCAAAGGCCTAAATGACTGGTTTCACTCCAAATTATCTTGTTTATTTTTGGTCTATATCTGCTGTTTGCTTCTTTCAACCTGACAATTATGTTATCAAGAAATGGATGTATAATTTGACAGAATGATTGTAATTTGTGTTATATTACATTGAAATGCTTATTTGAAATGATCATCCATTATTATACTGAGAATATATCACTCGACCTAGACACTATGCACCCAGGGTAAGCAAACCTTTAGAGAGGCAAACCAGATCAGAAATGTTTTTCACGTCTTGCAGGCCAAGGCAAATGAAAATAATGAAACAATGAACATTAAATACTACGGAAAGAGTTACTTAGTGTTGGAATATTTTTAGCGATGAAACATTGATTCATTTGTAGCCATTCCAAAAATGACTTTTGCTATACTTTTTGATACTAAATTTGTATGTTTACTAGACACACATGTGGAAAACAAAGAATTTTTGTATGCCAAGTCATACGTTCAATGAAGTCAGCAGTGAAATGATGCTGCGGGTTGTAGTTTGCTGACCCCTGATATAAACAACCAATATTCACCTACAATGCTGGATGTTTCTTGGAACAGCTGTTTGTATTTAGCTCTTCAGCCACTTGTTATACGTTAAGAGGTTGGAGATTTGTCACTGGAAATATTGTATACTTCAATGCACCTGAGGGTAATGTTTGAATGCCTCCGTTGTGCAATACAAGTATTTGTTTAATTCCTCCGTTGTGTATATTTAAACACATAAACATTTCTCCTTTGCATAACCAGTCTCTGTAACAGATTACACATGTTGTACGTCTATGCTACAGATACTGGGAAAATACACATTCACCAAAGAACTTAAAAAATAAAGTGTAATAAAAGAAATATTTTCAAAGAATTAGATTTATAATTTTTTATCAGAATAAATCTGAAAGAAAAAATTGTTTTCTATCTCAATGTATCTGAAATTAACTTTGCTATCTAATCTTTGGTTGTTTTTTTTCCATTTTCAAAAATTTTCCTGTTATTATTTGAACATTGATTTATTTTTTTTTTATACAGCATTTCTATTGATTTTATTTGTTTATATTTTGGAAAGCATTTTTTTTGTTTTTTTTGTTATAGTTTATTTTTTTACCTACACAGAATCTGTCTTGATGCAATGGTTATGTCAAAATAATGAAACAACTTGCGTTATACTTCGGATTAATGTCTCCTTCTCCCACCTCGTATATATTTGCGTGTTTTTTTTCTTTTTCTTTTACTCCCAATTTTTTGGTCCTTCGTCCACATTAGGAAATAAATCTTTGAAAATATTAAATATTGGCTGATGTACATGAAATTGTATTGCATCAATGGTTGGCAAATTAAAGATGCAATATAATCCATCGAACTATATGGGAACTCTATAGTTCAATCTAAAACAAGGTGTCTACTGGTTTAGTTTTGTGGATAGATCAGCCAGCTGGTATCCAAATAGCTTGATGTTCTATTTCCAAATGAATCAGATTCATGACTTAGAATAGGAATAAGGGATTATCATTTACTGATATATTTGGTCTAGTGTCCTTATCTTGGTTGTTATTGTCACATTGGCCATAGTACCCCTGGAAATTTTAAACTGAACCTTTCATTCAGTCTATGGGGGTAGATTGTTCTCATTCCTTTGTCCATGCTAGGAAGGATAATGATAATTTGTCATGTCAGAAATTCTATACAAAAAGGAACAAAGGAGATTTGCATTGGATCTGATGATGATTTGTTAAGTTTCCCTCTTTCATCAGATATTCAAGATGTCTATTTTATTTTACCATTTCATATCATTATCATTTTCTGATTGATTTGGCTGATGTAAATGTTATCACTTTGTTCAAGTAAAGAAACCATTGGCAAGAAGTTTAAATATTAGTAATATCATTTTACCTATGTCAATCACCTCTTCTCTGGGGAAAAGTTTTCACTTGATATCAGCGAAATTTTGTTGGTGATTTTATCAATCATGCAACAAAACCATGATCAGAAAGCTTGTGAAATTGTCCAAATTTTCTGATGTTTCCCTCAATCTCTGTCAACTTAGAGTAGCCTTTCTCAACCAGGGTTCTGTGTGAGGTTAGGGGTTCCATGGAAAAAACACCTCCTTTTGTTCCATTTAAAGCCTTTTTTATATAATGAGTAGCAGTCCATGTCTTGATGAGGTTTTTTATTAACCAAAAGTGATCGGCAGCTCTTCTTTTTTCACTAAAATGAGCAAATATGTTGGGACTATCTTCCTGTACACTATGGAATTCTGATATTTATTTTCAGATCATAATACATATGATTTTCTGAACATACTGGAACTCAGTAATAGATTACAATCCAAATATACTTAAAAAAAAAAAAAACAGTAAATGACTTCATGAACAATTACATATCACTTCAAAAAACAACTCAGACGAAGGCGAGATACAAGCACAAATATGTGCATGATTTTTATTTGCTAACAATCACAAGTGGTTCCATGTTGCAAACTCTACATACTATTTTTATGCTGGGGTTCTTTGATATATGAGAGTTATTCCAAGGGTTCTTCTTGAATAGGTTCAAAAAGGTTGGTTTAGTGACAGAATATCTGAGATATCAATGTAGACATCCACCAGATTGTCTCTAGAGTTTCATTTGAATGGAAATATAGATGTCAGTGAATTTTTGCCTGTGCACATCATGCCAATCATCTGTGTTAAAGATACAGGGAGAGGGAAGTAGCCAAAACCGAGGATAGTATTGATTAATTGTACTTAGAAATCTTATATCTGTATTGATCTGATTAATGGATAATTGTATGCATTTGTGCTCTTTCTCTTATTGATCTCGTATAAAAACTTGTGTATATTCCTGTGTTATTTTGGATAAACTGTATACATGTGTATATAAATAAGTGTGTATATATGTATGTATATATATATATATATATATATATATATATGTGTGTGTGTGCGTGTGTATGGATTGCTTATATTGATATTTGTCCATGTTATAATTTTGTTTTCATATGATAATTTTTGTTTTGGAACTTATAATTTAATAGCAAAGCATATATTAAACTTGGCAGACTAGCAGATATCAGTTATCATAAAGATTCTTGACATATATAAAATCTTCATTTATACTGATTCTTTGATAGTATGTATCTCTATTGTAGAGATCATATCTTTGCCTTAGTTATGTTATAATCATTGCTTATAGGCAACTTTCCTAGCATAAATAAATGCTTATTATTGGTGTAAACAAAATTAGTTTATATAACATCCTTTCTCTGGTGAAATATCATTCATTTCTTAAACTTTCAGATTTTTCAATTTCATTTCATTTTTGTGCATTTGTGTTAGAGGGTCAGGAGATGGGTCTAGTATCGTTTAAATTTTAAATGTATTTGGATAATGTAATTATAGAATCAATATGGTAAAAGAAATTGTTGTGAATGTACAATGTCTATGGTAGCTTGTAGTTTTCTAGATTGATATGAAAATGGGTCTTACCTTAAACTTTGAAATGAAAATGTTTAACCATTCATCACTGGTACTCCTGGAGATCGTAGAACAATCGCTTTTAAGCATTCTACTTTCCCTGAAACGTCCGAGGAATACATCACCATTTGCATAACCATTTTTGACACACAAAGAAATACCTTGAATAGTGCAGGTTTTAATGTAGCATTAATTGATGTTATCGAGTATAAGCTGAAAACAAAAATACATTAAATTATAATAGGACTTGAACAGTGAAGTTTTTAGCAAAACAGAAAGTTTTTGACCAAATTAACGATATCAATCAAACTATCTGGTCCAAATCAGTCAAGTTCTCTGACTGGAGGTGATCCTGAGTGCAAGAGAAACTTGAGTCCTCCTCTATGCTGGTTTGTCTGTGGCCTATGTATGGTCATATCTGCCCACTCATTTTGTTAGCCCAGCCCTAACCTACTCCCTTTTTTAATGATTTCCTGCATGAGGGAATCATATAGAATGGTATGCCATGTGATGTTGCTGGGCAACATTGTTTCACAGTTGGTTAGGAAAGGTCCCTGGGAATCTACAGGGCTCTCGACCTTTCTCCTCATATACTCATTGGTCTTGTACTCCAAGTAGGGGATACAAGGCAGCTCCATCAGACATTTTGTTCAAACGCCTGGAAAGTGCGTTACTTTTATTTAAATACTGTTCTGAAATAAAAAAAATCTGCTTAATGTTCAACTATAATAGTGTTAACACATATAGTTGGATGCACGTATGGAGATTATGTAATCTTTCTATTTCTGAGAAGCATTTTTATTTTTGTTTCCATTCTCTTTATTTTCTCTTTTCATTTATTATTTACTTTACATGACTGCTTTAGATTTGTCTTTTTTTTTTTTTTTTTTTTTGCTTTGTGGAGAAGTCCGAGAACATTATCTGAAAGCTTTTGCAACACACACACACACGTGTTTTCATTTTTCAGTGGAGTGCTCTAAAAAATTATTTTCCAGAAAGAAAGTTTAAAAAAATGAAAACCTTCCAATTTTCATACAACTCTACTCGTTGAATAATTTTAAAAATCGTTTTTGAGTAGAGGAAATGAGGTACTATTCTGTTACGTCTCCATCTGGACAGCTGTTAGTGAAATTTTGGTTCCTTTTGTTCTACTTACAGGAAAAAAAGTTTGTTTATGACAAAGCTACATGACTTTCAAATGCGGTTTTGTTTTTCTTATCTTTCTTTTTCCTCTTATCCAGATAGAAAGCAATAGGGTGGTTGAGATATATATATATATATATATATATATATATATATATATATATATACATGTATATATATATCTCAGACATAAGAAACTTCTTTGATCTAGGTGGCCACATAAGACATTTTTCATCTTCATTTGGGCCACACATTCACTTCAAAAATGTAGATCCTATTACTGAAAGTTTACTTAATATCTATTTTGGACAAAAATTTCAGAAATTTTTTCAAAAATTTAAAAATAAAGCTCTAAGAACTCAGAAACGAAAATTATTCCCATAACTTATTTTAGATGAACACATGAATTGCTGGCTGTGTGTGGTATATCAAATGGTTTAGAATAATTCTTAGTTGAATAAAAACCTACAGTTTTGAAGATAACATGAAACATATATATTCAATTGATTTGAAAAAAAATACTTGATGCCATATGACCCACATAGTTATTAATTCCGTGAAATGCCTTCTTTTACATACTATCTTGGTAATCTCATTGAAAATCTTGGCTTTCAAACTAAATTATCAGTAAGATTTTGGTCTATTCCCAAACATTATCCCATCTTATGAGAGGCAGTGGGTTGTCCTATTGGTACAGCTTTCCCTTTCTTTGGCATAGGGGAACAGCAGTCCCTCACTATATAATACTAAAATTCTCATTAGCCGAAATAGTGCATTGTAGCTATATGTAATGATTAACAGTAGCCCTAAAGTGTGCTTCTCCCCTCACCCAAAACATCCTGCTATAGAGACTTGCTTTGCTTATCAGATCCCAAAGCTTGCTAGAGCAGGCAGCCCGGTGTTCCCTCACTTCTTTTTTAAGCACTACACCACTGGTAAGAAAGTGCCTGTTCAGCCCCAAAGTGACACATCATTGACTCTGTTGACATTTCCTTCCTCTTTCATATGATTTCCTGGTTGTAACGTTTTCTGTTGCCTGTCAGCAGCAATTCATTCCAGACTGATGAAGTATAACACGCATCAAGTGGAAAATCTCAAATGATGCTCCACAATCATGCTTGGATAGGTCAGCTTTTGCTTTTTCTATATTCCTTCTCAATCAGGAAGTGTCTACCTTGCTTGCAGTAAATATCAAACATCCTCAAAAAATGTTGACACCTGTCAATTCCAAAGATTCCTATTTGAACTTCATTTAAACTCGATTCATTCACTCGTGGTGAATTTTTGGTCAGGTTTATCTTTGGAGCACAATGTGTACAATTTTTTTTTCCCTCTTTAAATTCTAAATTTGTATGTACTCTCGTAGACTTAGCATCGAAGAAAGTTATTTCACTCTGCTTATGCACTTCATTGAATGTACATGTTTATACTTGGGAATGAAATGTCCCAAGCATTTTGAAAATCTGTTCAAATACTTCCCAATTCAACCATTAACCCTTCGGCACCAGGGCCTTTGAAAATCTTTCTGCCACAAACTATGATATATTGGTTAATATGACACCAAAATAATGCATTAAAAACCAAAAAAAAAAGGTCAAACAATATTTGTTCCATAGCCAATGAGATTCTGAGAAAATCCATCCTTTTGATTGGTTGTCTTATATCAGTATTGTATGTAGAAATGTTAGATGCCATTGAGTGATATTAGGCTGTATGGCACCACTTGTAGAGTGATCAATAACTTTTAGTGAATGAAAAGATACTTGGATGAAATCTTTTGTGCATCTTCATTGCAGGATCAGCTTTGTTTTAAAAGATTAAAGAAGAATAAAAAAAAAGCAAAGTTTCTTCCTGTATTGCATTGTTTGTGGGTTTTCACGGAGTGGGGGTGCTGGCCAGATGCAGGAGGCTGTTATTTACCCATAGCTGGGATTGAAGTGGATTCATGGCATTCTTAAGGTCACTAGTGTGAAGTGAATCCAAACTGTCCCAACTACAGTTTGAACTCTGTTCGTTAATTCCATTCCCTGTACCCTTTAAATTGGGCCACCCTCACATTCACTTGAAAGGAAGCACGACAAAATAAGCCCAAATATGAATTTAAAAGCAATTTTGTACGTTTCCAGTTGTGTTCAGTTGTAGTTTTTCAGCATGAAAAAAGAAATCCAGTATCTTGTGCTCCATCCACTTTTTTTTCTGCCGAAATAAAATTATTCATCGTGTGTGTTTACTATAGATGAAGATGAATTTTTTTTTGGTCACTATTCCAATGAAAATATTATTTCTGTATACAATTTTTTCATAAAAGAAACTGATCAATTGACCCCCCAAGCAATAAAGTTAATAATGGAAAATGTTGAACTCCTAGCTTAGAAAAATTCACAGCTGTTTGATGACCTCATCCGATATTGCTTGAGACAAGTTTGAAAAAATGTCACTTGCTATAGGCTGTTCAGCAAAATACCTTGTATGAGCTAAATGAGCGAATTGGAAATGTTTGCTTGATATTTTTTTTTTTTTTTTCAATCCTCAAAATTCATTTGTTTTGTGGCTATTACCCTGTGAATTTAAAAACTCTCCCATTTATTTGACTCTCTGGAATTCTTCATTTAAAAAAAAAAAAATTGTAATTTTTTTTATGTAAGAATTGTCAATACATTTTACATTATTGAGAATAATACTAAAAAAAGGGGGAAGAGAATTGCTTTCTTTGTTTTTAATTTTATACTTACTTTACTTACTACTTTGAGGTATACAGAAAACGATTGTCTACGCAAATTATAATTTGAAAAAAGCCCTAAAAAATTCTAAACAAAGGACCTATAATAATTTTAAAGTTTCTGTATGTATATACACAGATATACAAGCATATATTTTCTACCCTGTGTTCTTCAATTGTTATTTTTGATGATTTTCTGATTTTTTTTTTGCTAATTTCCTGTCTTTTTTTTTCTTCCCCAGGCAATGCGATTCCCACCAAAGTCTTACAATAAAGATTTAGAGTCAGCTGAGGTGAGTAGAACTTCCGTTGATTTCCACAACTTTTTTCTATTTTGTGTTGAAATTGTGAACATTTATGTTTTCTCAAATGTTATCCAAAATCAGGCACGTGCACGTGAGGGGGGGGGGGCTTATATTTCTGTACTTAATGGTATTTTTTCCTGTTAAGTATATGTGCCTATTATATTGAAGTCCTATTTCTTTACATTTGTAAATATGAATGGATAACACATTTATGCCCTTCATAAAGATATTTAAGTGGGGTATAGCTGACTGAACCTTTGTGGGCCCTCAGAGGCCCGTGGCCCCCAGGGCTCTTCTGAAAGTCTTTGCACATCACTGTCTGAATTTATTATAAGTCTTTTGTATGATGATGAAATCTATTTCAGAGAATTTTCCCATGTATTTTTTTCTTCAAATAATGATTTGAAATTTCTGGAATAATTTGCAAACTTTGTTATTATGATAGAAATGATCAAAGTAAAACAGCCTGGAATTTAACTCGCCTTTCCAGTTATTTTATTTGAAAGATACTTTTTTTTCAAAAAGTCTTTATTTCTCCTCGCCAAATAGATATGGAGGGATCAGAAGACAGCACAGTATATAAGAGAAAAAAAAACTGGTGTCAGGGATCCAAAATTGTGATCAGCAAAAATAAAATGGTGTAACAATTTAGACAAGTTCAGTAAATATTAGTGGCGCAACGCCCACAATCTAGAGGTATTTGAAATAAAAATGTATCTGCTGCTAGGGAGGGGGTGCACATAAAGTGTTTTTAAATTCATCTGATGTCAGCATTTACTTCACTTGGGTGATTTCATGAACGATTTCAATTCATTTATTTTGAGGATGTTTTCTACTCTTTCATGTTTTAACCACATCTGAACTCTGTACCAAGGGAAAAAAGTTGTATCAAAATGAGCTTGTTTAATTTTCATTAAATGTTTCTCTTGACCGAGATCTGTACTCCTTTGAAAAATTGTAGGCTTGGTAACCCCCAAAGCGTAGGAACTATGTTTGATACTATTCTTTATGGAATTTTACATTTAGACATTTTTAGAGTGAGATTTTATTGGGACAAATCAACTATGAGAATCATTGAATCACAAATTAGAACACATGTTCGGATGATCCATTTTGTAGCTCTTGAGGTGCATAATCCACAGGAAAGAGAGCAAAGAAAACCACACTTCAATGAAATCCATACTAAACTGACATGTTGCTAGCCAGCAAGTCAATGTATGCTGCTGCTTTCAATTTTCTCAATCTCTGTGTCCCCAGTCATTTATTTGGACATCCCCAGAGAGAGTAGTGTGTGCCTCTTTCTCTCCAGATTTCTTTACGTCTCCTTTGGACATAGCTTTCTTATGTTCCTAGAGTCTGACTTTGAGAGGACAGCTAGTTTCTCCCCTATATCCTTTTTCACATTTGCATGTATTATTATAAATGCAAAACTTCTCCCCGTAATGGACCACGTCTAATAAATAAGTTGTGAAGATTGGTTGTGATATCTAAAAAAAAAATGTGTCTGATGTTGTAATGTCCATAAATCTTTTAGATCCATTCAGCTGCACCTCTTGCATATGGTTTGCTTGCTGCACTTATATTTAGTGTTGCAAAGATTTATCCTTCTATTTTCCATCTTAGAATCAACAAAGGACAATTATTAGTCATGTTAAAAGGCATTACGTATGACCCTTAATTTTTCTTTCAATTCATGAGGGAACTGCTGATGACCTGTGTCCAGTATAGAAGACAACGAACTAGCTCTTTCTATGTACAGATGGGAGGCTTAGAACTACAACTTGGTTAAATATTTCATCTGATGTTCTCTTCACCCCACTTATCTTTACCCATATGTACACTCTCACAAAGGTATTTATTTTATATTGACTCCTGTACATATTTATCAATATGTATATATATACACACACACTTTTTCACTCTTGCCTATTCTGCCCAGAATACATACAAATGCTTTTCTGTACATCATAGTGTGTTTGTATCTATGTATATAAAAGTAAATATGCATCTACACATATAATTATATCATAGAATCTGCAGATTACAATATTATATTCTATAGTTTTTTCCTATTAAACTCTCTCTCGACTGTAGCATCGGTAAAAATAGTTGAACGTAGCAGATGCAGACTGTGTACATAAATCCTGTTTCTTTGGTCTACAAAATCTTGTTTTTCCTCTTATTTGTGTACCAAGTTTCCTGTCGCGATTTTTGCTACTTTATATTCCTTTCTGATTGGCTGTAATAACAGGATCCTCGACTGCATTTAGGAATTAACTGCGGCACTAGAAAATGAAGAGCCTGTGTCTTACAGCAAGAAACCTTCTGCTCTAGACTTTGAAAAGAACATTATAAGAAATAAACAATTTCTGATCTCACTTAATTTTTATTTTTCACTTCTTGTGTGTATATAAAAGACAAGCAAAATTTTGAATGCCGATTGTTTTACGTGGAAAATATCTTGGATTTCCTGAGTTTTAAAATAATTTTACTGTCTCTGATTAGATAGGAAAAGCACTTGTTTCTTTTTGTTTTTTGGAACAAAAGAGAAAAGGAAAATCTTTGCTTTTCTTTCAAACTTTGAAAAGATGCAGAAAAGAAAATTGAAAAGTTTTTGATATCTCTGCATTGTGATATTTTTCCAAAAATTCTTACTTACCCAGAAGTGAAACAAACAGATAAACTTTTGAAGCTCATAATTTTTTGAAAGTTTACTTTTCAGATTTTATCATTTAGAAAAGATAAAATATAGAACCATTTGTAGATACTTATGTCTAATTTAATATCTTAGTCTTATGGATTTTATTTAATTTATGGGGATCTTGTTGCTGACAATTCTATTACAAATTGAACGAATTTCAGTGATGATACTGATTATCTCCTGGTACATAACTTGGCCATTTAACTTAATCAAAAACTGTATCCAATTTTATATAGTGAATTGATTCTGTTTAGTAGTATTTGTCTTTCTTTTAAGTGATTTTCATTCTGACTTCAACATCTCTGTTATGATTACAATGTAAATGCTTGTTGTACTATATTGTATTATACAAAAGCCATTGTCATTTTTCTGTTTGTTTGTTCATTCCTGTCATGCTAAAGCAAACAGGTATATGGAATTCAAAAAGTCCTACCAAGATTCAAATGTGCAACATGCAAGTCATGTATCTGTTAAGCCATTTTATACAGCTTGAAAATTGGGTGAAATTGAGTTATAAGTTAACTGACCAAGCAAGTTGCAGGTACTGCTTGAATGGTTACTGCTGATAATAGCCTCACTAGCTTTCCCCTCACAGCTCTTGCTCACATCAAATATACAGTACTGCATAAAGATAGTTGAATGTCTGTCTTATACACTGGCTGTGGTAGTTTTGTGTTGCACATCTTCAAAATGTAACCGATGCCTGAATCACTTTGAAGTGGGTTCCAGCATCTGACTACAATATCATCTCTTCACTTTTGATTACCTATTTTATTCAATAAAACAGGAGTGAGTTACTCTCAACTGGAAAAAGGCTCTTTCATTTTCTTGAGTTGACATTGTACTACTGGCTGATATACAAGAGATGATGATCTATAAACTTTATGTGGATAGAATGCATAAAGAACTTCTTGTGTGTGTGAATATATATATATATATATATATATATATACATATAGAATGATATGTTTGTAAGTGGATATGCAGACCCCCTTTTGTTACTTAATGGAAATCACAGTCCCCAAAATGGTTTAATTAGGAATGCATTCCTTGAAGCTTAGAATCAAGTGCAGATTTCCTTTTGAAATATCTCAATTTAATTAAGGATAAGTGCTCTTACCATTTCATCATGGCTTCCCAAATGTGTATGGTGAGTGGGGAGGCTATAGACATTTTGGAAATAAAAAGAAATATGATGTTCAGTAAATAGAAGAAAGCAGTAGCAAGCCTAAAATAATCTACAATGAAGAAATTCACTGGGGGAAAAAGCCGGAAAAAGGTGATCGCGGGGAAAACCCCCAGAAGACAAGTTCGCAAAAAAATAAATAAGGTAATGTATGTGTCATGGCTGTTTAACTATGATGGTGATGGTAAAATAAAATTCAGAAATAAAAGTGAACAAAAAACAAACACCATACAGAGAAGAATATAATGGCCCCACCCGTAAAAAAAACGTCAAAAACAAATGAGTTCTTTCGTGCTGCGATGTGATAACGAATTCGACAAAGTTGTTTCTACATGAAAAATATTGTTAGCACCTTAGTAGTGAGAATCTTTAGAATTTTGGCTTATTAACCTCTTCTTGTTCCAGAATTAGGTTTGGCCCAAGATAAGGCTCCATTTAATATTTTTATTTTAAAAATTGTCTCTCTCTTTGGTCACTCAAGCACATACCATTTTTATTTGTGTTTATTGGATTTGGGTTTTATTGTTGAGAGACATACGGATTTGTGCTTTTTTTTTTTTAATTTCGAATTTTGAATGAGTTTTAAAAAAATTGGAAAGCACAAATCCATTTATCCTCTAACAACAATTTGAGCAAGGTGATCCCTACTATCTTATATAATATACTCACTTTGGACAAACCAAATGTAAGTAACAATAAAATGTTGAAGACACTAATATTTTCTGGTTTAAATTTTCTTTTAAATAAGGACAAAATTGTTCAAGTTTAGTCAAGTATGCCTGCCTGCCTGCCTGCAGGCTATGATACTTAGGCCTTTAGTAGGGATTGCCTTGTCCATGAATAAATGAGTTACTATTAGATATAAGTGTTCCTTACTCAGGCAACAGTGTGTTTAAAAATTGTTCACTTCTATCTGTATGGCAATTACTTCTGTGAACATTAATGTCTACTTATGAATTTGTATGTGTATATGCCTATACAAACAGTATATATAAATAACAACCCCTCCACAAGCTTCAGTGGTGTAGTGGATGTGATGATGATTTTCTTTAATAAATTCCAAAACCTATATAAGTACCTCCTCTCTTTAATTATGTATTCAGAACCGTTAATGATATAAACTTTTCCTTGAGAAATTCAGTTTTATCATCTCTACTTATTTGTTTTTTGCCCTATCCTTTCTTTTTTAGCCAAACTTAATTATTTTTTCTTAAAAATTATTTTTGCTTTTATTCTATTCAATTTTTTTTTCATTTTCTAATTTGAAGAAAAGAATGAGAAATAGAGCTTACAGCCCTCGAAAATATTGAATGTCTTTTTTTCTCCCTCAAGTACTCTCCCTAGCTTGTTTGGATTTACTATGTACTTCCCCAGCCCCCAAACACTAAAGGCGTTGTTATCATTTTGGCTCATCCTGTTTGTAAAGGTGGGGCTCAGGTGTAGCACCTTCTGCTTCATGAGCTTTATTTAATTGTGCATACGGGTTGGGAAACTGACGAGAAAAATAAAGTTGATGGTGAGGGTCGGGAATAGGAAAATATGAGGGGGGGAAAAATGAAGTGTTCTTGAAATCATTGGAACATTTTGAAAGGGTTTGTGAGATAAATATATATATAGAGACAGAGAGAGGAAAAGTGAAACAGGAAATGTGTGAATGTGTGTGTGTGTGTATGTATGTATATATATATATATATATATATATATATATATATATATATAATCTCTTGATTTGGTCCTACTAACTGTCCAGTTCTGCATAGGGGTAGAGCATGTACAACTGGGTCCAGAGTGAAAGTCTGAACTCCACCGAGCGGTACTGGAAGAGATATTGAATCTATATCCACACTGAGAAGTTGTAATATATATATATATATATATATATATATATATATATATATATATATATATATATAGTTATGTGTGTGTATGTATATGGGCATATATATTTGTGTGTGTATACATATGTATAGAGAAAGAGAGATGTATGTGTGTATGTATGTACACATATATGCATATACGTATATGTATGTATATATATATATATGCATGAGTGTGTTTACATATATAGGTATGTGTGTGTGTATATAAGTATGTATGTGTGTGTGTATATAAGTATGTATACGTGTGTGTATATAAGTATGTATACGTGTGTGTATATAAGTATGTATACGTGTGTGGGTGTGTATACACATATGTATACATGTGTGTGTGCGTACATATGTGTATGCATGTGTGTGTATATATACGTATGTGTATACATGTGTGTGTATATATATATATGTATGTGTATACATGTGTGTGTGTGTGTGTATATATATATATATGTATGTGTATACGCGTGTATGTATGTGTATACATTGGTGTGTATGTATATACATATGTGTATACATTGGTGTGTATGTATATACATATGTGCATACATGCGTGTATATGTATATACATATGTGCATACATGCGTGTATATGTATAAACGTATGTGCATACATGGGTGTGTATGTATTACATATGTGCATACATGGGTGTGTGTGTCTATATACGTATGTGCTTACATGGGTGTGTGTGTATATACGTATGTGCATACATGGGTGTGTGTGTATATACGTATGTGCATACATGCGTGTGTGAGTATATATACATATATGTATATATGTATATTTGAATACATGCATGTGTGTATATATATGTGAGTGTATATATATGTATGTGTGTGTTTGTGTATATATATGTGTGTGTGTGTGTGTATACATATATGCATGCGTGTGTGTGTGTATATATATATATGCACGTGTGTATATATATATGTATATATATATGCACGTGTGTGTATATGTACATATATATATATATATACATATGTATATGTTCGTATATATGCATGTGTGTCTGTATATATATGAACTTGTGTGTGGGTGTATATACGCATGTGTGTCTATATATATGTATGTGTGTGTGTATATATAAATGTATACATGCATGTGTTGATACATATGTGTTGTGTATGTATGTATATATATTTATATACAAACGTGTGAGTGTGTATATATATATATATATATATATATATATATATATATATCTTCTGGGAGGTATTCATTTTCCCAATTTTACGTTCTTTCTCTTTTGTCCCTTCCCAGTTTTTCTTTTATTTATATATTTCTCTCATTTTTCCCGTTTACCCCTTTTTTTTTCCCCCATCCGTCCTATTTTTTCCTTTTTTTTTTCCTTTTTTCCTTATTTTCCTTATTTTTTTGTGTCCCCCTTTTTTCTTCCTTTCATTGTTTCATTCTTCTTTTCCTTTCATTCATTGTTTTTCCCCTCTTTCTGTTTTTCCTTTTCTATTCTATTTCTTTCCATATCTATTTTGCTTTTTCTCTTTTTTCTGATTTTTCCCTTTTTTATTGTTTTTTCCTTTTTTTATTTCATTTTTTTTCCTTTTTTTTATTTCATTTTTTTCCTTTTTTTTAATCTGTTTTATCTCATCCTTCCTTATTTTCCCCAGCCTCTTCTGGGTTTTTTTCCTTTTTTTTTCCTTTCATTTTTTCTTCTCCCCCATTCTTTGCTCTTTTTCCCTTCTCTTTCCTTTCTTCTTTTTTCCCCTTTCTCTTTTTTCTTCCCTTTTCTCTTTCTCTCCTTTTCCTCCTTCCCTCTTTTTTCCCCCTTCTTCCCTCTTTTTTCCCCCTTCTTCCCTCTTTTTTCCCCCTTCTTCCCTCTTTTTTCCCCCTTCTTCCCTCTTTTTTTCCCCCTTCTTCCCTCTTTTTTTCCCCCTTCTTCCCTCTTTTTTTCCCCCTTGTTCCCTCTTTTTTTCCCCCCTTGTTCCCTCTTTTTTTCCCCTTGTTCCTTCTTTTTTTCCCCCTTGTTCCCTCTTTTTTTCCCCCTTGTTCCCTCTTTTTTTCCCCCTTGTTCCCTCTTTTTTTCCCCCTTGTTCCCTCTTTTTTCCCCCCTTGTTCCCTCTTTTTTCCCCCCTTGTTCCCTCTTTTTTTCCCCCTTGTTCCCTCTTTTTTTCCCCCTTGTTCCCTCTTTTTTTCCCCCTTGTTCCCTCTTTTTTTCCCCCTTGTTCCCTCTTTTTTTCCCCCTTGTTCCCTCTTTTTTTCCCCCTTGTTCCCTCTTTTTTTCCCCCTTGTTCCCTCTTTTTTTCCCCCTTGTTCCCTCTTTTTTTCCCCCTTGTTCCCTCTTTTTTTCCCCCTTGTTCCCTCTTTTTTTCCCCCTTGTTCCCTCTTTTTTTCCCCCTTGTTCCCTCTTTTTTTCCCCCTTGTTCCCTCTTTTTTTCCCCCCTTGTTCCCTCTTTTTTTTCCCCCTTGTTCCCTCTTTTTTTCCCCCTTGTTCCCTCTTTTTTTCCCCCTTGTTCCCTCTTTTTTTCCCCCTTGTTCCCTCTTTTTTTCCCCCTTGTTCCCTCTTTTTTTCCCCCTTGTTCCCTCTTTTTTTCCCCCTTGTTCCCTCTTTTTTTCCCCCTTGTTCCCTCTTTTTTTCCCCCTTGTTCCCTCTTTTTTTCCCCCTTGTTCCCTCTTTTTTTCCCCCTTGTTCCCTCTTTTTTTCCCCCTTGTTCCCTCTTTTTTTCCCCCTTGTTCCCTCTTTTTTTCCCCCTTGTTCCCTCTTTTTTTCCCCCTTTTTCCCTCTTTTTTTCCCCCTTGTTCCCTCTTTTTTCCCCCTTGTTCCCTCTTTTTTTCCCCCTTGTTCCCTCTTTTTTTCCCCCTTGTTCCCTTTTTTTTTTCCCCCTTGTTCCCTCTTTTTTTCCTCCCTCCTTCCCTCTATTTCCTATCCCCCGTCTTTCCCCTTCTCCCCTATTTTTCTTCTTTTCTTTCCTTTCCTGTTCTCTTCTTTTCTTTCCTGTTCTCTTCTTTTTTTCTCTCTTCTCTTCTTTCCTTTCCTCTTTTCTTTTCTTTCCTCTTTTCTTTTCTTTTCTTTCCTCTTCTCTTCTTTTCTTTCCTCTTCTCTTCTTTCCTCTTCCCTTCTTTTCTTTCCTCTTCTCTTCTTTCCTCTTCTCTTCTTTTCTTTCCTCTTCTCTTCTTTTCTTTCCTCTTCTCTTTTCTTTCCTCTTCTCTTTTCTTTCCTCTTCTCTTTTCTTTCCTCTTCTCTTTTCTTTCCTCTTCTCTTTTCTTTCCTCTTCTCTTTTCTTTCCTCTTCTCTTTTCTTTCCTCTTCTCTTTCTTTCCTCTTCTCTTTCTTTCCTCTTCTCTTTCTTTCCTCTTCTCTTTTCTTTCCTCTTCTCTTCTTTTCTTTCCTCTTCTTTTCTTTCCTCTTCTTCACTTTCCTCTTCTTCACTTTCCTCTTCTTCACTTTCCTCTTCTTCACTTTCCTCTTCTTCACTTTCCTCTTCTTCACTTTCCTCTTCTTCACTTTCCTCTTCTTCACTTTCCTCTTCTTCACTTTCCTCTTCTTCACTTTCCCCTTCTTCACTTTCCTCTTCTTCACTTTCCTCTTCTTTTCTTTCCTCTTCTTTTCTTTCCTCTTCTTTTCTTTCCTCTTCTTTCCTCTTCTTCTCTTTCCTCTTCTCTTCTTTTCTTTCTTCTTCTCTTTCCTATTCTTTTCTTTCTTTTTCTTTTCTTTCTTTTTCTTTTCTTTTTCTTTTCTTTCTTTTTCTCTTCTTTTCTCTCTTTTTCTTTTCTCTTTCTTTTTCTTTTCTCTTTCTTTTTCTTTTCTCTTTCTTTTTCTTTTCTCTTTCTTTTTCTTTTCTCTTTCTTTTTCTTTTCTCTTTCTTTTTCTTTTCTCTTTTTTCTTTATTTCCTTCCTTATTGTCCTTTTTTTATTTTAATTTTTTTTCATTTCTCCTTTCTCTTTTTCTTTACTCTTTACTCCTTTTTCTCTTTCTTTTTTTCCTCTTGTTTTCCCTCCTTTATTCTTTTTTCTTTAATCTTTTTGTATTTTTTTTCTATTTTTTCTTCTCTCTTTTTCTTCTTCTTTCCTTATTTCTTTCTCTCTCTCTTTTTTTTCCTTTTTCTCCTTTTTTCTCCTTCCTTTTCTTTTTCCCTTTTTTTCTTTTTTCTTTTCTTTTTTTTCTTCTCTCTCTTCTTTCTTCTTTTTTCTCCCTCTTCCTTTTTTCTCTTTTCTTTCTTCTTTTTTTCTTTTCTTCCCTTTTCTCCTCTTTTTTTTCTGTCTTTTTCCCTTTTTTCCCCTTTTTTGTTCTTTCCCTCTGATGTTTTCCTCCCCTGTCTTTTCTCCATTTTTTTCTGCTTATAGACCTATGGAAATTACTTTTTAACAACAGATCTTCTCTTAGGGTTTTGGGCAGGGCCCCAGGTGTAAAAAGATAATAGGGAAACAATTTTTATCAAAAACACTGCACCCTCACACACACACACACACACACACGCAAATCACCCCCAATGCAAAACTGGTTCTTTGAAACAACTAGTTCCTTTTTCCCCATTCCGCTTGCAGCCACAGATCCTAACCTCATTGCCTGTAAAGGGAGATGAAGAGATAAGGTTTAAGCAAAACTCTCTCTGCAATCGGAGATGTAAGTTCTGGCAAGCAAGAAAAAAACAAAACAACAAAGAATTATAAATAAAAAGTCACTAACCTTTTTGGTGCTTGAACTAAGGAAGTTTGTCTGTCTCAGGGATGCCAATTCTTTTGAGTTGCTTTTGTCTGTAAGATTCATTCTTTTATTTGCCTCCAACCTCATTCTTTGTTCGGGGACACTTGATGAGATACAATGCAGCATAATATGTATCTGGATGACAGTTGCATTGAACGAGACCACTTTATGTAGTGTAACAACTGGCTGATGTCTTTTTCTCTCTCCATCTCCTTCCTATGGATTTACAATGAAAAGCAAATATCCTTGTTTTGTTGTCATTTCTCTTCGGTTGTTTCTGGCATATCTTGTCTCTCAAAGATGATCTTTAATTGGGATCTGGAGTGCAATTGTTTGCAGGTGTTTGTTGCTTTTCATGTCCTCATAACTCTAGTTAAATGTTTTGTTTGCCTGTTTCATAACTTAATGATCTGCACTTAAAGGTAAAAAAAGCAACATTAGCAATCCAGTTTGCTATGCACTATACATTAAAAAAACAAACAAACAAACTTTAAAAGTATAAAGTTCCCCGATAGAAAACAGTGGTAATAAAGGAGGAGTGGCAATTGTTCATTAGGACCATTACCTTGGAGATATCAAATCATCAGGGAAAAAAATGATTTTATTTATTTATTTATCTATTTCTAATCTAACAATAAAATTCTTCAAAGTGTTATGTTTTCAGTGATTAAGTACCCAAGAACCTAGTATAAAAATTTTCATTCTGATCGGTTCTGCAGTTCCAAAGTTGGATATTTTTTGCATGTTGACGTATAGTTATTTACATATAAAATGTTAACAATCCGACACACCGTAACTCACCATTTTTGTATTCAGGAGGTTTTGTCAGATTTCAGCAAAATCAGTCAAGATCAAAGAAATTTTCCCAATAGTAAACTAAAACTTTCTTGCTTATAAAACGTAAACAGTCAGATTGGCCATAAGTCACCATTTCTTGCATAGAATCTCTCCACAAGCCTACATTCAAAATTTCATTGAAATGTATCTAGGAATAATGAAAAAATCCAATTGAGAAAAAGGAGACTACATCGACGGACATTGATAAGAATGATAGTCCCTGACTTTTTTTTCACTGGAGATAGAAAATGAAAATCTATACATTCCTTTGAATTCTCTAAATTCAACTACAATTGAAGATATCTGCGTGTGTGTGTTCTGCAATTTCTTGATAGATGCCCAGTGTCCAAAGTTGACATTTGTGAGATATATTAATCAGCACACAAGGCAGTGCTGAGTTTGAAATTTTTTTGAATCAGTAGTTATTGAGAAATCTAATAAAAATAAAAAGATGACTGATTACTGATCTTTTTTATCTGAAATTATACATTCAAATTTAGATATAATCAAATTATCTAAATTGGCGACACTGAAGAGAAGTAACCAAAATACCTTGAAGCTGTAGTTGTGTATGATGGATGGAAAATAATTTTACATGTCCATTATGGCATGATGCTTCATATACCATAAGTTCTAGATGTACACCTTTGGAATGGGGACCATCATAGTGTTTTCAAAGAAGCTTCTGTGATATGAAAAGAGAGAAATCATGCACAAGAAAAGGAAAACTAGAAAAGAGTAATTCAACTTCTTCTTTCCACTTTTCCTTCAAAGTTAAGAGTCGTTGGTGATAATAGAATTTCACTCAATTAATTGGGTAGATATATAGGTCCTATCATGCAACAAGATGTATTGGGCAATGCTAATCCCTATTTGAACACTACACAATTTGTTCATTGTTTCTGTTGTTATTTTTCAACTCGATGTAAGACCAGATATGCTGACTGCCAAGCTGTAGTTTATTCTTCCCTGTTAGAATAACCTTTTCTTAGATTGACCGTCTTACAAGGCTAGAGAGCTCTAAATGTCCTGCTATATATATCCATAGCTTTGATGGGGAAAGTAGATTCATGCTATGCATCAGTGCGAAGGAAATGTAATAAGTCTTGGTCAAAACTCAAACTCACTTTACCGATTCTATTTTTTATGTCGGTAACCATCATGCCACTTTGTACCTCCTTGTTTACTGTTAAATTATTGATGGTTAGAGTATTGCCAACCTTTTCTGTAGTTTTCTTTCTCCTCCTTTTGTCAGCTCTTACGTACTTACTGACTTGCTGTTGGCTCATCACTAATTCTAAAAATGTTGAATACCAGTTATTCCAGTGGGAACAAAGGTGGATGCCATAAAATTTGAAAAATGATCTGTTTTTGAAATATATATATATATATATATATATATATATATATATATAATTTTGAAAAAGTTGACTGAAGAGTTTATGTGGTCTTAAAATATTGCATCATGCGTGCTGGATTGATAACTTGGAAATTTTTCATGTTAGTGAAATGATTTTTGCTTCCCAGCTTGATTGGCTAATAAATTTTTTTTTTTTTTTTGCACGTGCTAAGTTTCATTTTTCTGTCAGGGATAATAAAATATAAGCAGAAACCTCAATTCTGTTTTGATTTATTTGGTGTTCTGCATACAGCAAGAAAAGCAACTCATCTTTTTCTGGAAGGATAAATTGAACAAATCCCTCCAGAAAAAACAAAACAAATTATTTGAAATGCTAGAATACTTGTTCAATCAGAGATCATTGAAAGCACTGGATAGAATTGAATGAAAATACACAACAAATATAAGGCTGAACTGCAGTTCCCTGGGTTTAGTTGGGTATTTATTATTGACTATTTGTTTGAGATATTTATACTATTTTCAAAACAAGTTTCAAGCAGTTTTCAAAGTGAGCTTATTATACAGCATAGTTATCTGATTGTGTACTTTCATAGAAGTAAATCATTATTAAGGAGTTCCTTCCTTTTGTTTTGAGACCAGAAGCTTCCTTGGTGACTCAAGACCTTTCATTCATGTTTTTAGGCCTGAAATTTCTTTAAACACTCAAGACAAGACCTTTCAAAATTTAATCAAAGCTTCAACCTCCAAGCTGTATACAGAGGGTTATCTAGTACAGAGGAAGCCACCTATTATGGAACATTATTATGTAACATTTATTAAAATCAGTGTGTCCCAAACACTTCAAATAAAGTGATCATACTAAGTGGCTTCTTCGATATGTCCTCTGTTTTAAGTTATCAGCCAGTTGTTATTATCTAAAAGGCTGTCCCAAAGTGATCACAATAAGTGGCATATCATCCCATACTCATATTGGCTGGGCATTTATTAATAAAATTGCATGGAAACCACTACCTGCTTCCTTTGTTTGCATGTCAATTCTTCTTTAGAATTATTCTCTCAGCCTTTGCATATTCTTAAGTTCAGTGGAATCAATTCCACAATAAAAAGATTGAAATGCAGTAAGTTCGGATGTGTTTTTTATATTTTGGAATTAAGCGTTTGATGTTCTGAACAGGAATACATGGGTAAATGTAGCTTCAGATTATTTTCAATGTGTTTGTGTCATATGTATGTATGTATGTATGTAAATGTATATACAGTTTTTTGATGCTTTTTTTTTTTTTTCATTTTTTGGCTTGTCACTTGGAACTGATTTAAATGAAATGAAGAACACCCATTGTATCTTTTGATGCATGTTGATGTCACCGACAAATGAGTGCTAGAGCAATGACGCTCAGAGTTAGCCTCTTCCATGTTGGCTTTTTATTCAGAGACTTATATAAAATCATGTTGTACTGAGCCATCTATTTGATCAATCCACTTCTTGAGAAATACAATCTTTTATACATTCATACACACATATACTTTGTAAGGAATCTAACAAAGAGAATTGAACTTTGAAAGATTAATAAGGGACTGTTATACTAATGAATTTTGGGTCACATATGCTTGTATTATATAAATACCAGTTTACACTTACTGTCAAAGAATGATAACAATATTTAAGAATTATTATGGATTTTGACTAGTCTTTACCTTTGTACTAATTTCCAGTTGCTTTGAATCGGACCATGATTCTATGTAATCTGATATAAAGAGTAAGCCCATGGTGAGAATCGGACTCACACCATCTAGCCAGAGGGAGTTCAGTATACGTCTTGCTGCTTATATGGCCTCGGGGCTTCATAGTTGAACAGAAGCTGATTTTCCACCTCAAACTAAACTTTCTACAACCAATATACTAGACTCCCTCTGGATGGAGGGTGTGATTTTGATTGTCACCATGGGCTTACTCTTTATTTTTGATTATGCTGTTTAATCGTAGAATTATGATCCCAGTCAAAGTTATGATGAAGGTATTGAGTAATTTTGCAATTATATCTAACTTATAAAATATCTGAAATATTATGGTACAGAATTTTCTTGTTTATGTTCAATATCTCTTGAATTTTAAACTAAACTATTGGTACTTTTAAGTAAAGATATGAAAAACACTTGGAAGAGTCCAATATAAAATGATGGCCAAGTTGCCAACTGTCAATTTTTTTATGTGTGAGTGTGTGGAAATATTGAAAAGTGTTATATATATATATATATATATATATATATATATATATATATATATTGATACACAAATAATGATGAATAATATTTTATACCTAAAAATTTACAAATAATGTTCAATTCGCCAATGAATAATTTTGGCATTTTATTTATCAAGTTCAACATGACAAAATTCTATTTTTTCTAAATCATTATGTGTTGACATGAACAATGTGACAGACGACAAATATGCAAATAAATAAATACACATAGTAATTCATCATTTTTTATGATATTGCTTGTACGCATGTATACACACACAATCCTTCATTTGTACATGTTTTTATACATCTATAGGGTGTATGTGTAAAACTAGAATGTACTGATATCCCCTCCCCCTTACTTTTGAATGGTGGTTGAAGCTTGTATACTATTTTGATGTTGACTTTGCATTCACAAGTCTGATAGTGGAAAATCTATTTGTCTTCGGTTTTTATCAAAAGAGATTTTTTCAAAATAAGTAAGCTCAAACAACTTCGAACTTCAACTTCTTTGTCTTCTGCACTACTTTTATAATTACAGTGGATTCCAGTCAAATGTAACACAGGTCACAAGTAATAGCTGCTTAGTATGACCAATAGTGTGAGAATGGATTCCAATATACTTATATGTAAAATTTTTATAAAAGAGGAAATTGTTTTGACTCTGATTGTGAAAGTCCATTTTACTTGTATGTAGTATTTCCATTATTTTAATAACCTTTTAGCTCATAAATAACTTTCAAATGAGCATGTATCCTATGCCAGTATTGTGAAACTAGGGGTCTTTATTCATCAAGCTTTTGGGGAATCCCACTTCATTGAGGGCATTTACTAATTCCATTGATGATGGTGAATGATGTTCCAAATGATATTGATCGATTCTAATATATTCTGTTTTGCCTGTCTGATCAGTACCTTTGTTACTGACTGATATTTTATAGAACTATACAATTCTATCTTTAGCATTCTACCTCAGTCTAATTGTTTAAAATAGCTGAATCACTTTTAGATGTTATCAGTTTCTACCTTGGTCTAATTGTTTAAAATAGCTGAATCACTTCAAGATTTTATCAGCCTGTAAATTTTCGTTCAAGATACCTAACCTAATCAGTTAAACTAATCTGCTGAGATCTTTGTCCCCGTCTTTTGTATCAGTTTGTCAATCTTTATCTCCTTCACTGTGGATTTACGAAAGAACTGTTTGAAATAATTGCAGAAGGCAACAAAAAAAATCATGATATTGTAAATTGTGGTGTAGAAGTTGACCTCAAGATTTTTGGCTCAAAATTCTGTGTAAGGCCTGCCCTTTTTTTATACATAATTTACACTTGCTGTGTAAGCTGAACCCTAGTTTCCAAAAAAATTTTTATGTTTTGAAATTCAACTTGTACACCACAGTTTACAGTACTCAAAATTACAATGATGCTCACTTTAAATCTATATACTACTAAAAATTCTCAATTTGTTTGTGACTTTTAATTAGTAGAAACAGTGCATTATTGCTATATATATATAAGAGAGAGAGAGAGAGAGAATAAGAGTTCCTATAAAATGTGCAAATTTTGATATGTGTAATTTGCAACTCATTAGTAATAGTTTGGGATCAGCATTTGCACTCACCCCCGGAAAAAAAACATTTATCAAGGTAGATAACTTTTAAATGGTGACAGTTGTGTAGAGTCCTTCATTTATTTACTTATTTATTTGTACATGTGTGAAAAATTTCAATGCTATCAGTACACTGATGTTCATTCAGATCATTGGTCACAGGATTGTTTAATGAACTAATATAACTGTTTTTCTGATAGTTTTGTACTTGGTCTTTAACTTAGCATTAGTAGAAACAGACCAGAAGGATTTCTACAGTCTTAATATCATGAGCTGATCCCCAGAGATCATATGTGAAATTGTGGCTGGCAAAAGATGAGATGGTGTAATGGTTTCAGCATCACAATGCTCATGATCGGAAAATCTTGTGGCTCTTGGGAAAAGTTCATGTCCAATGATGGATATCAAAAGGCAGCTGCTGCTGATAAGCCTAGATGTACAAAAGGAAACATATTTTGTTGGTATAATTCTCTCTATGTTGTTGTGTAAATGATGGGAAGAAATGTGTCTGCTTGTATTTTTGTTGCTTGTTTGCTGAATAGACTTGTAAAAAAAATCGTTTTTTATGTATATTTGTGTAAGTAGTAGGCCATGTATGCCTTATTATTTCCATACCGCTCTATTCATTCTCGTATCAACATTTTACATATAAGTCTATATGTATACAATTATGTGTTTCTTTCTATGGAGGCTTGCTTGACTCGGTTCGTACCCCTATTGGGGGCCTGTAAAACACACACAAAATAACACTTTCTGATTTCCATTCTTTGTCACTATTTAATGCCTCCTAATTAATTAGTCATTAGCTCTCCTCCAACTTCTTGTTTCATCTACATATCAGCACCCATCCCCCTCAACCCCTCCCTTCCTCGGTGATCACTCTCCTCCTCATCCAATCATGATGAATATTCCTCTCTCTCCCTCTCTCTGTCTCTCTCTCCTTCTTCTTCCTCATTAAGTCTATGCGTGTGTTGTTTGTCTGATAACTATCAGAAGTATGTAATTCCTAATTCAATTGAATTTTGTTGCATAAATCCAATATTTGAATGTTAAGAACTGCCCACAGCATGTGCATTTTACCACATGCCTCACCCCTCGTCAGCCATCCACCTCATCCACCCCAATGAACCAAACCTCCACCTACCCTCACACTTGCTGCTGCTACCACCACCAGCCTATTCTTAGCCTGACTTATACTCATATAACCTCCATAAGATTACTACAGTTTCAATTTAATATTCACATATCTGCTAGGATGCATCGTGGACTTTCATTTAATTATTTCATGGAAACGCTCTGCCTCTTCTTTTCTCCTCCTCCTCCTCCTTTCTCTTTGTCTTATCCTCTCCCCTGTCTCGCTCTGTCTTTTAAAAATTTATTTTTCTTTAATTTAAAAAAAAAAAATAGAAATTTAAAAACTTCTTTATTTAATTCTATTTTCGTTTCCATTTTTGTAATTCAGTATATGTGTATACATGCTCTCATATGAGCTGTCTCAACTTTATTCCATTTCATTTCGCATGTGTGTATGTGGGAGAACATTTCTTTATATTTCTCGTTTTGATTTTCTTGTTGTGCAAAACTGAATTTGCTGCAAGAAGGAAACCATTGCATACCTTATTGTTAATCTGAAGTATCATCCTCGACGGTTTAGTCACTTTCATGCCCTCATATAGAGAAAATTACCACATACACCACTGTCTTATAGCATAAGGTATATTTAATAAAGAATTACTAAACTTTTTTTCTTCTTCTTACAATTATACCTTCCAGCTTTTAAGTTTAACAAATAAATGTAATTTTTCAAAAACATTAAAAAAATGTATATATCAACGTAAATTTGTCAGAACCTGAAGTGTCTCTGTAATTCTATTACAAAAACCTGATTCGCATGAAGTCATTATCTTTGGAGATATGCTAAGAGGTTTTCAGGTAAATTTTTCTCAAGAAATTAATAAATTGGCTAGTGAATCACTGTAGTGGCAGCAGAGGAATAGCAGGAGGAGAATTTACTATCCTTCCATCTAATTAAGCTATTTGAATATTTCACATGAAGAAAGACTCAGATAGCTACTGTGCATAAATGGCTTTACTGTGGTAATATGTTATATGAGCTTCTCCAAGAAGCAAGATTTTTTCTCCAAAAAAAAAAATGAAAAATAAAGCAGAAGAGTAGCCAAATATTTAAAAAAAATTTCCTGTATGTTTACCTTTTCAGAAACCGTAAACCAAAACTGTCAACATCAACATAGGTTTCTTCAGTTTTGAAATTGATCTACCTGGCTATATACCTATCATATGTATTGGCCATACCAACATAGTTTTAGGGCTGGAAATTTAAACATCTACACCTGATTATATTTACAAAAAAATGTTTTCCCTCCTCAGATAGATGGTGGGGGGAGTCAATTTATCATATTACTTTATGCTACACTGGTCCCTTACTTTGTGTCCAGCAGTGTTCATGCTTGTTTACTTTAGAAATTTAGGCTTTTTTAGTGATCATTACCTGACAAAAAGCGAAAGAAGTAACTCATTCATTGATCACCCCTTTTCCGATTGTTTTAGTAGATCACTCCTAACATTGTATGCTGCCAAAAGATATTTGTTATGTAACAGTTTTAGCCAGTCCTGTCTTTATTTTCAAATGAAGAATAAGTGCTCTATGCATTATCCCTGTGGATGCAGTTCTTAGTACACTTATTTGTCAAGTCTTCATTTTTTTTTACTTCTACATTTGAAGTATTTATCCTCACAATATCTCAGGAAGAACTGGCTAAATTTTGGTGTGATCCAGTAATTTTTCTCTGATTAACAGATATGTTGGCAGAGTTATGTGCTCTTGGAGTGCTTTTTTTTATTTTTTATCAAGAAGTAGTATCATTGTAATAATTTCAATGGTAATCTGTGACTGTTCAACTGTAAGATGTGACATAACACAGTATTGTTAATATGATTGTAGGACTCCAAAATCCTTTTTGGAAATTACCGAGAAACATTGAAAACGCTTGAAGAACAATATCTTGAACTTTGAACATTTCCTTCATTCTTGTGACCCAGTGGAAAAATAACTTCTTTGCAAACAAAAATTATTGTATTCAATGAAACCTACTAAATTATTGTATTCAATGAAACCTGCTGAAAAAATATTGCTATCAAAATATACATTTAAAATATATATGAGTTTTTCCGCAAAGGACTTGCACAGCTATTTATACAATGCATAGGAGACAGAAGAATACCTCTAAACTTCTGTCTATGAATAGTGATCTTACCACATAAAAGAGGAGACTATTGTAACACTCAAGTTGTCAAAACTAATGTCTATTACACTATTATCTAAGATATGTAAACTACTCTCAAAAATACTTGCAAACAAGCAGGCTTCAGGAAAGGGTATTCAACAGTAGATCATCCAATATATCAAGTAATTAAAGTCATAAGAATACAACAAACCACTTTGTTTGGCTTTTATAGATTATGAGAAAGCATTCGACTCTTTAACTCAGTGCTAAAACAAGGTGTTAACGAGTCCTATATGAAAATGGAACTGTAATAATTAGACTACATAAAGATACAAACAAGGAAATGGAGTGAGACAAAGGGATATCAGCTGAACTGTTTACTGAGGGCTTTAAAGACATCTTTTGGATAACTGACCGGGAGGGAATGGGAAAACCATTTGAGATCTATCTATGATTATAGATGCATTGGAAGAATCTTGAGTGATCTGATAAGAGAATGTAAAAAGGTAGGCTAAAAAAAAAGGAAGAGGACAAAGACAGAAGTAATGTTTGAAATAAAGTGTGTCCCTCCCATGTGCCCCCCCCCCTATAATAGATGTTGAGGTTTTAGAAGAGGTCGATACATATGTATACTTAGTCTTTCCCTAACTTTATCAGCAGTCTTATGAAACGTCACATCACTATTGGCAGGAGAGTATTTGGTATAAATGGAGATATAATGAAGAGCACTTAGTCAGTGTGCTTAAATGTAAAGTAAACAATAGATACATAATACCAACTATGACTTATTGATGGGAAACATGGAAATTGACAAAACAACTGAAAACAAACTTAGAATTGCACTGAGAGCTATGGACATAGCAATTCTAGGGATAACTGAAAGAGATAGAAAGAAAAATCAGCATGGTTCTGTGGACAGAACAGGGTGAAAAATATACAGAGCAACAAAAATGTAGATGGGCTAGACACTTTGCTAGAAGAAATGACAACAGAGCAAAAGGTTCACTAATTGGTACAGAGTTAGAAAAAAATCAGACACAAAATGGAGGTATGAGATAGAAGGGTTTTCCCTGTAAGACATCGGTTAAAGTCGAGATGGGGGGGGAGAGGCTTTTGTCAAGCAGTGGACTTATAATGGATGTTGATGATATATATCAATGGTGTATCTGGATTGCCTAGGATTTCTTTTTGTTACCCAAGTATTATCAATGACTAGTCAGGGTGTTGGCCGGTGTTTTCAGCGGCTGTTCAATGGCTAATTCCCAATAGAAAACCTAATTCCAATTTTCTAAATGAGCTCAGTGTGTTTGTGGCATTTTTTAGCCATTTTGACTGTTTTTGCCCATTCGGGGCTTTTTTGAAACAACATCAAGTAAAAACAACATAAATACAAAAACGCAGACCTTAGAAAACCTCTCAATCCTATAAAAATGGTTTGGAAATCAAATTCCTGGCTAACACCCTGCAAGTCCACTATCTTTTTCTTTCTTCAATTACTTGAATTACTTCTGAAATACCAGCAATGATGCATTTGGAAAAGGTAAGTTATCTCCCTTGATTGTCTGATTTCAAGAAGGTCTGTTGGAGGTTTGAGTATAAAATGCCAAACCTAAGCATACATACAAAGCACAAGAAATTCTTCCACACTGCATTTAATTTTCAAATCCTCCCTCTATTCTTTTTTTGATCATAGACACTATGGTTTCCATTCTTGTATAAATTGGTTTTTATTTTTAAATTCATTTTACTATGGGGGGAGTGTGGGGAAGGGAACTGTTTGCTTACATTCAACAGTGCAAACTGTTTTCTCCTTCTTTTGAAAAAAAAAAAACAAAAAAAAAGGAAGAAAATAATAGAAGCCGAAATAAACGGCTTTCTTTACAATTTCCCTCCATTTTATATTTCTATTCAGAATGGTTTTAAAAAAAACATTAAACTTTTCTGCTATAATTTTCTTCTATTTTTTTTCACTTCCATACAACTACAAAGGATAAAAGGTTTTAGTAGATTTTCCTGGGGTTTTTTTTTTGTAGAAATCTCTTTTCCTCTCTGCTCCCCGCATTTTTTCTTCTTTCTCATTCTTTTATCTCCTTTCTTCTTCTCCATTTCTCTCTCTTTCTTTCTTTCTTCTCATTCTCTTCCCCAGTTCCCCTTCTTTTTCTTAAGTGCTGTCTCTCTCAATGACTAAAACACTCTTGATTTGATTGTAATTTCCCTTGGTCTGTATATTACTTTGTGTTTCTCTCTTGAATTTTTATACATTTTTATTTGTCAAATGTTTATGGTAAAATGCAGCTCTCACAGGGAACATAAATCTTCATCAAGAGCTGATAATGAAAGTGAAAGTACATTAAAAAGGAAGAAGAATCAGCTGATTGAGAAAGGAACAGATTAAGTAACAGGCTGCAAGTATGTTTGGCTGAAGATATTAATTCAACACACAAAGATTTTCCTTTCTACTTTTGCACTGTTCTTTTTTCAGTTAGGTTTATCTGTTTAGAACTTTTTTCCTTCCTCTCTCATTCTTTGTGTGACCAAGTGCCAATAAAACCATCTGCTGCCCATATCTCAGGAACCGTGGCTCTGATCTAAGGTGGGTGCATTTGGTTAAAAAGTAGAAGGAAAAAGGTTTTGGTTGTGAAAAAAAAAAAAAAAAATTATATAAATTTCACTAATGATGATGTTTATAAAAAAAAACCCAGATCAAAATAAAATATTGCAAAACAAAGATAAGCTGATGCAGAAAAATTACAGGAACAAAAGGATCATCCCATTATAGAGAAACAGATTTTCAAAAAAAAAAAATTGAGAATTCAGTGGATAAAATTGTTAAGGACTTGGAAGGAAAGAAAAACTTCAAAATTGAAAAAGGGAGAAAAATTTGAAGAAAAGTTATAAGAAAAAATGAAAATTTTCTGGAATAGAAGAAAATTATCATTCTTGGCAACTATGGTGTCTAACTATAGAAGCATTTGAATATCATTGTATTTTGCTTTTTAGGAGGCAGTCTTTAAATAAAAAAGGAAAATTGTTAACTGCTTTCAAAAAAAATCATTTTAAATACATTTTTACATCTTTATTCAATTTTTCTCTTTTGTAAGTCTGTCTCCATAAAATCTTTTCTCTCCTTTTATCTTGTATCTTCCTTATCCCTTCTTTTCCTCACCTCCTATTTTTTTAAAAAAACATGCAAATGAAGTACGTTAACCATTACCACTACCTTACCCAAACTCATAAATGCTTGTTACATGTTCTTATCAGGAGGTTTTGTTTAACCACCAATGATTGAAGTGTGTTATTTATTATAAAGGATTCTCTTGCCCTTAAAAAGGGGGAGAAATGTACTATTAATGTTAGCCTTGAAAAAAAAAAAATAAAAAAAATATAATCTTTTTTCATTTGAAAGAAGGATTGTATTTTTTGGCAGCAGGGAAAGGACAATGATGTTCACCTATCAACATATTCTATTTATTGTAAACTTTTTTGTTAATTCTAAAAACATGAAGATAAAATGAGAGAAATTGAAAGAAAAACTGTATAAAATCATCCAAATCATGCCCTGACTGAGGAAAAAATAAAGGAAATGGTTTTTTCTCCCTCTCTCTTTCCTCACTCACTTCATAGCAGAGTATGCTTGCCTTCACATAAGGCAACAATCTTGTCTCCATTTCTCAAATAATCTATGGAGACCTGATCTTTGTTTGTTGCAATTGAGCATTTTTATGGGGCAAGGATGCTAGCCAGACACCAAAGATCAACTCCAGGGCTGAAAGGCTCCAACTGCTCTACTATTTACTCATAGCGAGAGGGGGAGGGTATCCATGGATTTTCCGAGGGAATTAGTACGTAGTGCATGCAAATGTACCAGCTGGAGTTTGAACTTGCTTAACCAATCCTATTCTCTGTGCCATTAAATGTTTGGCCACCCCTTTGTAGTGCATTGCTATTATGTTACCTCCCTTTGCTCTAAAGAATCAAAAATGTTCCTCATAAAAGCTGCTGCTCATTCAGTTGAATATAAAATGCCTATGAATTTCAAGAAAATGATGGTTGTTGATTTTACATGCATGGAAATTGAATTGACTTCTGCAAGATACTTGTTCATTAGTTCAAAATAACATGGTCCATATTCAATCAAATTAAATACCTATTTGTAGGGTCAAATTTGAACATCCCCCACCTCTTTTTTTCAACATGACATATCGAAGAACCAGTTTGTTTATTAGATGAACCAAAGCTTCCTCTGTAAGTGATTTGAAATTGCCCGAGCTGAATGGTCTGCAAATACAGACCTCACTAATCCAAAATAATCTGATGGATCGCTTGATTCTTGAGAGTCCTTGTACTTCAGATTAATGGGGTAGGTAGGGCATGAATTTGGAATATTTTTTGTTTATTGATTTTAATTTATTAATTTGCATTTTTTTGTGTAGCTCAGCTCTGTTAGTTTGGGATCAAGAAACGTTCAATAGTTTTGTATTATCAATGTAGGTGTTGAATCTCTTTTCTTTTCCTTTCCTCTTCATCTGTTCCAGGTTTCTCCTCTTTTCTCCATCTATTTTCTCTTTCCCTTTTCACCTTTTAAATCCTTCTCTACTCTTTTGCAACTTCCTCTCTACTCTTTTCACCCAGTCTTCTACTTCTCCCTCTCTTTTCTCTCGCCGTGCCTCTTTCTCACTTTTCTCTCGCCGTTCCTCTTTCTCTCTTTTCTATCCCGCTGTCCCCCCACACTTCTCCGTCTCTTTTCTCTCCCCCATAACTCTCCTTTTCTTTTCTCTCTAACTGTCCCCCTTTTCCTATCTTTCTTTCTCTCCCTTGATCCCTCCTCTGCCTCTCGCTCTTTCTCTCCCTTGCTCCCTCCTCTGCCTCTCGCTCTTTCTCTCCCTTGCTCCCTCCTCTGCCTCTCGCTCTTTCTCTCCCTTGCTCCCTCCTCTGCCTCTCGCTCTTTCTCTCCCTTGCTCCCTCCTCTGCCTCTCGCTCTTTCTCTCCCTTGCTCCCTCCTCTGCCTCTCGCTCTTTCTCTCCCTTGCTCCCTCCTCTGCCTCTCGCCTTTTCTCTCCCTTGCTCCCGCCTCTGCCTCTCGCTCTTTCTCTCCCTTGCTCCCTCCTCTGCCTCTTGCTCTTTCTCTTCCTTGCTCCTTCCTCTGCCTCTCGCTCTTCCTCTCCCTTGCTCCCTCTTCCTCTCCCTTGCTCCCTCTTCCTCTCCCTTGCTCCCTCTTCCTCTCCCTTGCTCCCTCTTCCTCTCCCTTGCTCCCTCTTCCTCTCCCTTGCTCCCTCCTCTGCCTCTCGCCTTTTCTCTCCCTTGCTCCCTCCTCTGCCTCTCGCTCTTTCTCTCCCTTGCTCCCTCCTCTGCCTCTTGCTCTTTCTCTTCCTTGCTCCTTCCTCTGCCTCTCGCTCTTCCTCTCCCTTGCTCCCTCTTCCTCTCCCTTGCTCCCTCTTCCTCTCCCTTACTCCCTTTTCCTCTCCCTTGCTCCCTCTTCCTCTCCCTTGCTCCCTCTTCCTCTCCCTTGCTCCCTCTTCCTCTCCCTTGCTCCCTCTTCCTCTCCCTTGCTCCCTCCTCTGCCTCTCCCTTGCTCCCTCCTCTGCCTCTCCCTCTCCTTCTCGCTCTCTCTCCTTCTCGCTCTCTCTCCTTCTCGCTCTCTCTCCTTCTCGCTCTCTCTCCTTCTCTCCCTCCCCTGCCTTTGTCTCTCTCTCCCTCCCCTGCCTTTGTCTCTCTCTCCCTCCCCTGCCTTTGTCTCTCTCTCCCTCCCCTGCCTTTGTCTCTCTCTCCCTCCCCTGCCTTTGTCTCTCTCTCCCTCCCCTGCCTTTGTCTCTCTCCCCTCCTCTGCCTCTCTCTCTCTCCCCTCCCCTGCCTTTCTCTCTCTCCCCTCCCCTGCCTTTCTCTCTCTCCCCTCCCCTGCCTTTCTCTCTCTCCCCTCCCCTGCCTTTCTCTCTCTCCCCTCCCCTGCCTTTCTCTCTCTCCCCTCCCCTGCCTTTCTCTCTCTCCCCTCCCCTGCCTTTCTCTCTCTCCCCTCCCCTGCCTTTCTCTCTCTCTCCCCTCCCCTGCCTTTCTCTCTCTCCCCTCCCCTGCCTTTCTCTCTCTCTCGCTCCTCTGCCTCTCTCTCTCCCTCTCGCTCCTCTGCCTCTCTCTCTCCCTCTCGCTCCTCTGCCTCTCTCTCTCTCCCTCCCTCTCGCTCCTCTGCCTCTCTCTCTCTCCCTCCCTCTCGCTCCTCTGCCTCTCTCTCCCTCCCTCTCGCTCCTCTGCCTCTCTCTCTCCCTCTCGCTCCCCTGCCTCTCTCTCTCTCTCCCTCTCGCTCCCCTGCCTCTCTCTCTCTCTCCCTCTCGCTCCTCTGCCTCACTCTCTCTCTCCCTCTCGCTCCTCTGCCTCTCTCTCTCTCTCCCTCTCGCTCCTCTGCCTCTCTCTCTCTCTCCCTCTCGCTCCTCTGCCTCTCTCTCTCTCTCCCTCTCGCTCCTCTGCCTCTCTCTCTCTCTCCCTCTCGCTCCTCTGCCTCTCTCTCTCTCTCCCTCTCGCTCCTCTGCCTCTCTCTCTCTCTCCCTCTCGCTCCTCTGCCTCTCTCTCTCTCTCCCTCTCGCTCCTCTGCCTCTCTCTCTCTCTCCCTCTCGCTCCTCTGCCTCTCTCTCTCTCTCCCTCTCGCTCCTCTGCCTCTCTCTCTCCCTCTCGCTCCTCTGCCTCTCTCTCTCTCTCCCTCTCGCTCCTCTGCCTCTCTCTCTCTCGCCCTCTCGCTCCTCTGCCTCTCTCTCTCTTTCCCTCTCGCTCCTCTGCCTCTCTCTCTCTCTCTCCCTCTCGCTCCTCTGCCTCTCTCCCTCTCGCTCCTCTCGCTCCTCTGCTTTTTGCTCCTCTGCCTCTCGCTCTTGCTCCCTCCTCTCGCTCTCACTCGCTCTGCCTCTTGCTCCTCTGTGTCTCGCCCTCTCGTTCCTCTGCGTCCCACCCTCTTTCTCTCTCCCTCTCGCTCGCTCTCCCCTTGCTCCTCTTCTTCTCGCTTGCTCTTTCTCTCGCTTCTCGCTCCCTCCTCTCCCTCGCTCTCTTTATCTCTCTCCCTCCTCTCGCTCTAGCTCCCTCCTCTCCCTCGCTCTCTGCCTCTCCCCCTCTCTCTCGCTTGCTTTTCTCTCCCTTGCTCTCTGCCTCTCCCTCTCTCTCTCTCGCTTGCTTTTCTCTCCCTCGCTCTTCTGTTTCTCTCTCGTTCCCTCTCTTTCTTGTTCTCTCTATCTCGCTCTTGCTCATTGCCCCCCTTATTCTTTCCCCTTTCAAGTAACTCCCTTTTTTCTTATTTTCATCTTTTTCTCCACTCTCATCTTTGTGTGTATATTTATGTATGATGTATATATTCCCTCTTTTTCTGTACCTTCTCTTTTCCTATTCTTCTCTCCCTATGTCTTCCAACTTGAAATTTATTCAAAAATATTAGCCAATGGAATAAAAAGGCTAATAAATTAATAGGATTTTGCACTTGAGGCAAAACTTCATTATTGTTTCTTGCTTTTGTTTGTTTTGTTTCTTACTTATTAATACTATTATTTTGCTCTTCAAATTTATAATTTCATATTTTGGCAGAGGGCAAGACGAGGGGGGGGGGTTGATGAATGAATTTTCAGGTTATCTTATCTTCATATTCCAACTGCATTGAAAATGTTGCTTTTATATAAAAATCATTTTGATAAAATTTTTGACTTTTTCTTTTTTTTTCTTCCCAAAATGTGAAATGTTTTGGTTTCATAATGCAATCATTTTGAAATAATCTACCCACCGATACAGGGTAGGAGGTGGTGAGGTAGATAGGCTGGGGATAGATAGACGGTGGAGTGATAAGGCCGACTGGATGAAAGCCATGCAAAAGCAGTGGGCAGTTTTTAAAGAAAATGGATCTATCTGATCAATTATAGAGTCATTTGTTTCTCTCTCTTTCTCCCTCTTTGTGTCCATTTCTTTATCTCTCACTCTTTCTCTCTCTCTTTAGCTTTAAATATAACTTTATTCTAATCAGCGAGATGATAGAGATGGGTTCTTCTATTTAGGATTTCAACTTTTGGATTATTTTCAAGCTAATTCTCAATGCTTGTGTTTTCTCTTTTGAAAATTGTTGTTTTAGATAATTATCTAGCAATGTTTTCCTTTTGGCGTCTGTTCTTACCTACTTCCTATGCGGTTCCCTCAGCTGCAAGGTACAAGAGAATAAACCAAACTTTCTTTTTCTTTTTCTACTTTTGGGAAAACTATTTCAAGTAAAAATCCCTAGAAAACCTACACTTATGTTTCTGATTAAAAATAAATCAAGCAAAATCGGCATTAATAATATTGATAGCTTTTTGAGATAAAATAATGTTCTCCGTTTCCTTCCTTCCTTTTTCCAAGGTTCTTTTGTAAGGAATTGGCTGAAGCCTGTGTCTTCCTATTCTCTCTTTACTCTGTGCCAATCACCTTTTGCATTTATTGTACAACACTGATCCCAGTGCTCAAATTAAAGAATAGTTACTTTCTTTTCTCAGTTCTGTGCCACTTCTAAATAATGCCAATACAATCACGTGTCAGTTAGGGGGAGAACAAGATGGTTTTCACCAAGTTGTTTATCATTTTCCCAAGACGTGTTTGATTAATCATTGTGTTTAATGTTTCTATGATATTGGAGGACTCATTTCAGTATCCTTGTCTATTTCCTAACCTTCTGTCTTGTTATCATAAGGTGTTATTATGTCATGAAAACAATAAGTAATATCCTATTAATCTGATGGTTCATTTTAGTGCCTTCCACTTTTGCTTTAATCACAACATTTTAATCGGTCTGGTCACCGATTGTAATGAGCAGGTTATCTATATTTATAGAGGTGTAGCTTACATCAGAAATATTGTCTGACTTTTAGCAATTTTGGAGCTGCAAAGAAGGCATTTGTTGCTTTTTTTTTTCAGTTTCTAAAATTCGCAGTTATGTTTAGAGGAGGATATTCACAAAATATCATTTATTGTTAAAGATTGGTAATTGATATTTCATTGAAGAAACTAACATTTTTAAGTTACACACACCTACACATATATGCACACACCCATCTACACACTTTTCAAAGCCTCAACTGCCAAATTTTGTGGAATAATCCAAAGAATATTGATGCATGTCATGGAAATATCACATATCTGAACACTTTAGTTAACACTCAGTCTCCAAAATCAAGATGTTAAATATAAAATGCATGAAAAATAAGCGAAATAAGAATTTTCAAGAATTGAAAAAATCTGTTTTGACATTTCATTATATTTGCTTTGATGAATCTATTTTTTTTTTTTTTTTTAAATTAAATTTCTGTCAAATTGAAAAATAAATTTCTTCAGGTGGTTCTGATTAATTTCAAGCAACTTAAAAAAAAATTCATTAATTCATTTTTTCTCTCCTCTCCATTCAGGTGATCCAGTTTAGTATTGAGTCATTTAATATAATATCTTTATACTTACTGGTATATGATATCTTAATACTTACTTGATGTATGGGGAACAATTGATAGAACCTGATTTAGATAGTCTAATTTTGTATTGTCTAAAGTATTAATTATCATGTTATTCAATGTTTGCTTTTCAGTTATTCTCATTTAAGTATATATCTGTGTATATCTTTCTCAATCTGTCAGGTTATTCAATACTTGTAGACATCTGTAACAAGTATGTGTAGATGTTTATCTATTTGGGCACAATTCATATACATACATTCATAAGCATAATATGTACCTCGGTGTATGTGTGTGTATTTGTATGTCAATTTGTAATGTGTAGCCATTAGGTATATTGAAGAGTATATGATCTCTTCATTGATATAAACACTTGAATCTAGTTTTAGTAAATATGCCTTAATTAGAACATCCAATAATGCTGCTGGAACGTGATATCATTACATGGTCCCCCATAACAATGGTGGACATCATATATTTGAAAAAATCCTTTGAATCCAATCTGATGATGCTGCCACACCACAGCAAAATGCATAACTGAAGATAAAAAAAATATGAAAATAATTTCTCCCTAATGGTCAAATCATCAAATTGAACATTGTTGCAAATATCGCTCCAATCAAGAAATATATTGCACAGTTTATAGATATGAATCACTGTGTGAAGTGCTGATAAGTTTGTGTATCATCAAAACATCAGTAAAGACTCTCTGGAAAAGATGTTTCCATACAGACTTTGCCATCAAATAACTTGTCCACCAAAAATTAAATTTATACCAAAGTAGAAGTTGATTTATCCTTCAACACTATGCAATCTTTTTCAAGGGCACTAAGATTTTTTGCACTTAATTACTTTGAAATCCTGTGACTTGTATGTGTGAAATTGACAAGACAACACAACCTCAAAATGTAAAAACACAATCATTTGGTGATCGGTCACCTGCAATGGCAGGACAAACTTTCTGTTCAGTGAATGAAGTCATCTACAGAGTGCTAAAATTTAATTGATGTCTCGGTTGGTAAAGCATCTAGATTTGGAGACAGAAATTTAAGCTTACAATCAGTCTAAGTGAATTCTTTTTCCAGAGTTCAAGAAGTAAAAAAAAAAAAAATAAATATAGTAATCAGGGCATAGTTGGACACTTAGGCTATCCATGCACAGAATTATAACTACGAAAAAACTAGACTGCATCTGGCGAGTAATATCTTGCACATATCTTGACTTGATTCTGTGACAAAAGGTGAAAATACTGTTGGATGGTAATCATGGCAGAAGTCTTCACCAATCTGGCTCATTCTTTATTATTCTTTCAGTGTAGAGATTATTTTGCCTTTTATAGTAATCCTCTCCCAAATTTCTTACACAAGCATATCAGGTCCTGCTATGTACACACTGAGGTTATAGGGTTTGCACATTTTCTCTGCTGATGAAAGCCCTCAAGTATTTTCAGTAATTTATTCTTTCTGTTTATCTATAAAATGTTAAAGATTATTGATAACAAAAAATGAATCATGAGACTAGGCCAAGTTTGACATAATGGCAGGTTCATGGGGAAGCAATAAAAATTGATATTACCAGAGCAGTACCCCTTCCAAAGGTGCAGAGGAAAGGGCTGGACTTCACAGCATATGGAGAAGCCTGCCATAATCATCATGTAAAATTTTCTATCTGTTGTATGAAACTACATCTTCGACGCATTTCGGTAGTTTCACTTCAGTGTTTCCAATTGATGTATCTAATATCCAAATTTAGATAATTCTAAAGAGCAGAAGTTGGGGGAAATCATTTATTGAAACTATGAAATCTGTAATTTTTTAATTATTTTAGATTTCTAAAGAACCACTGACCCCTCCCTTCCATAAAAAAAATTCTGATTTGACATTGCGTTGCCTTTTGTGCTGACTGATATCTTTGGTGAATGTCAACTTTGTACAATGGTTAGTTGTCAAGTAATCTTGATGCATACACACAAATACACAGATATCTTGAATTGTAGTTTGATTACCAATGATTTACAAAAGCAAACAAAGCTACTTTATATTATCATTATTGGGCTGAAGAGGTACTCATTTAAATGTACTGTTACAGAAGTCTTCAATCTCATCTCGACTTCTCATCACCCTTTTTGCCTGCATCCCAGCTACTTAATGAATCAACTATATTCACTGTTCCTTCCCACTATGAACATGTGAGTGTGTGTGCGTGTATGCACGTTTTTCCTATCAGAAATGTTCCATTTCATGCAGCTGATGATCACCTAATGATTTCAAGTAAAATTTTGTAGATAATCTTTAAACTATTAGAAAAATTTTTGAGATAATGAGAAGCTCAGCATTATTAGGAGGTTTTGGTCCATCCTAGTCAATAAATATATGTATTCAAATATCAATGGAAACACACACACACACACACACTTGTTATGCCCCACCTAATTACTGTTGCATGTCGGCATCAGTTTTTGGAGAGTTGTCTGAAATCACGAAAAGAAAGCTATTATTACTATGCCTAGTTGAACTAGTATTTATTCACACCTACACACACCCGCTCAGCTGATTACTGAGGGATTTTACTAGTATGTGAATGTTGCGATTGCATAGAAAGAAATTCTTTTTCTCCTCCTAGATAAGCATGGATCCTGATGCTGTCAGTATTTATGCTGAGCAATTAATTTTTATTTTCTTTCCACTTGGTAATCAGTCCAGTGCCTATTAAGCATTTATCACCACCACCACCACTATGATTGCCCTCTGAGAATGCTTCTTTGTAACTTAACTTTATTCCTTAAAAATCTTTTACAAATACAACTTCTGATGGTATTTCTTTAATTCTTTCCAATTAGCCTTGGTTTTGTAGTTGCTTCTCGGTTGAAGAAATAAGACACTTAATTGGTAGGTTCACCTTGGGTTTAGCAAAACCTCCATACCCTGCACTTATAAGCCTGTATACCTATTAGATATTTTTTCTTTCAAATATTTTATTGAAGTGAAATGGGAGGAGGCAGGTATTACCCATAAATTGGTATGATTTGTATACCGTATTTTATATCATTAGATACCAACAGTACACTGGAAATCTGTATATTCCCAACTGATTGTTAAAGGACTTGTGCGTTTGCCTAGAAAGTTCGAGATTTTCCTCTCTAAAATACTTTTGGTGTGAAACATCACCAGTCTGACATTTTAGACATACAATCCTAACTGTTATTTTGTTTAATCTCTGATTTTCTTTGACATAAACACAGTGTCATTTGAAGATCAAAAGGAAACAGCAATATAAAGACTACATATGTAGTATTGGTTCATGCTTGAGGATTCATTTATGTTGTTGTGAGATTACTAATACAGGCATCCTTTATAATAATGTGGATGCTCTCTACTATTTAAAACACTTGATATCTACTCAATCTATTATTATTAATTACTAAACCTGCCAAAAACCAGACATGGACTCTATATAACAGACATTTTCTTGCATCTCCATCACCTTTTTCTGAAGAAGTCAGTATGAACTAAGAAATCTCATTTGTACTCAACAAGGTCTTTTGAATTGTCATTTCACTCAAATGTTGTCGGATAAATTATAATCCATCCCAATACACTGGTCATTAAATTACCTTGAAGCAGAAGTCAATTTCAAATACATTTTGTTAATAAGAGAATAATAAATTCTTGCAGGATATAGATGCAATGTCCATTCAAATCAGCTGGGAAAACAGAAAATATAAAGAATTTGGTTTTTACTTCTGAAATGTTATTTTTGAATTGTAAAGTGAATGATGATGTAAACAACAAAATTAAATATATACAGTACCACCTATAAATTAGTATATCTATACCGCCTTTTGTAGTTGATTTTCTTCTAAACCAAACTGAGCAGGATTTTATTATTTCTGATGGAACATGACACAATCAAGCAGTATTAGAAAATAAGGCTGGTCACACAAAATGTCGAGTTTTAAACAAACTTTTTGTCTTTGGTTTGTACTCATCTTTGGACGGCAACAGAGTTTCAATACTGTAGAGTTTGGTCATGAATAATACCTGATGATATTGGTTTTGATTATGTTATGTTCTGCTAAAAGTAATAAAATCTTGCTTGCTTAGGTTTAGAAGAGAATTATGAAAAAAGGGGTTGGGGTGTACTCGTTTATGGATGACACTTTATATATTTAATCAAAATGACTCATTTGAAGCAATGACCTTTCTCCTAACAACCCTCCAATGATGATATGCCATTTCTATCAGATTATTCATGTTTAGCATTTACAAATTCAGTAAAGGCACAAATTATGGCTTCTCTGTTATTGAACGTCTTATTACAGATATAATGTTTCAAATGCTTAAAAAGATGAAAATCTGTAGGAAAAATGTCAGTTGAATATAGAGGATGCTGCAAGACTTCATATCCTAATTCTTTAAGTTGAGATGCTGTCAGCTGTGATGTTGGGTGTAGCACTGTCATGGAGCATTTCATTCAGTTCATTTTGGACTCATTTTTCCAACTTAACCCTTCATATTGCCTTGAGATAATGATATGGTTGCTGTTGGAGTCCTAAAGTCTCCAGAAAGTGCTTCAACCATTGTTCCTGGTCAATAGCCATTACTGTCAATGATTCTGCATTATTGAGAATGGGTTTAGGTTTCCTCCAAGCTTTTTTTATTGTTATCCATATTTCCAGACCCCAACCTGTACAGTTTGCACCATCGTAGTGTTCACTCCTAATGCTTTGTAAACATTATCAGCAGCTTGAGCAGCATCATGTCCTAAATTGAATTTGTACTTAAAAATTAGTTTTCTTGGACTGACACCATTGCTGTTAAGTGCTCAAAAACGTGCAATAATAACAAATTATATCTCTATTTACATTGAATCTGCAAAAAATGCAATTACATTAGTAAATCTTTCACTCTTAACATTATTTTCTATGATATAAAAAAACAACATTCCATGTGTAACAACCTAATAAAAGCTATGCTTTCCATTTTGAACCTTCATGTCAGCCTCATTTTTTAATTTCATTGATTGCATTCCTTGCTCTGATGTGGTGCCATTTAAGGTTGATAATGTGTTTGTACTCCTACAATGACAAACCTATTTATACTCTATTCAATATTGAAGAAATTTCTCACCTTTCTCCATTCCCCTCACTCTTTTCAATGAAGTTGCAGTTTCTGGATGAAATATTCTTGTCATATGCATTGGCCATGTCACACCTGAAAGATGAGTTGATGGATTTTACAATGGATGACTGGAGAGATCAGCTTTCTATCTCTCGCCTCTCCTCTTCCTATCCATTCGTACATGGCTTCATGACTTACGATGCTAAGTGGCCTGGAATTTCAATAATGCCTAAGACAACGGAGGAAGAAGAAAAAATATGTCATAACGAAAATATACATTAATTAATTCAAAGATTTCTTTTTTATCTTTCAAATCTTCTTGGATTGTATTTTTAGGTTTGAATGTGTGTAGGTTCCATCTAGGAATCAGCTCATTAAATCCTTTGCTGAACTCAACCCCCCCCCTCAGCCTCCCCAGCTCTGACAAATTTCTGTTGGCATGACAACAGTGTTTTTAGATTATCACTTATGAAACACCACTATGACGTTTTGAATTAAGAAAGATGCCATTTTCATTCTTATGCACAAGTAAATTTGGGGGGAATTTTTTTTTTTCAAATTTCAATTATTTATGATTGCTAGTTTTTAAACCCTCCCCTCCACCAATGAAATCATTTTTCTGTTTTTGCCCATCTTGTTATAATTAAAAGAACAGATATGCTTTTAAGTGCAATATCATAATGGGTCTTATGTCATTCAGAGATCAAATTGTCATTTGAAACATTATCATTCTAATCAGAAAGCTACATAAATTTCATCATGTTAATCTACACATTCCAATGCGTTTATCACATTTTCTCTCATGAATAAAAAGTTGTACTATTCAACCTTTGACACAAGGGAAAAGATTAAATTTTCATGGTGGTCAGTTTATCAAATTAATCGTTAGTGCAATTTTCAAATTAGGTGATATAGAAGATTGTGAATTAGAGAAAATTTACAGAATTTCGACTATTTATTCTACTGAGAAGACTGAAAATTTTGATCAAATCAGCTTGTTTGAAACCGGCAACCAAAATTGTTAACATGAGATTCTTTTGTTTTTTTTTTTTTTTTTTTTTTTTTTTAAATTCCTTTTAAAAAAAATAGTTTTTTAGTGACTTTTTGACTTTTTTAGTAATCACAGCCAAACAAAATGTAAGAGGAGTAACTTAATCATTCCAATTTCTTAATAAATCACCCCCAACATGGCATGCTGCCAAAAAAAACTGTTGAGCACATGATGGTTTCTATTGAGTGACTAACCAGACCTGTTGACTTTTTTGTTACCTTTTTGGCAGTAACTAGCATTATGCAGATGTGTTATTTTCAAAGGAAGAGGTACACAAGTCGTTGATTGAACAAGGAAAATCATTTTTCTTTACCATGAAGCAATATGAGAAGTGTTTGGATAAACAAGAATACTGGAAATGTTCAATTATTTCTTTCAACATGTTTTATTAAGCTTTCTATGTGCTTTCGCGTGCCATTGTCTCTCATATATACAAAGTCAGTTGACAAGAATGACTTCATTCCAAATAATGTGAACAACCAAATGGGAAAATCTTTTGTATTATCAACTTGAAATCTTCGGAAACAATCTCTCTCAGCAGATGTGTATATGTGTGCGTGCGTGTTAAGCACGATAAAAGTTGTGAAAGACTTTGTGATCCTTTGGATATAGAATACAAGTTTTTAATCTGATATTTATTCAACAAAACTGAAAGAAAACAAAATGAACAGATGAATGCTTGTTTTACCTGGATTTACCTTTGCAGGAAAAATCTTTTTCATTTCCCTTTCTTTCCCAGCTGATTTGATTATTTTTATTTTAAAAAAAAGAAAAAAAGAAGCCCTTTCCTTTTTGAGTTTGTTGTTATCTTAGAATAATCAATTATAACAAGCAAAAATGTGGAGAAATGTCATTTGAATGAGATATATCTTACATTCATACACATGTGTTCCTTTGAAGTAAAGATGTTATAACATATATGTGAGTGTATAAGAGAAAGAGAAAGTGGCTAGGAAAGAAGGAGATGTAAGAAGTGAGAATTAAAATGTAGAAAGAGAAAGTCACACTGAGGATGAGAAAGAACTGTGGAAAAAGAGACGTAACTTATCTATCTTGATACTGAGGCTGACATTTGAAGAAGAAAGTTCATCTGTTGCAGAATAAACAAAAAAGAGTGTGGGAGTGGGGGACAAACTAAAGAATCCTGCCGTGTCGTTTGTTAGACTACCTGAAATAAACATTTAAAAAGGTTTTAAAAATTTTGATCATATTCCATATGCATCGTGATGGCCTTTTTATTCCTCTAGTTGGTGTTTGTTAAAACTTCAATTTTGTAGATTTTTATTTAGTGGAGAGGACGATAGTCAGTTTTATGAAGATTAAGATATACATGTTATCTTATAGAAGAAAAATTGAACAATATCAATTCTTTTACGACATATTTTACTGTATTCAGACATGAATGTATATGCATACATACGTAGGGAGGTAATGGTGCGTGTATATAGACATACATATATCTGCTTGTAGTTGATGCATTTTCATATGAAACACGTATGCAAAAATACATTCATCATTATAGATGTTTGCATGTGTACACATGAGCAGATAGATGCAGGTAGGAGCAAATAAAGATAAATGAAATCTGTTATGATATAATATTTCCTTCCAAATGTCACTTAAGTTACAGATGTTTATCCTGCTTTGGTCGTTCACACTTTTTTTTAATTGCTCGTGTTCTTTTGTCACCTGAAATTTCTCTTATCTTGAGAAACAGTCAACCAAAACTGTCAACATAGGTTTCTTTGGTTTTTAAGTTGGTCTGGCCAACTATGTATGTACAAGTATTGGCCACACCAGTAGAGCTAGAGGGCTGAAAATTTCAACATTTACTCCTTAATGTGTTTGCATAAACGTTTTTGCTTTCTTTTGAAATTCTCCTCTAAATAGATTTGTGTAAATTGATCCTCAGTGTGTCTGCCTGATTCAAAATTGGACTCTTTTTTGTGATCACTGCCTAGCAAAAAGCGAGAAAAGAAACATATCCATTGATCGCCCCTTTTTACAATTTTTTTATTTGATCACCCTCAACATTGCATACTGCCAAAAGATGCTGATCATGTGATGATTTCTATAGAGTCTTTCTTCCTTTCATTGCTTCTTCTTTATCTACAATTTCATTCTAACATCCCCCTCTCTCTTACTCCATCAGCTTTTCTCTCTCCCCAAATTGCAATTTATACACCTATCTGTTTAGTTTGCAATTTCATGAACAAGCCTGTAAAAGGATGAACTTATTTGCCATTAGTTCTTTTTCTTTAATTCTACAATTATCTTCAACTTTGTGTCATTTTTGTACTTCCGTGGTTAACAAGTTGCAAAAAAAAAAGGGGTAATCCATCGGCTATCCTTGCTTGCTAGAAAGTGACAGCAAAATTAAAACCTTGATCAACATTTCTTTTTGAAGCCTTACATGTGTGAATAAAAGAAGATTCTGTTTATCCATGTACTCTATGGATTCCTGGCCTTCATTTATTATTCACACTAGATTTTTTCATCATTTTTTGCTTCTACACTAATTGTGAAATACATATTGTAGTCATAATCTTTCTCATGTTGATATGACAAAGTCATGTTAGAGAATGACACAAAGAAGTTTAGAGTTCATGCTTTTCCTGGGTGTGCAAAGTAGCTTGTAATTGGTCAAACCTGGCTGCTGCTGTGGAAAACTCCATTAGTACTTCTAGACTGAATATGATTACTGCGACTTTTATATTGCATATATAATGAATAAAAAAATATATAGAAATATATGTTTTTAGTATGAATGTATTTATTCATTAAAATGAAATAAATTTTTGTTTATCTGAGATAAATTTCATAAATGTGCAAGACTTGTCAGTTTGGCTCAATCAATAAGACTGGCCTGGTGATTTCAAATCATGGAAGAGAAATAGTGGTTTCATAGATGTATTTATTTATTTGTTCAAAACCCATGTGTATTTCTAACATGAATTATCATTGATATATAAGATTGAGAGCCATCTATCATGGTCATGATTTCAAATCATGGTAGGTGAATGCTAATTTTTACTCTCCTAAAGTTGGTGAGGATTGTTTTTGTTGCAGTAGAACAATCAAGTCAACTCACGATTTTGACTAGAGTTCGACTAAAATTCAGATTGAGATTATTTATTGAGGTCGATCTATTTGATCGTTCAAAAAAAATATTTAAAAAAAAAAAAAATCAAAGGAACAACACAAAAAAAATTTTTGTTCACCAATTCTGTAATAATTGGGAAAAATCAGTTTTGTTCTTCAGAAATGAAATTTGAATTATCATATATGCCAGGCTATAAGACAAATGATCTGTAGGGTATTTGGGGGGACTTCTGCTCACTGCAACTCATCGGAAGTGTGTAACTGTCCATATAGAGATTCAGTAAACAGCCCCCCAGTCATAATACCAGCACTGTGGATTCAGTGTAATATTTGAATTCACAAAAAAAAAAAAAAAAAAAAAAAATGCCAAGTTTGATTGTTCCTGATCAATGTAAGTGTTGGTGCCCAAGAAAACTTTGTATTCCTCTATCTCTTTGACTTGTACTTTACAACCTTCCTACTTTCCAAAACATGTATTTAAAGATATCTTCTCAGCAATGATTTTTTTTTTTTGTTTTGGTTTCTTGCAGGAAAGACGGGAAAGAGAGCAGCAGGAATTAGAGAATGCGAAAGAAATTGCTGATGAAGACTTTGATGGGTTCCCTTGAGCCAAAAGGTATTTCTTCTTTGACTCTTAATCAAAAGCAACCTTTGGCAAAAAGACAGTCTGTCCGTCTGTGCCCATTGATTATGTGGCTTTGTGTGGTGGGGAAGTGAACGGAGAAAGGAGATTGCTAGTTGGTTTATTTCTACTGGACGCTTGGCTTCTTATTTCTCTTCTCAATTGGTCTACACACATAACTTGGACATTTATTCTTGACTGGTGTGATGGACATGTACAGGCTGATTGTGTGTGTGTGTGTGTGTGTGTGCAAAAGAGTTATAGATAGGTTTTTTGTGCGTTTGTGTGTCTCTCTCTTTATATGTCTATATTTTTTCTCTACTTATGTATCTAATCTCTGTGTGTGTGTGTGTGTGTTTATATAATATATATCCACATCTAGGTTAGGCATCTGCTGGCAGGAGAAGGAAACTTAGGGACCTTGTTCTCATCTTTTTACCTTGGTGGAAGTGGCATGTAAACTCTTGATTTGAAGGGTGGGGTCGGCAATACACTCAGCCAAATGAATGAGATACAAATAAGTAAATCTTGGAAAACAGTTTTTATTGTATTAGTGTTGAATGCTTTGAAAAGGCATGAAACCAAATTTTGCTGTTTTCTGTCATTTTGATATTGTTGGAATAGAGAATGAAAATCTTACTGTGCATGGTTTTGAAAATAATAATAATTCAATCATGGCTTTAAGTTGAATTTAAAAATAGCAGACCTGTATATCTAAATGGATGTGTATAATAATTTACTCTGACCCAACCAAATGTGATACTATGTGGCTATTCTAGATGAAATTCTTAATCTTTGATCATGTTGAGAGTTAGCGAGACACCCTAGCATATTAGAAAGCAAACCGTCTCATAGAAACCATGAGAAAACTCAAATGGCAAGGGGCTGGTCATATTACAAGAAAGTTGAACAATTGCTGGGCATCACGACTCACAACCTGGATCTGCAGAGATAATGAGCAAAATTGTGTCCAGTAAAAGATAAGATACAATGACAAAGTAGACATGTTCAGGAAGTACTGGCTCCGCGACGTCCACAATAGAGAGGTCTGGTGAATCTTGGAAGACTTCTTTCTAATGATGGATGATAAAAGAGGATTGATGTGTAAGATGAACTATTTTTACTGCCCTTCCAAGGAATGATTGTATATGCCAGCCTGAAAAACCGTATGATTTACAACAGATCCAGGACCCCATGACTGTCCACTTTGAGCTTTGATAGGCATCCCCCTAGTCATCATACTAGTACATTGGACACAGTATATTATTTGCATTTAAAAAAAAAAAAAATCTGATCTTTATATGCCAATAAATATGGTATATATGTGAGAGTATGTGTAAATTAGTATGCAAGCATGTGTTATATGTAAATCTGCTTCTCTTTGCATCTCTCCCTGTATATTCAGGCAATACTTTCTCTTGCTTTGCACTCCTGAATGGACTTGCATATCTCTATATGTATCTATGTACACTTGCATTCATTTAAGTCTGTGTGCACGTGTTTTCATGTTGATGTGAGTGTGTTCTGCTTGTTCATGAATTGTATGTTTATTAGTGCTTACCTTTTATCTCTTTGTGAAGCTCTATGTGTGTTTGTGTGTATATATTGATGAGATTGTATTTATGCTTAGGTTTCTTCTCGCATGCATACTTGGTCTTTACACTATATATCTATTTACACTGTATGTGTGTGTGTGTGTATATATATATATATATATATATATATATATATATATATATATATATATATATTTGTCCATATTTGTCTGTCAATTTCTGTATTTACAAGTATCCAAATTGTTTCAACTTTTCTCTTTTTTCTTCTCTGGTCAACGGTTAATTAGGAAGAATCTGGTTGATTGGAAAACCAGAGCCGCCAAGTGTTGGCATTAATGAAAGATCCCTACAAGAAATCCATCATTTCTCTTAAATTCCCAACTGCATTTTTCCTCTTTTTTCTTTTGGGGACACTATACAATTGCAAATATACAATTATGGATCATTACCTTTGATGTCATCCAAACACGGCCCTTTGAACATTTTCTGCGGCGTATAACATCCTCACGTATTTATTTACTTATTTCCTGTATTTATTTATTATCTTTTGTATTCGGATGTGGTTTTAGCTTGGAACCTAAAACCAAGTAGGCATGTCCATATACGCAATCATAATCGTCATCATCTTTGTTCGCTCTTGTGATGTTGTGTAAAGAAGCAGGGGTGGGGGATGAGAAAAAAGGGGTTGGGGAGGTGACCTGTTTCTGGGGAAATCAGAAAACTGCAATAGAATACTTTCTTTCTCCATCTCCCTCACTCATTCCTCCCCCATCCCCCCCACATGTCTTGGTTTCCCCCGAGTTTCTTGTTTTTCTCTTCTACTAACGATCACTGCAAAACACAACTGATAAACACCAGTTTTCTACGAGAAGAATGACAAGGCTGGCCAAGGTGAATGAATGTTGGAGGAGTGGGTGAGAGCCGAGAAGTTTCTCTCTATACTTAGACACCAAAGGAATAAACTCTTTGACAACTTTCAGAATCTTATCTTTTCTGGGATGCACTTTACTTGGCTTGAAGGATTAATTTTTAGGTTTTTAACAACCAGCGAGTAATGAAGCTGTATATGTATTTTTGTTGTTCATTTTTTTTTTTTTTTTTGGTAGCTCTTCCTCCAAGTTCCATGTTTCTCAAGTTAATTGCATCTAAAGATGAGAAACCTTCCAAGAGACCATCTTTATCTTTTTACCCTCCCTGTTAAGTAGTCAAATGGAAAACATTTCTACAATTGAGATTTTCTTAGAATTCTCAAAAATATTTTGTAAAATGTTATATTGATTTTTTTTTCTTCGTAATATTAATAAAATCTATTTTGGGTTTCTTAATTTTTTCTTTTCTCAATCTCTGCTTTATTTTCCTGATATTTTTTGTAGACAAAAACATTAAAAATTTCACTGCAATTTTACACTAAGAAGAATGCCTTCTTTATCATTATCCTCATCATTAAATTCATTTTCTACTGAAAACACAATCTTCCCTTCTCCTACAACATTAATATTTTTTTTTTGCTAAATCTTGATCTTTATATTTTCTTGGAACTGAATAAAAATTAAATCAGCTATTATGTTTTTTTACAAGCTTATAGCTGTATTTGGTATAGACATGTACTTTTAGATCTGAGCCGGTTGTTACATTCAGTCATCTCATATAACCAGCTTAGGATTATATCATATTATAAAAATGCTTTTAACAAAATCTCACTGCAATCTCAAGTCAAAATTCCTTACTTTGGCTGCTAGTACACCTGGGGTAGTAGGAACTAGTGTGATGGTTAGTTTGACAATTCCATCTCCAAGTTGCTGAGTTCAAATTTCATTTACAACTGCTGTATCACTTTTGTTCTTGTACCCTTGGGAAAGGCAAGAATCTAAATCTCCCGATCCTCACTATATCCTATTGCCTGCCATCTTAACAATAGCTTTGTTATTTGACTGATAGTAGGGAGAGAAAAGAAAGACCTTCTGTTTATTCATTTTTAAGCACAAGTGAAATAAATCTAGTTTTTTCATTTTTATATTTCCTAATGTGATCTTAGTCTTCATTGCTTGTAAAGGATTGGCAACAATATTATTCATGTTTACACTGTATGTCTGGTGGTCATCATTAGAGACTGACAGCAAGTCTCCTTGGGGCACCAACCATTCTCTCAGTATTCTTACAGGTCACAGTAGCCCTGTGGTTTGTATGGTCCCCACCCTCCCCTGGTTTTCTAACTCATCTTACATGTTCACATTAGATGTCTGCCACTCAATGTTATTATCATCATCAAAGTATAGCAACTTGAGTTTTCTTTTGCTGTAGATTAAAACCCTGAAAATTACCAAATTATTCTCTTCTCTCTATTAATATTCTTGTTCATACCTACCTCGAGCAAATTTGAATTGTGATTGGGGAAAGAAATTCTTTTAGTTCTGACTTGTGAAATTGTGGTTAATATTGAGAGGTTGATTCAGTTACTTGAATTGTTCAGTATAAAACAGGGTTTAGGATGAAAGAATGATATTTTCTCATGTTATTTGCATATGTCAAAATATACGTGCTGTCAAATTCAAAATCAACAAATATTATGTTCAAGGCTTTGCTAAATGAAGCAAGTGATGGCCATTTTGAAAAAAACACTTTTTGCATCAAATTTGCAATTCAGATTTGAAAAGCAACATCCCTCGAACATTACTGAAATATGTGTGTATTTGTATATGTTATATTAAAGTTATGAAACTAGTGATTTCATGAAATCCCTAGTTTCATAATTAGCGTAGTAATGGTTAACAAGCTTGCAAAGCTGACCATTACAACTGTAATAAGTTAGATCCTTCATGGTTACCCCACCAGGATGGCCTTTTGTCAAACTAAGCTGTATATACACTGTAAATACTGAAAGAGATATACTTAATATTTACCAACTTCAGTTTAGTATTGATTGTGTAATTGCGAATTGCTCTTGGCTTGAATATAATGTACTAATAGTATATTTGACCTGTTATTGTAAATGGGTTTGACACACCTATTCTAGGTATCTTTTACGTAATGTCATCAGTTGGTTATTGTTATCTGAAAGACCCTGTCCCTAAGTGATCATCAGAAGTGGTTTCCTCTGTGTGTATGTGTGCATGTATATGATGGTATGTGATCAAAACTGATTTCTGTAATAATGTTTATGTTTGAAAGCGATGAAAGTGTGCAATCAACATTTAAATTGTTTTCAATAGAAATGGAATACTGAAGAGTAAAAAGGAATAAGTGTTGTGTGTTCAGCTTTTGAAGTTCTCAACTGACAAGGCTTTTGTCTTTAATTTCCAAACAAGGCCCAGAAGCCAATGTCATGGGATGGTGCTGTACATGACCATGTTATTAAAGAAAACATTAGGGGATTGGCTGAAGCACATGCAGAATACAATGTGGATTCAGTTATACATCTATAATATCACTTTTCTTCTGCCTTTTCTTTTTTCTCCACCCAACTTATTTTATTATTGTTCTAAATGATAAAGAAAACTAATGCACACACTGTTTGTATTATGGTAAGTGTAACACAATCCTAACAATATTAATCTGGCATTTGAATCTTTTTAGTTAATAATCGACTATGGTTATACCTTTAGCCATTTCCAGAATATAAGTGTTTATTATTATGGTTATACACAAAAAATATCAGGCATACATATATTATGTTGAAGTTTATACATGTATCTGGCTTTTTTCATGTGTGCCTTTTAACAGTTTTCATGAATAATATATATCCACCAATTTATAGGAGTCAGATTGTTGTGAAACTATATTATGAACAATCATATACGAATGTAAATACTGTAAACACTTGAAACAGAACTTATTCTGACGGCATTATTTGATGATGCGTTCTGTGTTCTAATGGCATGTTTGTTTTTATTTTCTCACAAGACTATTGTTGGAGATAATGCCTTTTCTTGAAAAAATTAAAAAGTAAATAATTTGTTTGCTGTATTTTTTAATCCATCATTATAACAACACTGACCAAAGATGCTACAATAACAAGATTCTACTGTGTGTGCACTCATGGATACATATATCTATACATATGTATAAGCAGAAATGATGATCAAACATTCTATACTATCCATATGTATATCCCACTGAATGCACCCAACCTAATACCACGCCCCTGACTTCTTCAATATCAATCCTTTTTCTCTGATCTTTGCCAATGCCAAGCAACAATCAAATTTTGATAGCCTCTCTCACAAACACACCAGGGCTGTAATTTAAATTCAATGCTAAAACACCAAAAGGTAAAAACCATAGCAATGGCTCAATTAATTTCCAAGTGTTTATGGCCAGTAGATTGCAGCTTTGCTACTGTCATTGTTCTTCAAATATATTTTCCTTTCAATGAAAGAAAATGAAGACAAAGAGCAGTTATTATAAACTGATGTTTGATGGTAAATACCATGAGGGGGGTCTTTTGGGCATTATCTCTATTTCATGGGGGGGGAGAGAATAGGGGTTCACTTTAATATAAGGTGTTGATCCCTGCAGATTCCAGAAAAAATGAAGAGAGAAAAGTGATAAGAGAATTTTTTTGTTTTTTGTTTTGGTTTGTTGTTTTCAGACTTTTTGGCTTTTAACCTGTTTAATCTGTCTGAAGAGAAATTCTGTGCAGATTGGTCGGTGGAAACAAAGAACACATTTTGAAAAAATTTTTTAGGTAAAATAAAATTTTGGAGTAGCCTCAGTAAATTTATTATAACAGTTTTTTTTCAAGTTTTTAAAAAAATTCTCAATCAAATGTGGACTCTTTGCATTTAATGTAAATCATCATCATCAGCCTTTTAATGTCTGTCATTGTACATAGGCCTTCGCTAAGATTTGCCAGACCTATTGTTGTGGAGCCGATACTTTCTTTTAGTTTGTCACCCTATCTCATATTTTGCCAGCCTTAATTTAGCATATGATCTCCGTAGATCCATGTTGTTAGTTGGAATGTCCAGTAGTTGTCCTGACATTCCGTCAACACGGCCAGCCTGTTACCATTTTATTTTTTTTTTCTCGTGGTTTCTATGATATCTCTGACCGTGTGGCTTTCCTCTAATATACTGTGCTGTCTTGTGATCTCTCAGAGCATGATTCTCTCCTGTGCACATTGTGTGGTTCTCAGCTTGAGGGTAAATCTTTTTGGTAAGGTTTCATGGCTTCATTGGTGACTATCAGGAGCAATCATTGGTTGTACACTCTTCTTTTCTGGATTAATGGGATTTTCTTGTTCTTAAAACTTGAGCTAAGTATACCAAAAGCTTGTCAACCTAGAATGAAACCTTGTATCTCTCCACCTCATATATATATATCATTTCATATGTATAGAAAGAAAGAGAGAGAGAGATGGTAAACTGCATATAATAAACACATATACACTCACAAGGTTGTTGTCCCAAATAACTGAGATTCTAGACTAATTCCTGGACATAACTTTGGGAGGAAACTGTAGGTCATCTTTCAGGAATGCATTTTATTTTGAAATCTTCTCTTACCATCTGCTACAAGACAAACGGGTCTCCTCAGATATCTCATCAATGATCTGGCAACAATCTTCATAGGTTGTGAAGTGGCAATCTTTTTAAAGATTTTTATCATCTTGACTTGTTGAATGTTGCTCCGATTGCATTTGATTTTCAAATGATATTTCACTTCATTTGAAATGCAAAAATCACCTTTTTTTCTTTCTTCTTTTTTTTCCCCTCAGAAATACATTTTATCAAATATTTAAAGAAATAATTGGGGGGGGGGATGCACAGATGAATATTTTTGTTTGTACCCCCCCCCCCCGTTAATTCATCTATTAGATAAAAAGTGTATCGGTTTCAAATACCGAATGGTATGTGATTACTTGAATGTTGGCTGGTACATATTTGTGGAAGGTTGAAATTTCTTTCAAGGATTCTTTCTTCTGATATTTTATTTTAGGCAGATGATTTTAAAAAAAAATTTGAGCATTTACTTATTTTGTTCCTCTTTTTAACCAATCTGCACCATATAATCAAACAATCACCGAAAGGATCTATTGAAAAAAAGGATTGTTTATTGACAATTGAAAAAAATCTGTCTGCAAAAAAAAAAGGAAATTTAGTCTCATCCATTTTCTGTTGCTTTACCAAATTTTTACAAGTATTGCATTTATATCGAAAATTACCAACTTTTTTCTCAAATACTTTGCATATTACTTCTGTATGCAGGGTGTTAGCCATTTAATGGCCAATTCCTAATACAAACCTAATTCCAATTTCCCAATTAAACCGAGCATGTTTTTGACCATTTTTTGTGTTTATTTGGCCATTTTTGACTTTGTAAAAAAGACATACAAAATAAATCCAAGTACAAAAATGTTGACCTCAGAAGACTTCCCAATTCTATAAAAATGGTGGGGAAATCAAATTCCAGGCTAACACCCTGGTATGGTATAGCATAAAGTATTATTTCATTCTCAGTCATCTATTAAAATCATGGATGATGTTACCAAGCGGTTATTGTGATCAAAATTAGTTAGTCCCAAACACTCTTTAAGGTAATCACATTAAATGGCTCCTTCCATGTGTCCTTCATATAAAGTTATCAGCCAGTAATGTTTTCTAGAAGTCCTTGTTCCAAAATGATCTTCATAAGTGGCTTCCAGTGTGTGTGTGTGTATATATATATATATATATATATATATATATATATATAAAATACAGTGTGTGTATATTTCTATTCAAGGTGTATTTCCTTTTGTGTGTAGCTGTGAGTTGTACTTTATTGCTATTTGAGGTTAGAATTGCTGATGACGTGCGTATATAGAGTATGTACTGCCTGATGCTATATGTGTTGAGGACTCCCTTACTATTTATGTCTTTTGCAGCTTGGGTTGTGGGCAGGGGTTGGAATTCTGCTATTGAGCCTCCTTTGTTGCTATCCAAGGAGGAACTTTTCAACGCACCTTGTATTCTGATCAAATGTATCAGTGTGATCACTTGTCTTTTTTAATGAACAGCAATTTATGCAGATTGATTTTTCTTTCTCTTCCACTTTGGTTTTACTGCTCGTTTTTTCTTTTTTTATTTTTCATCATTGTTTAGCAGTTTATTTTGAAATATCATTATGGTGATGTCAGCCATAGATTTAAACACTTTAAATTATTTTTTCCTTTTTTAACTAAGCTTTCCTTGCCATAAGTTGAGAGAACAAAGTTTTTATTTCTCTTTCTTTCTCTTATATGTGCTAATTTGAACACTGCCTCTTTCTTCACACTCATCCCTCATCCTTTTTCCTCCGTCCTTTCTGCATTTTATTGAAGCACTGTCTTCACCCCCCCTCCCTCCCGATCGTAAGTGTTTGCCCAGTTTATTTCATTATCTGCTGTTGACTTGTCATTTCAGATTTATGTTTGCCACTGAAACTGATTTATTTTCCTGTTGAATGTTCGATGCTTTGCACTTTTTGAGTTTGGGCTGAGAAACGGCCATAAAGAGCGTTGAGTGAAGAGAATGAAATGAATAATTTGGAAAAGAAACAAAATCCTGGAATAATCGCGATAATTGTCATTGCTATATCAACATCAATACTCTCTACTTGGCATCATCCTGATATGATAATTAGCATAATCAGTGGAAATTCCATAGTGGTTGCTATAAATAATTAGTCTTGATCTATCGAGTCCTTCCCGAACCATGCAGAGCTCAGGCCCTTTTTACGAACCAATAAATCACCCAGTTTAGAGATGGAAGTCTTAGTATCCGATATTGTTGTCTATTCTACTACTACTCTGATGTCACTTTCAACCACTTTTTATTTGGCAGAGTGCCATGGTTTGCCTTGAGCTTAAGTCAGGCTTTAGCTCATTGTGAGTGAGCCACATTCTGGGAAAAGAGTTTGAAGCCGTCAACATTACTTTTGTGCAACTAGATGACAATGACACAAATACTAAAATTGATCAGTCAGGATTATGCCAGTATGGAATAGAAGTCACAGAAAACAAGCAAATACATTGCATAGATAATTTCTAAACTCAGGAACCTCTTCTTTTTTCTTTTGTTTTTTCTAATTGTATTAGAAAGAGTAATTTCAGTTTTGTTGGGTTTAATTGATGTGAAGTAAGAAGAATTACTCTAAAATATTCAGTATAAGAAAGTCCAATCAAAGTGCATCTTACTTAGTAGATCTTCATTTAAAAACTTTTTTTTTTATTATTATTGTTAATTATATTATTAACTACCATAACATGCGCCAATTAAATTGGAGTGCATTTTTGGACTCTCTAATTACATTGTTTTGATGTGCGGTAAATCCTTTTTTCTTTTTCTTTCTGATCTTCCTTTCTCCCCCTCTCTCTCTCTCCTTCCTGGAACCTACCTGTTTTGGTATGCTTAGAAGAATAATCATCTCAGCCCCATCCTACATGGCTATTGAACATGCTTGTACTCTCCTCTGCTCTCCTTGTTATCAGTTTACTAGAGTAAGCAAACAGTCCCACATCCTGAACAATGTCCTAATACCATTAAATTATCAACTCAAATGAATTAATGGAGAGCCGTCTCTCTTATACAACAATATGACACATTCAAACCTAGGACGATTGAAAGGAATCCTCCTAAAAATCATATTTTAATAATTTTGTTTGATTTTATAATAGTGCATTTGTCCTCTTATTGCATTTATCTTTGCTTGCATACTCCACATGGATGCTGTTGTGTGTCAGAATCACATTTATGCTTGAATTCAAGTTGATTATTAATGTTTCCAAGTGAATCTTATGCTGTATCACAAGTATAAATACTTTCATCTTGACTTTTATTTGTGTTTATCTCAACATGACTTGGGCTGTCACTCTTTGGCAGCAAGTAAACATTGAATTGGAAATAAAAAGTAAACTTCCAGTGAGATTTGAACTTGCATCCCTCTTTATATCTGATCTGGCCCAAATTAGTAATGAGAACAAGTAAAAATTAAGATGAAGGTAAAAAGAAATCAAAATTAATATTGTATTAGGTAACAGTACTCCATCTAAGAATGGAAATAAATGATAAAATTGAATAAATTTTTTTTTTCTTTTCCAGACTATGCCATGCAAGTGATGGTCTGCTTGAAAGATGGTGTGTATGTATTTTGTGTTTAGCCATCATAAAAGCCATTTCCTGACACCACTCGACTAATAACGACCCTCTTTGGTTCTATTCTGGACACATCCTGAATGGACCCTCCTTCTCTGCTCTGATTCGACCCTTTAAAAAAACAGTATCTTTATCTTTGGTTGGTTTAGACTCACTTCAACAATTGTCCCATCCAGCCAATACAGCTCAACACAAAAACAAAGGCCATTCACTTTTTTGACACTCATTTGTAGGATTTGATCCAATATTTGCCATCTTTAAATCTTTTACTAGAAGAAAGTTTTTTTTTTTTCTAAATTTTTCATTTCAATTATTCTTTGTTTAATGCCCAATTGAATTTATAACAAAAAATAAAGTTACGGAATAAAACTTTCTTTTTGCAATAAAACTATTAAGAAAAAAAATTCATTGCTTGTGTTTTTGTTTTTTTTTAATTTTTTTTTTTTAAAGTACTCCTCGATGCCATTCATCTTCGAGTCTTGATTCCAAAATTTACTTAAAAGCACAATTCTGTTTTGAATCGCCTTTCCTCTGTACTTGTAAAATACATATTGCATGGTTTCGCTCTACTGTGCATATAACATCAGTATAATGAACAAACGGTAAAATGTATCTGCGACCAATTTTCCTCATTTTGTTTTATTTGTTTTATTTATTTTTTCCTATCTTTTAAGTACTTTCATGTAATTATCCCTTGTTAGGTACAAACAATATGGATGCAATTCTACTGAAATCTGGCCAAAATCAGTATGGTTTTTAAGAAAAAAAATATTTGATCTTTAATAAAGTTTTCTATACTATTAAAGGATGAGTTTGAAAGAAAAAAATTTCCATTCCAAATATCAGAGGATGATCTTTTTTTTCCTATGATTCCTTCCATTTTAATAACTTATTTCATTTATTCACTGTTGTTTTTAAAAGATAATCCCTTGAGATATTAATTATATTTACTTCTTTTTTTACAAAAACGCTCCGGAACTGCTTGAACTTGGAGTCTTACTCTGGGAATTAAAAAAACAGGAAAATAGAGTAAAATATTTTTATTCTTGGCAATTTTCATAGTTTTATTTGATCTAATTATGATTTAAGCTTTTGATCTGGAAAAAAAAAAAAGATTTTTCATCATTCTTATCGATTTATCCCAGTTGAAACGGTTCAGGATCACTTTTCTAAAAAACAAAAACGAGTGATATCTCGATAGATTTATCTGTCAGATATACAAAGATAAGAAATCAATGAAAATGGCAATGTATGAATGAAATAAATCCTTGAAATATTACAAGGTGGGGTAGGAATCACATGAAGAAAATTCTTTTTCAAATTTTTTTTTTCATACTTCAATAAATAGATAAATATTGAAAATTTTATTCAATTTGCATATAATGCTGATTTTTGCAAGATTTTGAAATATCTTGGGTGTCGATTTTTCAGATGAATATTGTGTCCATATTATTCATACCTATTTCTTTGTGTATTGTTCCTTTTGTATCATGAACATGTCTGGTCTTTCCATAAAGCTTATATTTCAGTGAATTTTTGACAATATTCTACCATAGAGAAAAAAATCACATAGCTTTTCAGTGGGGAAGGAAAATTGATGAGAGAAAAATAACCAATTTTATAGCGATACTTCTTCACAAGTAAACCACACAAATATAGTATAATGGTTAGTACATCTGCTTAACATACAGAAGGTTCCAGGTTCAATTCTTGGTATGAGCAAGAGTGTAGATAACTCAAGAGGACAAATTTCCGTGTGCATTCAACATATCTTAGAATACATCCCAAGTTTTATGATTAGGATGGAGTTATCCCTTTGACTGACTTGCATCCTGCCAAGGGGGAGGTCATAAAATATTGAGAATGAAATCCTGGTCTCAATCAGTCTTGAAACTTGCAAGGACCACTAAGCTGATCGCATGCAAAGGAAACCGATACTTCATGACTGGCTGTTTATATTCCAATGGAAGCTGTCTCTTAATAGACGGATGATTAACCTTTTTTCAAGTAGAAGAAAAATGAAAAAATCTAAGTAAACTTAGTCAATCTTCTGTTTAAGGAGGACTGGTTTACAAAATGATAATGTGAATTTCATATGATTGTACTTCTTCCTAGATGTTCATTGCAAAGCTAAAATCTAATTAGTTACATGGTGAACAGCTATCCATATAAAAGCCATGTATGTAAATTGACTTTGCTTGTATATTTATTTGGTTGTATGATTTTCTGATTCCTATTATTATCTTAAACTTATGATGGATTGTTCCATGTGAAATAGATTAACAGAGCCTGAAAAAAATTATAGATATAATAATATAAAATAGGCTGTTGTGACATAATGAAGATTGTTGAAGAGTCTCTGGATGTTTGAAACTAAAATAGAACAATATAAGAGTGTAAGTGACTGAAAGAAATGTTTAATGTTGTGTTGAGGCTTGAAAAAACAACTTAAGACTAGGATGCTTGAATTATGAAAAATTACCTAATGAAATAGCTTTAGGCCCCTTAGTGCCAATCCATACATAGATAACCTCATCATTTTTTAAGGTTATATGCTAGTTTATAAATAAAATCTTGAACACTTAACTGTATGTAAGTCTTAACCCATATAGGCCTATATTAATTCCATCCTAAAGAATTACCATAGAAAATATACCAAAAGAAAGCAGATCGAATTACATATCAACTCAGAATGATCTAAAACATGCTTCTAGTTATTTTTTTTACAAATAAATTTGCATTACTATGCTTATATACTTTCATTTTCTCTATATTTCTGATAATACGAAAATCGGTTGAAAAATCTGACTTTAGGCACAAATGCGTTATGTTGTCTGAATTTCTTAGATGAGGAATTGTCATTATTAATTTGACAAGTTTTCCTTTCATCTTTCTCTTGGAAGAAAAACTAGTCCTCAAAAATTAATGACTGAAACTGTAGTTAATTGGTACGTTTAACCTTCAGAGGTGTCATTACAAAATCAAAATTTTGTGTTGAGTTTTATTTGTAAGCCTCTGTCTCAGGATTCCCCCCTCTCCTGCCAACTCATCTTTTTAGGTATCCTTTCCTGCGTGAAGTGTAATGATTAGAAGGTGTATTGAGTCGTTTTGGTACCCAACACTTAATTACTTCTTTAAAAAAAAAAAAATCGGTGAGAGAACTGTGAAGTGTTAATTGCTCTTCCACTCAACCCAGTCCTCTCAGAATATGTCTTGATACAGTTCATCGAGTCTGTAATTCTCTCAATATTCCTAATGGCTGCCATGCTGTAATGATTTCCCTGCAAAATCCTGTAGTATAGATTATTTATGCAAACCGAGTGAACAAGGGGTCAATTTCCAAAATTGCAGAAAAAGATGACATTAGGTTGAAATGAATCTGTAAATTCCATTTCATCTTATTTAGACGTTTAATCGCATTTTCTCTCTTTTTTTCTTTCCTTCTTTGTGACTGTTTTGTTTCATAACTTGTGTGCCAAAATAAAACAATCGAAAAAAAAAAATGTTGGCAAATGCCATTACGAAACCCCTTGAGCTGTGATTTTGAAAACTGACGGACTCTTTCTATAAAGAAAATATTCTGGCAGGCCCCAATTCTTAGCATTTATACTACTTAATGATCCACAATACCCCCCCCCATTCCAATGCATGGTACTGGTTAAAGTTCAATAATAATGTTTTTTGATAGCTTTGCAATAAGATTGTGATGTTTCTCTGTCATCAGATTCGTGGTATCAGATTCAGAGGGAACATTACTGAGGGCCCCCGAGGATTACTTGTCAGACACCAGTTAAGAAACGATTGCTCTCAAAGTTATCACCTGCAATATTTTCCAAATGTTGCTTGGACAATTGAATCCCTTGTCCACATCATGTTGTCAAAACATTTTGGTCTATCCATTCTTCAGCTCTCACCAGGTGTATAATCTGACAAGAAAAGAAGCAAACTTTTTTACCCTCAGCCAATTATGACAGAGTCAGCAGCGCTGGGTTCACAAACGTAAACGTATTCCCATACGAAGTACCCAGATGATTCTGAACAATACACGGATTGCGGAATTCTTATGATTAATAAGTCAGATTGGACAGGAAATTTACTAGCTAGTCGCCAAAAAAAAGTGATTTTATTATCCCCAAAGAATTTTGAAATACTCGAATAGTTCACCATCTTATGAATGAAAAAACGGTACAAATATAAACAATTTGAAGAGAAACGTGAATAAATTTAGAATATTTGGGATAGAAATATAGGTTGATGAATATAGAATTTAGGAAAAATAAATGAAATGTGCCTGGTAAATATTTCTCTGTACTGGTAAGCTTGTCATTTTTAAAATCAAGTTTCATACATTTCGTAACTTGAATTAATGTATATTCTAATGCTGATCTCAGGTCTACTATAATTTGTTTACAGAGATGACTATGGTCATTTTTATCTAATATTTATATGAATAATATTTAATACATGTGAGGATTCCTCAGCACCTGTTTTGCTAATTAAAGAAAACTACTCGGTGCTGAGAACTGTTTTAATCTGTCTTATTTTATTCTTTTCAAATATTAAACTCTTCTCAAATGAATATTTGGACTTGACTCACAGGCTGAGTAGCAGATTTTTGATAAGGGCTTCAACTGTAATTGTACCTAAAAACACACCCAGGTGCTAATTAAGGCAAAATCAGACTTGATTTTTATCATCATCATTATCAACAGCAGCAGCAGCAGTATCTCTTTAGCATCTGTCGTTAGACATATTCGTACCTCGGATTCGCAAGACCTCTCAATCATGGGCGTTGCGGAGCTAGTACTTTCTGAATTAGTTTAGTTCGTCATACCACCTGAGGCCACTATTTCGCACTATTATATGTTAATTGTTGTTAAATGGTCAAAGCAGAGCTCTCCAAACGTTTCGCATTGGCGACTCCTTTTTCGGAATTAGAACTGATTGCAACACATTACTTGAGTTTTCTTAGCCAAACCAAATGTATTACGTCACCTGTGCAGTTCAATTGACTCGGGAAATACATCTTCTGGAACATTATCTTCTACAACATTATACTTAATTTTGCAACACGCCTTGAGATTATTGGTGGCACACCAAAGTGTTTCAATACACAATTGGAAAGCTCTGGATTAAAGAAAAGTATTTAAAAAAAAAAACTAAATCAAGTATTTTCCACATTTTGAAGGACCAAAATGATGATGGGATACATTTGTCCCATAACACATTTACTCTTTTTGATAGTTGAAAAAGGCGATTTTGATGGATCAATCGTCAACACGTTTTCCCTATTCAGAGATATAATTTCCGTGTGGGTTTCATACTACGATTACATCATTGCGGTTGTAGAACCCAGGAAATCCCATTTACTCAAATTTTCATGATGCGTACGTCCGAGTAGATTTAAAAAAATATCTATGGGGCATATAAATCCCAGCAGTCATAAAGACCTCGGGGTATGTAACGGACTAATGGAAAACTTTGAATTTAAAATTATAACAGTGAAACCAAGGCTTGAGTAGGACCTAAGCACTGAAAAGATTATGGTGCCCCCATATATATGTAATTAAAAATAAAGGCAATACTAAACCGTGAAATAAAATTTTATCTTTCAAAAGGAAACAAAACTTTAGTCAAAGTAATCACTACGGTATTAGTATTACACTGCAAAAAAATGTGACATTAGATTGAGAATACGACGACATCTTTAAATCCAATTAAGCAACAGCCTTTCAGTATTACTACATGAGAGTTCTTCTTCTTCATCATCATCATCATCATCATCATCATCATCATCATCATCATTCTTTTAGTGTCTGCCATTGGACATAGACCTTCCCCAGGATTCGCCACAATTCTCTATCATGGGAATAGCGGAGCCAGTATTTCCCGAATCAGTCCAGTTCAGCTCTCCATCTTGTATTCTGTCGGCCTCGGTTTTGCATGTGATCTCTGGGGATCCATGTTGTGAGACATGATGTCCATCGGTTGTCTTTCATTCTTGCAACATGGCCTGCCCATTGCCATTTGAGTTTTTTTTAATAGTTTCTATGATGTCACAAACACCTTTTTTATTCCTTATATACTGTGTACCAATAAATATAGAGTAGCTCATTACAAAAGATCAACATGATATACAGTGAACAAAACTTATCCTAGCAAATGAAATTGTTTAGAGGGGAAAATATAAATTTAAAAATTCGGTATTTGCACCAAGGTCCACACTGAGTCTGACACTGAGAAAAACTCCCCACTCCTGCTTGATGTCCTAAGCCCATGCTTATTTCGCGTAATGGTTTATCCTGGGCTGGGTGAAACGGCAAAGGCCAATCTTCATCCAATATCTTCTCCTATTTCTGATAATGACCACAGGCACAATGGACAAGCGACATAACCCCAGAAAACTATGAACACCCGCAGTTTTTTCCCCTTATCCTACTAATGACCTGACTTAAGACGGAAAGCACTCAATAAAAAATATTTGGATAATATTTATAGTCAGCTGATTCACATATGCGCTCTCTTGAACGTAAGCAAGAAAAGTTAAGTAAAAAATTGAAGAAAAAAAAATGTTTCTTGGTCAATTGTCTTTAATCAAAATTTCATATATATATATATATATATATATATATATATATATATATATATATATATATATATATATATATATATATATATATATATATCCTCTAATATTTATTTCAATCTGTTACTGTCCTCTCTTCATACAGTCTAGAAAGCTTGACAGCTTAAACAATAAAAAAATGTAAAAGAATCTTCCAAAAATTATGCCAATTCATTCAATTATTTCCAAATATCTATTAATGAAATGAATAAGCTTTTCAAAGGGTTATTTGTTCTACACATAATTAGATAGACTAGTACTATGTGTGAATTGTTCTCGCTGAGATCATCAGTTGTTTACCATGTAACCATTTCGGGGATTTATAAAACTGAACAGTAATACTTACATGGCTCCCCAACAGTGCTGATCAAATAAAACCTCCTCTGAAGCTATGATTTTGATATCTAACCTCATCGTATTCCAGGCATTGTCATAAAACATGTAGTTTGTTATTTTCTATAGAGAAAAATTTGAAACAGATGGCTTATAATGAGGAATCAGTAAGATTAACAACGGATATGACTCGTTTTGTGTCAATTCTGTTGAGTGCTTACTCATGTGAATATCAAATCCGTTATGTCAGATTTAATCTATCATTGGATGTAAACCAATTTATACAATCTTTAAGAACACTAGTTTATTAAGATACTTCGAATCAAGTTTTTACCGAAATGTTCAACCTAAGAATTTGACAAAATATTTCGAGATCACAAACCTTATAAAATAGATCATAAAATTATATACAAATGGAATCCAACATTAAATTTGTTTCCTAATTTTATGACCTTCGGGTGCGAATGGTCTTATTACTCGTAGTATATATATATATATATATACATATATATATATATATATATATATATATATATATATATATATATATATATATATATATATATATTATTAAGAAATCGATAGATAATCCGACAGAAATGCATTATATTATTTTGGGACTCTATTTGAAATGACAGCTGATGTATCATTTGGTTTAGACAGCTTAGACTTCCAAATAATGAGCGAATTTATTATTATTTCTGTCTGGTTATATATCCATTTCTTAATGATATAATAGTCTGCGCTGAGAAGCATTGAAAAAGAAATGGACACAGAATGAACAGCATAACAATTTAGAGATAAAGCAGTGATCTGGGCCGTAACCTTTCCACTTGTCTGTTAAGCTCAATGGAAAGAGTGTCAGCACGTTAAAGCAGGTACCTATCGGTCGCAGGTTCGATTCCTACGGCAGCCCAATTTGTTTCAATTGTTTATTCTGTTTACGCTGTATAGGCCAAATGATACATTCACCGTATATTAACGGGAGGTCATTTTCAAATAAAGTTCCAAAATAATATAACACACACACACACACATATATATATATATATATATATATATATATATATATATATATATATGTATGTATGTATATATATGCAGTACAATTTACAAAACCCTCTCACTGACACATACTCTGTTCACTTTTTAAAGAATTGTCCTCTTTCAACTTGTATTCAAAATGTCCTCCACAATGTACAATGCGTTTTTTCTCTCTCCAATAAATACACATTAATGAAAATATTTCTTTGCTCGTTAATTGGTGTTGCTTTCTCTCTGTTGCAATTGTGATTCGGGCGAAATAGTTTATTATTTTTAATCAAACCGAATACAAAAGACAACAATGTTCGTTGTATAACAGGAAAAACTCAGATTGGAAATGACAAAACGAAGGAGGGTGTGACAAGGAACAGGAGGAAATTGACAAGCATAAGAGAAAAAAATGAAGACAGAAAAAATAGAAAAAAAAAGAACCATGAATTCAGCGATGCATCCAACATCCTTACGTCCAAATCTGTAATTTCCTATTTCAAGGGGATTCTAAATGAAATAGTTGTAGCATTACTAGTTGTGTTAGTAGCAGGAGAGGGAGAAGAGTAAAATGAAGATGGTTCACCTGAAAGTCTGATTATTGAAAAAAAATTAGTTAGTTTAAATTAAAGTGAGTGTATACGTTTTATAAATGATTTGTTCATTTTAACATCCTAACATAGCTTCGAAAATGAGAATGACACAGTTTTGAACGAAAAGTAAAAATGCTGAAATGAACTAAAATAAGATTCCCTATATATATATATATATATATATATATATATATGTGTGTGTGTGTGTGTGTGTGTGTATATATATATGTATATGTGTGTGTGTATATATATATATATGTATATATATATATATATATATATATATATATATATATATATATATATATATATATATCAGTGATTCTTGGTACTTCTTGTCCCCACTGTCGGCCCTCACACACTCCTGCATACAGTTAATCATTATTTCCTCGTCAATGTTGTCAAAATCGAGGTTTGTTTTCTCCTGTCAATGCCAGGTTTCCCTGCTAGTACTTTTATATCAATCTTTGCTGTTGGAGTTCGGAAGTTGGAATTTAGATTCTGACGATAATAAATTCATAAAATTATTTCAATCTCAAATGATATTTTGCAATCCTTCGTTTATGTGAAGGTAAAAATGTCAACCATTGTCGAAAAAGACTATGGGTGCAGATAAGGGCAAAAATAAAGTGACTGAAATTGTATAAATGACTATTTGATTGAAAAACGATTTTGAATTGAAAAGTTTTGCACACTCACTCACTCGGTGTTAAAAACAGCTCACAGCGATTTTTTTATCATCAAGTGAGTGAGTGTGTAGACAATTAACGAAAGGTAAACAGAAGTTGATACGTAAATCATATTGTCCTTATCCTGTTCTGTATTTTGACAAAAAATAACCAAAACAGACAAATAGAACGGAAAATGACGGTCCAGTTTAGCTTTGTAGTTTCAATGTAAAAACTACTTTACTTTTAAAGGCTCGAAAAATTTGTTGAATTCCGAATCTAACCTTCATTCCTTCGGATTTTTTTAATTTTAAGACGAATTGATATGTGCTAAAAACTTTTTGCAAAAAAACATCCACTATATATGGTTATTTGAAAAGATCTGTTCACTGACGTCAGCATCAAGATCGTGGGTAAGATTTTAAATCGTACTTATTAAAGATGTCTCCGTGGCGCCAATAGTAGAGTGTCCGACTACCAGCAGACAGTTGGTCTAAGTCCGTATGCGGTCACTAAACACTTTAAGTATCTCTTTGTTTCTATTTTGATCATGTGTGCACATAAACATTGTTACAAACACGAATTTCTCTCTCAATATATATATCTATGTATATATAATGAGAGAAAGCGTAAACACTTTTACGTATACAAATGTATTTGTATTTTTCTCTTCTCATTCAGGAATAATCTATTTTCTTATCTCTCTCAGTCTTTTCCTCTCTGGTACTCAAAAATAGAATCCATCTCCTAATCTCTGTTTTTAATGTCATTTGGCTTTCAATGGACACTCCATTTCTTTTCTACACGCGAATAACTTGCCTCTATATCCCCTCTTTCTCACTCCCTTTCTCTTTTCTTACTTTTTTTCTATTCTCATGCACTCTTCTTCTCAAGCTCCCTCTTTCTCTTTCATTTCCATCCTCACCCTGCTGAACCGCCCACCCCTCATAGTTCTCCCCCTTACATTTCTTCTTTCTCTACACCTCTCTCTTTTTTTTTACATTTCTTTTATTATCATGCATCCTTCGCCTCACTCTTTCATTTCCATCCTCAGCCTAATGGACTACTCATTGTTTCCCCCTCCCTTGCTATTCCGTCTTTCTCTACCTCTCTCTCTTTTTTTAACATTTCTTTTATTATCATCCTTCTCTTCGTCCTCCCTCTTTCTTTCTCTCTCTTTCGTTTTCATCCTCACCCTAGTATATCACCCGCCTCTCCCCAGCGTTCTCCCCCCACCCTTACCAAATGGCTCCTCTTCCCCAAATAAAGCCCATCAACAGCCATTAGTGGCAACGAGCTTCACTTTTTTCCTGCTGCCACTTTAAGGACAATAACAGAAATAGAAGCTGCGATTTGCCTACAACGGAAAGAAATGCGTAAAAACAATTAAATGTTTTTCAAGAAACAATTCGCTGAAACAAAAACAATGACGCCATTTTCCAACCGAGAAGAGAGATGCGGGGTGAAGGAGGGATGTGCGAGATGGAAGTGACTGAAAGTTACAGAAAGCTGACTTCTTCGTCTTCGTCTTCGTCTTCGTCTTCGTCTTCGTCTTCTTCTTCTTCTTCTTCTTCTTCTTCTTCTTCTTCTTCTTCTTTGTTGTTAAGTTTAAAGATCACCTGGTCTTTTTGGGTCGAAAGATTTCGAATGTCGGTTTGGGCGTGGTGGAAGATAAGAAGAAGGGCGTTAGTCATTAACTTGCACGTGCTTCACAGAATTTGCAAAAACATCAGGTAGGATTGGAATCACCAATTTTGGATAAAGATACCCGTTCCTTGAAAGAAGTTGAATTTGAATACTGCGATGATTTGAAAAAAAAATCCTGTAACCTAGTGGTTCCGAAACTGGTGACCGCAGGAACCCAACGTCTGTAGCATTATTCCGTCTGAACCTGACATTGCAAATTTGACAGAGAAACATCATCATTCATTGCACAACTATCGAGAAACATAATTATTGTACAGAGACGTGTACCATGCGTTAGGATTCAAATAAATATAATCAAGTTGGAATAAAAATGATTCTTAAAGGTTAAAACTAGAGCAAGAAAGTCGGCCTACACATGAACTTCAGCAAGATGAAGATCATGTGCAACAACCACATTGGAGATAAAAACACTAAGATCAAAATTGAGGACACAGAACTGGAGAAAGTAGATCACTGCATGTACCTAGGACAATGAATCTCCATGAGACCCTCAAAAAAAGAAGAAATGAAGTGAAGAATCACACTAGGATGGCAAGCCTTTGGCAGAGCAAGCTCAACCTTCAAAAATAAGAAGATCCCATTAATCCTAAAAAGGAGGGTGTATAACCAATGCATCCTCCCAATAGTCACTTATGGAGCTGAAACATGGAACCTAATCAAGAGACAGATCCGCAAATTGGGAACCATGCAACGTGCACATGAAAGAATTATGCTGGGCCTCACATGGAGAGATCACAAGACAGCACAGTACATCCTGGAAAAGAATATTAAAAATCTCAAATGGCAGTGGGCTGGCCATATTGCAAGAATGGCGGACAACTGATGGACATTGAAACTCAAGACATTGATCCACCGAGATTACATGCACAACCGAGTCCGGCAGAACATCAGATAGAGAGACGAGCTAGACAAATCCAGAAAGTATTAGCTCTGCGAGGCTCATGATAGAGAAGTGTGGTGAATCCTGGGGAAGGTCTATGTCCAACGACGGACTTTGAAAGACTGATGATGATGATGATGATTGTTGTTCAATGATTATAGTCTAAAAACTAAATATTAAGAATTGGGACCCACCAATAATTTCCTCTATAAAAGCGATCTTCTAGTTTCCAAAGTTTTGGAACCAGTGCTATTGCCCAATACAGGGTCATTGGGGCACCCAGATGTGAAATTGCAGGGTGGCACCCATCCCTCTTCTGACTGGTTTGTTCAACTCCTATAGTAATTGCCAACCATAGCTAGATTACCCAGTCTGTCCCACCATTCGCCCATAGCTGGGTGGGGATGAGATAGATAAGATTGAATCATGCCTTTCTCAAGGGCATTTGTACAAAGTGTAGTCTTTCAGTAGAAATTTGAACCCGGTTCGCTAATTCAAATATCCATGCACTTCGCCGTTCGGTCGCTCTGTACCTCCAATGATCAAAGAACTCAGTCCTTTTTAGAAATGATCTTTGCTCTTTCAGGGTAAATAGTTTTGTATACCGAATTCAGGACAAAAAGTATCAGAACGAAAGGACAACAGTCAAAGGAGTGTAGTCCGGACCGGATTACTGTATGTTGCAACGTTCACCGGTCAAAAGGCATCAATCGAGAATGCTAACTCTAGTGCGAATATTTTACTAAATTTGAACGAATTCAGTAATTCAATTTGGTATTTTGTTTATGTAAATTTGAATGAATAAAGGTTTTATTGTGATTTTATTTTTCATTTCGTACCATATGTCACAAGAATGAATAATACGATAAATTTTTGAATTTATAGTAATAAAACAAGTAATACTTTTAAATGGAATTAAGAATACTATAGGTCATTTTTTACAGCTAAAATGAGTGATAATTGTTAATCTTTGCTGTTACGTTGCACTCAAAGTCATACAAAGTCTCTAAAAAGTATAATTTTTAATCAAAAAGTACAATCATGTATTTATCAGATTTCGCCGCCATGAAATCGTAGAATTTTTTTGTAATTTTGATTGAATGAAGGTTTTAATTTCATCATTGCGTTAATATCTAATCAATGTAAGGTTTGATTATACCTTTTAATTAAAGATTATATCTGATTCAAAGCACCTTTTCAAGGATCCAAAAAAGTCACTATATCAATGAATTGAAAGAAAAAAAGAAGAAAGAATAATTAGAAGCTAAGATTAAGAAAAAGTTGTTTACCAAGTTTTGCAGTAAAAAAAGACAGTCCACTTTTATTAATGCAATAATGAAATTAAAACTTTTATTCATTCAAATTTACGAAATAATCCTACGATTTCGTGGTGGCGTAATCTGATAAAGACAATTATATCGTTTAACAAAAATACATTTAATAGACGTCTTATGTCTTTTAGGGTCACGTAAAAACTAAAAAAAAGCTATTATTATTTATCTTAGTATTGAAAAATCGTCTCAAGATATTACTTATTTCATTCAAAACATTACTTGTCTTATTACTATAAATCAAAAAGAAATTGTACAAATTTAGTTTAAATATTTGTACTACAGCGTTGGCATTCTTGACTGATGCCTTTTGTAACTTGTTGTAGTCCGTATTACACTGTTTGCATTTTGACTGTTATCCTTTTGCCTGATCCCTTTTGACCGGTGTATACTACCCTCCATTTTTCTGCATTATAGTATACCAGAGAAAAGACGACTGTTGACATGACTGGAATTGGAACAGGTTTGGTTAGTCACTCAATTGAAACCGTCTTGTGACTTTTGCCTTTGGACCGGGTTTGTATTGCGGGAATCAATTTAAAAAAATGGAAAAAGAGATTGTCAATGATTATTACTTCTCTCACCTTTCGTTGGACAGGGATCGCTAAGTGTCTGAATAATAAAAAAAACAAGGACAACAAGAAAAAAAACAATAACAAACAAAATAAGTGTGAATGCTGTCCGACACAAATTTTGCATAAACTCACCTTAAACCTATTTCATCATCATCATCATCATCATCATCATCATCATCATCATCATCATCATCATCATCAGTCTTTCAACGTCCGTCGATGGACATAGATCTTCCCTAGGGAGGATTCACCACGATTCTCTATCATGGGCGTCGCGGAGCCAGTACTTTCTGAATTAAAAAAAAAATTCTTTATATAACAAGTAGTAGATATTCAAAACTTTCAGCTCTCTAGCTCAATCGGTGCGACCTATACGCCTGTTAGATACATAGCCTGTTAACCAGCTAGACAGACCAACATGAAAACTGAAGAAACCTGTGTTGACAGTTTGTAAAACAGCAGTGGCTGACGGTCTCCAAACCGGACATAGGGAAGGTTGATCTCATATTTTTTAAAACACTCGTCATCATAAAGACTCGTCGGTTGTGCGAGATGGAAATTGGTTCGTCAATCTTATTATACGTATCGAAATGAACTGCTTTTATTGCAAATACCAAGACGGAATTAAACGGCGTTAATAATAGTTGGAAGAAGAAGAGCAACAAGAAATTGTTTTTACAAAAATGATAATAACTTACAGTCACAGGCAATAATTGAACAACCGCAGCGTCAAAATTTATAGCCATGTAAAAAAATTCCATCGAAAGAAAAATATAGTCAGAATAAATTCTATTTATGTCATCACTGGCGTTTTCCTGTGGAAAACACTTAAAATGGAGTAAATAAACATTTAGAAACATCTACATTCAGGAGAATCTGGATGTAATTGATAAACTGTATCTGTCAAAATAAGACACCAACGGGACAAAAAAGCGTCTCTCCAGAAATGAAAAACAACAAAAATTTTTTTAGGAGGGTTCGAATATAGAACTGATGCCAATTTTCAAGTATGTACACAAAATGGTATGACCAGGAATACACAAAAGCACATAAGTATAAAAAAAGAACAGTGTAGAACCCCCACAATAATAATAATAATAATAATAATAATAATAATAATAATAATAATAATAATAATAATAATAATAATAATAATAAATGAAAAAAAAGAAATTGCAGATGAATCAACATGAACATTGCTACACAATGGAAACCTAAAGAAAGTTGCCTGACCTCTCGTAATAGTGGCCCAGAACAACGCCATAAAACCAACAACGTAAAGGTCAAGATAGATAAGACACAAATGTAGACTGGGAGGACAATAAACCACATTGTAAGCAAATGCAGTAAATTGGCTCAGAGGGCGTGACTGGGTGGTAAGGGTGATCCACTGGGAAATGTGCAAGTGACTGGGTTCTGACAATACAGACCATTGATGCATACACAGACTAGAATCTGTCTTAGACAATGGAACATAAAATCCTCTGGGACGTTGAGATTCAAGCAGATCACCCAATCCAGGCCAGTGGACCAGATTTAATTTTTGTGAACAAGAAGAAAAAAGTATCAAGTAATGGTTGCTGTTGGCCCAGCAGACAACAGAGTGAAACTTACAGAAAGTGAAAATCTAGAAAAGTATCTTGACCTTGTTAGTTATGGAACATGTAGGTTATTGTAGTATCGATTGTGGTTGGAGCACTGGGAACGGTCTGAAAGAGCCTAGCAAAGAGGTTGGGAAGATTAGAATTCGAAGGGAAAATCGAGACCATCCAAATGACAGCATCATTAAAATCGGCTAGAATACTGAGAAGAGTCCTGGAGTAATGGAGAAAACTGTTGACAGTATTAGATCCCAGTGATATATATATATATATATATATATATATATATATATATATATATATATATATATATATATCTCTTTATATATATATATATATATATATATATATATATATATATATATATATATATATATATATATATATATATATGTGTATTACATTATAAAATTACATAAATTGCATTGACAGATATTTGGAAATAGGTGACTGAAGTAACGCAAAAAAATTAAAAAAAAGTTTTTTTAATGTTTAGTATTTAAAGCTGTAAAGCTTTCTAGACTATATATATATATATAAAGAAGAAGAAGAAGAAGAAGAAGAAGAAGAAGAAGAAGAAGAAGAAGAAGGCTTGGAAGAGGAGTAAATCAGAGCGCTAGGAATGTAATAGGGGTGGAGTCATCATCAATGTGGAATCAAATGAAGTGTTTCACTGACTGACCTCACAACACATGGATAGCTCTGATAAAGAATTCATCGTATTATTCTACAGGTGCAAAAGATTATGAATGAAATTAGGAGATTACGAAAAGGGGTTAAGTGGTACAAGACTAGTTGAGTTATTCAAGTTACAGACGATATGATCATTTCAATTTAATCAACTTGTTTACGCCTTTTCAACACATTTATAAAACCTGATCTGATTTTTGTAGAATGCTATACTTATTCCATTACTATATACCAAATTACGGTAATTTTTCCTTTACGTTTTCTATCTCGACTCGAATCTTTGGAGTTCTTTTTACTGGATAAAGAAACAGCAATATCGCCAGTAGAAGTAGGGTGACCATAAAGATTTTGGCAAATGTACCAAAAGCTTGGGTGAGAACATCTTAATTACTGATAACTTGAAAGAAATCAATCAGATTTAACACAGACGTACCAAATAGTCTATATAAGTACTGAAAAAAAGAAAAAAAACTTAATTATTGATGAATAAAAAAAGATTAATAGAATTTAACACAAATCCTAAAAACTTGCTTTCACTTCTATTTTCGCCCTGCCTGCTCCATGCTAAACTGTAGTACTAACTTACCTACTTCTAAATATTAGAGAAGTTCATGAGTGCTTTATGTAATATAAATTTGAAGAGAAATTGCCGGAAAGTACCAAATATTCTGAGCATAGAACCAAACGTAGCAAAAGATGAAAAAGGTACCTTTTTGTTACGAACGTTCCAAAATGTGTCAGAAGATGCGACGTGACCAGTGAGAATGTAAGGGGCAAGGTTGAGAGACTCGTGGGTCACAAGGAACCCGCCCTTGTCACCGTGAAGCAATGAAAGCTGGTGTGGTTCAGACATGTTACACAGTGCAACAGGCTATGCAAGACTATCATGCAGAGCAACGTCTCGAGATGGGGGGCACGGGCAAGGAGTGGACGGACATGACCATGCCGGAAACTCTTAGTGTAAGCCGCAGACCGGCATGGGGAAGGGTTTTTCTGTTCTCAGCTTCTCTCATCCTCACCCTGACGACGGTGCAGCCGAAGAGCTGGATGATGATGATGATGATGATGATGATGATGATGATGATGATGATGATGATGATGAGCAGGATACAGACCTGTACTGATCTGAAATCAACAGACACCAGACACTAAGATAGCTTTCAGAGATCAGTCTGAAGTTATGATACGGAAAATCTGGCCCAGTTACGTTTAATGAGATATTTATGAGAGAAATCCCACTGAACCTCTCTTTTTCATTTCATTTTCTTTCTTTCTTTTCTTCTTGATATATATACACAAGGTGCTACCCAAAGGTCTAGGGAATTTGAACCAGATGTAATATGGACATTTGTCTCTACCCTTTCTGAGCGCTGTACTCGTTATGAGTCTGGGTGCCAACGACAGATAAGGGACTACTTTGAATGAAAAACTATGCGTTATGGTAAGTATTTTTTCATAACCCGAACCCTTGAACTTTACGATTGCACCTCGTAATATATATATATATATATATATATATATATATATATATATATATATATATATATATATATATATATATGTATGTATGTGTGTGTGTGTGTGTGTGTATGTATGTGTGTGTGAAAGTTTGGTCTATGACAATAGTTAACCTTCGATAGCACATCAGTACTACTAGAATAAAGATAGTCCGGATAAATAAATACTTGTATATGTTTTTAATTTACACACACAAACACACACACCTTAGGGGAATGATAATTTTTTTATATCGATTTTGTTTCATATGACGGCACAGACACACAGTGAAGAGTTTACCCCCTAAATTCGGTGAAGATTGTTGTTGTTGTTGTTGTTGTTGTTTCGGTAGAGAAACAAAATTAACTCCTGATTAATCAATGGATTACGTATAAATTCACGGATCTTATGATTTATATCCAGGCATGAACATAGCCATTGACACCCGGAGTGGTTCAGTGCTGCAGGAACGACCTTCCTTTCCTTTTTAAGGAGCAGGGACAGTGGTCCCTCGCTATCTACATACTTCTAAAATTCTCTATTCAAACCATTCAATGGTAAGAAAAAGTATCCAAAATATGTTCAAATACTTATTACAAATGGACGCAAAAGGAGTCGGAAACATTTTTTCTCAGGGGGAGTGGGTGGACTTGAAGCCCCCCCCCCCGCCCCAATCCATCGGGAGCAGACAGCCCTGCATTCTTCTTTTTTTAGCACGACAAAACTGGACACACACTCACACACACACACACACACACACACACACACACACACACACACACACACACACAAACACATTGTGTCTATAATATTTTTGGATATTCCTAATTATCTTATGATATTCCCACTATAATTCTCTGTCCGTATACGTACATACGCACGAACATATACATACATTCACACATATTTGTGCGTAGTTGTGCATGTGTGTGCATGTGCATCTGTATCGTATGGTAGGAATGAATACACACACGCATACAAACATATATATGTATATACTCATTCACACTGCACTTAATTATCTCCGCGACGTATGTATACGCACACATATACACACGCATATACTCGCGAAAGGTAAACGCGTACAACAGGAATTTGAAACAAAAAATCAATAAACTGTAATTTTTCTGAACAGAAAAAAGTTTAATGACACAAGTTTCAATCTTGAAGGGGAAATTAGTCGAAATTAAAAAAGAAAAAAAGACGGAAAAAAGGAAAGAAAAAAGAAAAGGAAAAAAAGAAAAAGAAAAGAATAAAATCTGATAAAAAACTGTATTTGAATGAATTGGTACATTAGTATTTTGGTATATTAGTATACATGTATGCAGAATGAGTAATGTTTAACTTGCTGATATGCTAAGCCATCGATAGTGAGATCGATTTCTACTAGGTGCAACATTGAAATGATTGAAGCTTTGTAAATATCAATATTCGCACATATAGTAGGTATGAGCTAATATTTTTTCCTGGAAAATCGGCATCTGATTTCAAAAGTAATTAAAAAATAAAGAATTCCGATCTCGATTTGACAGAATATTTTTCTAAAAACAAATTAGCCTCAATTTCTATTTAAAAAAACAAAACATCAATTGATCAAAACTTGTACTGTGACTGTTATAGAGTCAGTGTTTCCTGTACTCAGCAAAAAAAAAAAAAAAATCAATCATGATGCTATTTTCGATGACAGTAAAGAAATATTTTTGAATTTAAAATTCCGTAGTTAAAATTCAATCAAAAATAATTTTATTGTCAAATGCAGATAATTTGAGAAAAGATACTTTAATATCGGTCAACTAAACTGCGCTAAAAATGTCCTACATTTTGGATTAAAAATTGAAAAATAGGTTTTTAACACTACCAATCAGCACGTTTCAAAGATAGTGATCGATATTTATAATCGGGCGATGACAAACATGCTAATTTCTACCCCCCCCCCTACTAGAGACATTGGGGACATGACCGAAAATGCAGTTGAATTTACATGAATAATATCCACCATAGGCATGCTGTGCAAAAGACGGACTTTATTGTCTGCATCAATCATTTGCAGACTTCCATAATTTGAGACAACGGTCAATTTATATCAACAAAAAAAAAATCCTGAAAAATATGAAAATATATGAAAAAAAAATCCCGTTAATATTTTTTCATTATTTTGCTATATCTAATTATTCCTCCTGGTTATACCATCTTTTAGAAGCCGTCAACCCAAACTTTCATCGTATAGGCCGTACCAATAGAGCTGAAGGGCTAGAGATATGTCCATTCACTCCTTATTATGTCTGGAAAGAAAGTTTTTCTTCTGAACACCTAAATAAGTTTTTATTTCTTTTTTGGAGGGTGGGACCAGTTTGCAATGTAAGTATGCTCAATTAGTCCCTTAAGAAGTGTCCGGCAGCGTTCACACTTTTGAAAAAGATTCAGACTTTTTTCAGAGATCATTGCCCAACAAAAAGCGAGAGAAGTATTGTTTATTGATCACCCCCATTTCTAATTTTTATATAGATCATCCCCAATACGGAATGCTGCCAAAAGCCCTGGTCATGCGACAGTTCTTATTAAGTGACAAACCTGTCCAGTTTATATAAGTTACAGTGGCAGTCCTGAAGAAGGAATTAAAAGTATACTTTAAAAAAATATCGGATTAATCGAAATGATCAATAAAAAATAAAAAAATCTTCAAAAAATATTGAGTGGAAGAAAAAAGCCAGCTTTTCCCAGATCAAAAGCCAAAATTATAATTAATCGGATAAAAATAAAAAGTTGCCAAGAAAAAACAAACTTTTTCTTGATTTTCCTGTTTTTTATACTCAAAGTAAGAATTCCGTTCGAGCAGTTCCGGAATGTTGTTCTAAGAAAGGTAAACATAATTAATATCTCGAGGGATTTATCTATAAGATGTGTAAGAATCGATTATTGCACCAATGAATAAATAAAATAAATCCTAAAATTAACAAAGGTTGGGTAAGAATCATACGAAAAGAAAAAAATCGAAATTTTAATGGAAAATACTTTTGATAAAATATGTCCTTAAGTAAATAGGTACCGTTAAAATCAAATGGTATGTTGATTTTTGCCCGATCTATAAGATTGAGGTATTTTGTATCATCGAAAAAAAAGTTTTTCCAAGACAAAATAAGGAGTAAATGTCAAAATTTTCATCCCTATAGCTCAATTGGTGTGTCGTGTATGCGTGATACATTGCCGATCAGCCAGCCAGACCAACTTAAAAACTGAAAACAATTTTGGTAAATGATTTCTAAAAGATAGATAGATAGCCAGCCAGTCAGCCAGACTCACTTCAAAATTAAAGGAAACCATGTTGGCAGTTTTCGTTGACGGTTTCTATGAACAGATACCAGGCACTTTTTGAAAATTCACTTCATGCACTTTTACGAACAAAAGGGAAAAGTGAAAATTGCGTTGAGCATGTCTAACGGAATATCGTTGTAGAATCAGCGCGCATTATTTCCCTCCCTCTCCTGCACCCCAGTCTGTTGTCCCTTCCAACATCTCAACTTGCAACAACACAGTCTATCATCATCATCATCATCATCATCATCATCATCATCATCATCATCATTTTTGGTCTGAGGCAACGTTTGAAAGTTTTTTACTGATAAAATTAATGGTAATTGCTTCTTCGTTTTCCAGCATGTCGATCTACGAAATGTTCTAGTTGAAACGCTCCATTTTCAAAAGCGGGAAAAACCAGCCCTGGATTAACCATTAAGTAAAATAGGCCCATGCTTAGGACAAGAGAAGGTGAACTACTAGTTTCTTGTAGCTTCTCGCGTTAAAACATTAAGTTAAATTCTTCAACATGAAAGTTTGACTTCAGAATTTATTTTCCTCTCCGATGTAAAGAGTTAATTCACACATTCAAATGATTTAATAGTCCACTCAAATTCTATTGTAGAAAACTACAAGCGCAAGTTTTGTTGGTAAATATTTAGTTCAGTCTATTGATATGTTTTGTGGGAAAATGTATTTCTTCTAACGTATTTTGACGTGTTTTGAATGAATATAACCATTTCTTCAGAAATTTTTCATTTTTGAAAATCTTGTCAGTTATGCAATCGGAAGGCCGAGCAAGGCGCACCATTTTCGGGCTGTGGATATGAGGTCTAGCAGCATTCGGAGAACACACTCACACGCACACACTCACAGCCACACTCACACATACACACACACACACGCACACACACACACGCTCTCTCTCACATACACACTCACTCACACACATATACATATATAGTCTAGAAAGCTTTACAGCTTTAAACACTAAACCTTAAAAAACTTTGAAAAGTTTTTTTAGTGTCACTTCAATCACTTATTTCCCAATATCTGTCAATGCAATTTATGTAATGTTCTTCAATGTTTTTTCCTCTGTTTTACATGTACTTTGTTATTATGCTACAATGAGTAAATTTTCTCTTGTTATATATATATATATATATATATATATATATATATATATATATATATATATATATATATATTCACGTTTTTATTGACATATGGATAACACAGGTGCACAAACAAAAACAGGCAATGTACGTCTGATGCATTGAGTCCATGAAAAAAAAAGAAAAAGCTGAAGAAAGTGTCTGCCTTGCTTGATTTACGATAAACGACCAGCCATAAAACATCTGAACACTTGAAAGGCAATAAAAAGAATCGAGGATACTTATTACTGCATTTTGAATGTAAAAAGAAATTGGCTTTATGCAAACTACATGTTCACATACAATAATATACGTACACAATTGCATAAGTGGACAGAAACAAAAATTATATATCTATTCCTCGTAGAAAGAATGTACTTTTTATATATATGATGGTTTGAAAAGTATAAAATGGTATGAAACTTACTGCTTTATATATATATATATATAAATGGATACATAATTCGACAGAATAATAATGAATGCGTCATATTATTTGAAACACTTTTTGAAATGACCTCCCGTAATTACGCAAAGAATATGTTGCTTGGCCTAGACAGCGTTAATAGAATAGAATGTCTATGTACAAACGACTATTTGATATTGATATAACACTCATATATAAGCAAAATAACTTATATCAATATAAAACATCCATATATAAACCAAATAAGTATTCTATATCTATACAACACATATTGTAATGTTTATATGTATGCATATATTCATAACTATTTGAACAAGCACGCTCTCTGTGTTTCTTGTTGATTGCATTATTTCCGAAATGTGTATTTCAAATAGCAGTGTTTGTTAACCTTTTCAACGTCCTTGATTCTGAAGATGTTCTTTGCAGAATAAAAGAAATACTTTCTTTAATTCATTTAACAATCTATTTCTTTTCAAAACATTTTCTAGACATTCAAAATTCAGGACCACAAGATATGTTTTTTTCTAGCCTAAAGTTCCGGTTTCCAATTCTCAAAACCAAGCAATACAAGCAAAATTTCTATTCTGTTCAAATAGTCATGAGCACTACTGTATTCACCTCACTATATATATATATATATATATATATATATATATATATATATATATATATATATATATAATATGAACTATAAAGAGTGAGACAGACTCGGGAGTAAAGTGTTCAGAGGTAAGGTTTATTAATCCTTAGATGTTAATGGTCCAGACATGTTTCGGGATTTTTTCCCATCTTCTGTGGTGTGTGCTGTGTGAGTATGTGTTTTAGGGTTTAAAGTACCCATGTGGAACTAGAGTCTACCATCCGTTATGCCTTGTGAGTAAAATATTTTATAAAGGCTGCTGGAGGCATCCTGCTGTGTGAGAGAAAGTCCAGCTAGAGATGAAGTCTTTGGTTAGGCAGCAGCAGTTGGTCTTGGAGAGGGCAAAGTGTGTCAGGGTAGTAGGGAAGTGATGTGGAGTAATATTTTGGGGATATGCTAGGGATAGTGTAAATGTAGGGGTGATGTGGTTAAGGAGCTACGTAGGTATCAACCTTACAAGTTATCAAAAATGTGTTGTGTTGTGTGTGTGTGTGTGTGTGTGTGTGTGTGCGTGGCGGGGATAGTTGCATGTTTATCTCTGCAGTCACTAGTCAGTTCGATCCCAGGCGAAAGCCACGATTACGAAAGCTAATTTTCAGGGCAGGCGGACAGGTAGGCTGGCCCTCTCCACTAGGTCGATTCTTGTTAAGTGATCTTTGCATTACCGGCACTAATCGACACTACATTCGTACTCTTGGAAAAACTCTAATTCCTAAATAAGTTGAATATTTATTTAAAAAAAAAAACGGTGGAAATACCTACAGGATAATTCTTCCTCTTTATTTATCTAAGTTTGTTCATATCAATCTATCAATCTATCTATCAATCTATCTATCTATCTATCTATCTATCTATCTATCTATCTATGTGTTCCTATCAATCAAACTGTCAGTAGGTGTATATGTGCGCCATTTTCAGTTTTCCTAAAGTACAAATCCAGGTAAAATCGCTAGATAGCTGCTACATCTATTGTCAGCCAGTCAACAGATACCAAAGGTTTGGTTTTTATCATTGTATACAGTAATATTCAAGGGTGACAAAAATTTTCTTAGTGTACGCATCCAGCGTGTATGCGTGTGTTTTCCCGGATTCGTACGTGTGTGAATGTCTTTCCTTGTATGTGTGTGTGCTTTTTTCTCCGTGTGTGTGTATGTGTGTGTGTGAGTGTGCATACTAATGAGCATCACTGGTATCCTACAATATCTATGAAATATTTTTGTATAATTTAGTAGACAGTCTAAGAACATATACGTTGTATTTTCATGATAAGATTAATGAAAAAAAAAATCAATAAGTTTACATTGGGTAACTTTGGCCAAAACAGCTGCTTTTACTCGTAAAAATGTCGCTGTTTCTGCAATTTACTAAAAAACGTAATCATTCGCAAATTTCCTGTTTTTTCGGTCATTTCCAAATCTGCGACAATTTTCATATCGCTTTTCACGAAAGTCCACCTGCTGATTGTAAATTACACCGGAAAGAGATAGACTCCCCTTTCCAATGTAAGTATTTTGTACATACAAATACACGAAAAATAAAGAAGGTTGTATATCAAAAAAAGATGAAGATCGAAACACATTATATATTTTTTGCTTTATTTCAGCAACACTTGGAAAATAATTTTCGATTTGATTCTAATGTTGCAAAATGAGAAATAAAAGTGAAAAGAAATTTGGGCGAATCTTCTATGATATCAAAATTCTGAAAACAGTAGAAGATAATCCCATATTTCTTGGAAATTAAGCAGAGGCAAAATACTTTGTTCAGTGTGATTACATATCTTATTACCAATCACCAAACGTCTTTTTTGTTCGTCCATCTGTTATTATCTAACTCAAAGACGGCTTCGGCTATGTCCACTAAATCTTCTGTGGTTATTAACGAGACCCTGGAGCATGTTTTAAGTTTTTGAAAACTCGAAACTCCGTAAAGTTTTGGCCAGGGATCGATTTACAATGTGTAAGTATAGCGTTAATATGGACCTTTATTTTGTGTCCATCTGCTTAGCTAAACCGAATCATTTTGGTATTTAACCGTTTGGAGTAGACATCTAGCGGAGAATCTGGTATTTAGGGTCAGTTTTCAGCTAGTAATCATTAATCTGTTGTCTACGAAGGAAAGAGTCATTTACGACAGTCGCCTTATTCCCTTCGAAGTACTCGCCTTAGGACCCGATACATTCATCCCAGGGATCACCACCGGCTGCCTCAGCACATTCTCCTTAATCTTATCCACTGTCTTAAATCCAATTGGGAAAATCCAGAAATCGCAGCGTGCTTAATCTAGGTTTTGGAGGTAAATGGGTGGCTAACAGACCCCAGGTGATGCGATGTTCTACCAAAGAGTCCTGCACGAGACATGGAGAATAAACAGGTACTTTATGGTTGAGAATGCAACGATCAAAAAGTATACAATGGCATCTCACTGCCGACTATAGAACCTCATGGGAATGTGTGTGCGTGTGTGCGTTAAGGCATGAGCAATAAGATACCCTCTAATTGGCTATCAAGTTACATCAAGGCTGCGAAACTGGTTCTCAAGGTATTCAAAATGACTTGAATCTTTCCTAACAGACCTTGTATCTTTTTCTTTTATTGTAGAACTAATCTACTATCATATGAAGTATTTTGCAAGAGACATTTTTTGTAATCTAACGACAATTCAAAAATCTCTCTGCATGCGTGCATGCACCACAATTACTCGACAACTGGCCACTGTACGGAGTTGCCAGATATTTCAGTCAGCACACCAGGCCATGGCCAGCGGTTCTCGAGGAATCTAATAAAGATAGGTATAAAATTACAGATCATGGATATCATTTCATAGATTCAATAAATCATCTCATATGACAATTATGGTGGGCTGCTCCGCACACCATAGAGTCCGACTCATTCCGAACAAACAACTTTGGAATGGGCACGGTCCTTGTAAATCTTAATTCTTCTTTTCTTTCCCTTATTCTCTTCTCGTTTGTTGAAATCCCCAAATAAAAAAAATTCTTTACAGCAAAAAACACTCGATGATACCCTTTCATTTTCTTTGCACACGATTGATGGAGCATAGATTTCTAGTTTTCTGTGAATGTACAGTATTTATTCGTGTACAATGCGAGGAATTTGATATAAAAAAATCAGGGTCAGAATTGGTCACTGGACTCGAGTGTGAGAAAATGATTACACACATACACAAATTTCTGATTTTTAGCTACCAAAAGTGGTGATTGCATTGTATTCGAGATCGCAGTGTATCCGAATAAATCCAGTAGCTATCCTCTTATGAATATTGATAATTTCTGACAGTATTTTCCAATCTCTTCCGAACGATTCCAGATAACTACAAAGATTGTCTGGATACTTTTCGGACGGATATCGTAAAAGGCTAATTGCAAACAAATTGGGATTCATTTTGTTTATCGATCATCACGTCTTTATTTTGAAACATTTTGTACTCAGTTTATATGCATATGATATGCACATAGTGTGTGTATGTTTGTGCGTACACGTGTTTATGTGTGTTGCGTGTGCACATGTGCGTTTGTGTATGTGTGTATGCGTGTTTTTTGTGTATGATACGTATGTATTTGTACGTGTGTGTATGTATACATATATGTGTTTGGGTGTGAGCGCGTGTGCATGCGCGTATGTGCGTACGTGTGTATGTGTATGTGTGTGACCTCGGCTTGGCTGGAAGCCTCGCAGGATCTCGGTGAGTTCTCGTTAGCGCTTGCCTATCTTGGAAGCGGGAGAAACGGTTGGCGATCCTGAGGGTCAAATTGTAATAAGCAGACGATTAAAAGATGGCGAAAAGAAAACAAAAGAGAGAGAAAGAAAACCGAAGGTTGAATAAAGCATTTACCTAAACGAAAAAAATATTGACATTCTTTTATGCCAAATAACAAGTAACCAAAGTGCACGACTAATCAGTCCTCGCACACACACACACACACACACACACACATACACACACACACACACACATACACACACATATATATATATATATATATATATATATATATATATATATATATATATATATATATATAACACTTAGACACGTACATACCTACATCAACACACGCATGCACACACATACACACATACGTTGGTAAATCGATAAGCCTGAAGGCTAAAGATGAAAAAAAAAGCAATTATTTTACTCAACAAATGTTTACTTTTCGCTATAATCGTCTTTCTAGACAATATACTTAACCCAACGCTCCTTCATTAATTACATAGATCGAACATAATAGAGTCAGCTAATAACTGTGTCAAGATAAAGACTTATTGATCCAGCATTTTATTTCACTTCACCTTGTTAAAAAAAAAGCAGAATTTTTAATGCTGATCTTCAAAGTAGGCAGACTGACCTTACCTGGATGAATGGTACAATAACACTATCTTATCCTTAACTTTTGTGTACTTAGTAAAAGTATTATCTATCTATTTATCTATCTATCCATGTATGTATTTATGTATGTATCAATCTATCTATCTATATGCATCTATCTTCCTATCTCTATATATCCACCTATATATCTATATATCGATCTCATCCATATATCGATCTATCTATCTATTTATATCCATCTATATCTATCTACCTATCAATTCATCTATCAACATCCATATCTATCTATATCCATCTATCTATCTATTTACGTAAGCATCTATCTATATATGTCTATGTAAGGCTGTCTGCGCGTTTCTATTGACTTACATCTATGTACCTAATCTTATGTACTTAATCAATCAATCAGTCTTTCTAAGATAAGTATGTATGTGTATGTATCTCTCTATCTCAGCAAGATAAGTTGATTATTAACCGTGAATTACATTGTCACAGTTACTCTTCAACAGAAAGCGAATAACTCTTGCAAAATGTGTCGTGTACATGGAACAGCACTTGTGTGTCACCTTTGAACCAAGTCTGGATCTTTGCCAACAATTAGTAACTTTTGTTTTCCTCGCACAGAGAAAGGGTGTGCTCTCTCCGAACATCTTCCTTCTCTTTCCTTCCTTGCCATAGGAACTGATATGACCATTTCTCTGGATTGTCCATACGTGTCCTTTGGGACACAAATGTGTGACACATTTGCCGAACGGATGAACAAGTAGTTTCGGAAATCTAATTACACATGCTTCCAGATCAACCTGAATATGCGCTTATTTTCCGGAAATAGGACGCAGAAAACAGGAAGAATTTTCGGTATTTGAGGAGAGTATGTAATTTAGGCTGTTGTCAGATATTTTGGAAGTTGACATTATACTATGAGAGTTCAGTGACTCAATTTACCTCGGGGATATATGTTGAATTTGTTGGTAGAAAATCAACTCGAAAATATTTCTCTGTGTTATTAATATTCTTAAAGATGATATTATGAGTTGGTTTGCATGCAGTTTGAGATTAAAATTGACACAATGGATTTAATATTCGCTTGGGTGAACACTCAATAGAAGTGACACGAGCAGCGAGTCACGTCTGTTGTTATACTTACTGATCACTCATCGTTAAACACGTTTTTTAGGTAACCTACATGAGTAAGCCCCGTGGTTAAAAAATGAAATGATGTGTAGTATAAAATAACATCCATATACGATACATTATGATAATACCCTATATAAAATAACGAACTACATGTATGACATGAGATATATATGAAAACCATAGCTGAAAGGGAGGTAGTATTAGATCAACACTGCTGGGGTGCCATGTTGATATAATAGTTTTATTTTTACATCCCTGGAACGGTTACATGGTAAACGACTGATAATTCTGACAAGAGAAAATTTTATCATAGTACCATGATAAAAAAGTATGTGAGAAACATAAAAATACACAAATTGCATCAACAGATATTGGGAAATAAGTGACTGAAGAGACGTAAAACTTTTGGAAAATTTTTCGAAGTGCTTTGTATTTAAAGTTGTAAAGCTTTCTAAACAATATATATATATATATATATATATATATATATATATATATATACAAATATATATGTGTGTGTGTATGTGTGTGTGTGTGTTGCTTTATCTATGGTGTTAGTTTTCAATGTTTTAAATAAAAGCGCAAATACATAGATGGATATTTAAAATTATGTTGTTACTGATTAATTTCATGCCATGCGATCGTAAGGCGTGAAACTAGTCAGTAGCAACAAAGTTGTATCTCTCTCTCTCTCTCTATATATATATATATATATGTGTGTGTGTGTGTGCAAGTGCATGAAGACATGCCAAAATAAAAAAAAGAAAGTTTATATATATGTATTTCGATATTTATCTCCACATCTATAACATGCATACATAGACACATGCATATTGATGTACTTTAAATACATTTACGACCTAAATTCTTTAAGTGGGTATTCAACAAAGCAAATTTCGTCAGGTAGCCACTGTAATTTAAAACAATACGCTGTTCTGCGATAGCCTGTGTGGTAGGAGACGTATGAAAATAAAATACATGAAATAAAAGCACCCTCAACCTTAAGACCTTCTATATCATTCACTCTACCCTCTCCCAATAGTAGTAATTAGTCTTGTACCCTCGTACCCAACACTCCTACCGGGAGCGTCATTTCTCAACCAATTGCGGATTCTAATTGTATTACAATTAGTTTTCTTTCATTGTTTTTTTTTTGAGTGGTGGTTGTAGTTGGGTGAGGAGAATTTAGTGTAGGGACAGACAATGAAAATATGGATTAATGATTGAGCAAGAAATTTTCGCTGCTTCTGGCGACAATTAGTTCCGACAACGAAGCTTTTCTACCGTCACAGTTTTTCCCGCCTTTTCAGAAAGTTTTCCCGCTCTGAACTGACGATATAAATGGCGGCAGAGAATGAGGGAAGCGGCCATTGCTCATTTCCGTATGTCTTGTTCATATACGGGGCTTGAACTGGTCATATACAGTACTTGAACTGGTGTCTTAGTCAGTTGGAAAGCTGATCTTCAAATCATCCATTCATTACTAAGATCGACAGTATCCCGTTACCGTCTGAACTCCCGACCGCACATTTTTTCCTTTCTAATTCTTCTGATTCACTAATTTGAAGTAATTTATTAAAAAGAAGAACATTGGCCTTTATTTGCACATTTGCTTACTCCCCTCTTTTCTTTTTGGATTCTCTCCTCCCAACAAATGCTGAGCCTCTTCACTCTCTCTCTCTCACTTCTCTCTCTTTCACCCACCCCATACACTCTCTTCTCTAGTATTTCTTTCTTACTCTTTTCCGCCTTCGTTCTTTTTTTCACTTTTGGTTCTCATTTTTTTGTTTCTTTCTATTAAGGTTTATCTTTATGCTTGTCTGTCTCTCTTTCTCTCTCTATTTTCGTGTATTTCTTTCTTTTTGGTTTCTTTCCTACTGAAATGCTGCTCTCTCTCTCTCACTGTCTCTCTCTCTCACTGTCCCTCTCTCTCTCTCACACGCACACACTGACCTTATCTGGATGAATGGTACAATAACACTTTCTTATTCCTAATATTTGGTACATTCGTGTACTTTGTAAAAGTGTTATGTATGTATGTATGTATGTATGTATGTATGTATGTATCTTTTTTATCTACATCTATCTATCTCTATCTATCTACGAACATATCTCCTATCTATTTATTTATCTATCTATTTTCTTGTATCTTGTTTTTACTCTTTTCCTCCTTTTCTTTCTTTATTTTTGTTTCTTTTTCTTCTTGTTGCTTCCTTTCTCTTGAATTCTACGCCTTCTCCCCCCTCTTTCAGTCCCTCTCCATTTCTCCCTCTCCTTCTCTGTCGCTCTCTCTCTCTCTTTCTCACTCTGTTTTATTTTTTTTTCCTTTTTGTTCTTTTTCCCCTTGGCATCTTTTCCCCCTGGCACTTTTCTTTTTAATTAATTCTATCTTCACTTTTTGTCTTTCATCCCTAATTAAAGGTATACCCCGCTGTTCGAAAGTTTGCTTTACGCCAATTTTTCACTTTTACGAAAAAACTGAAAAGCGCAAACAGCGTTTGTTTTACAGCAGGTCATAATAAAGGTAGCACATACCCTCTTGTTCTTTCTCCCACCCAAGTCTCCTACACCTCGCAAAACACCGAACTCCAACGACTCAGTCTAAATACCGTTTGGGGGTCGAAGAATGCCCGAAAAAAATTCGCGTATAAACTGATGATAATTGCTTCTTCGCTTTTCGCCATTTTAGCTGCAGAAGGTTTTTTTATAGAAACGTTGTACTTTTGGATGGCAGGGGAAGACCCTTTATATATTCTTGACTTTTCGTTTTCATTATCTTTCTTCATTTTGATCTCTTCCTTTTGGTCGTCTTTATTTTTGCTTCCTTTGTCTCACTTTCCTGTAACGTCCGGTTCCTCACCTTCTGTATGTTTGACGTTATCTTTTTTCCTTGATTGTCCATCATCACCTGGCGTTTAGATTTCACCTTTCCCTTTTTGGTTGGCACTTTTTATTGTACAAAGATTTCTGTGATAGATAGGAACAATCTGAAATAGATTGATAGATATAGACCAAGATAGATAGATTATGCAAATCGTTGCTTGGCTTACTCACGCTAGTAGGTAAGAACACACACATCAGTTAATAGATTACTGTTTACTTTTTGTTATTTATCAATTTCACGAAATATGATATTTTTGAAGGCAGTAAAGGCTGTTTTGATTTCTGTTTATTTTAACGATTCAAGTTACTGATTTTTTTGAATCAATAAAAACAGTAAATTCTCTAAACATACACATTGTAGCAGTAATTTTTAAAATGATAAAGTTAGGGCATAAGTTATTCAATATCAAGACGTTGCTCGAAGATTATTGTCTGCTATTAATAGGTGCAAACAAACTATATGGTTTTCACTGAAATCGGATTATGAAGAATTGTAGTTAAATGGCTGAGAGAAAAAATGCTTCGCTTACATTTGGCCACAGTATCAGAAAATGTCATTGTAAGTCTTATCAAGCGAAAACGAATATGGTACACTCACATTTATATACTTCCTTTTTGTTTAGTCTTTACTTGTGTAGGAACCCACAAGTTTTTTCGCTCAACCACATTCAGCTTAATGTTCTTCCGGTTCCGCTCGCGAACATCCAAGATTTATCTTTGTTGGATCACGCTCTAGTTTCTTTTCCCTGAACCCACTCAAACCCACCATCAGTTGGAGATAAAAAGGCATAAGTTTTATATCAAACACAAAATTTAAATGACATCTCTTACTTAGCTTTCGTACCTTCACTGCAAAGGATCTTCTCGGACAGACAGGTTCCTCAAGGATGTGGGGTGCTAGTTAGAACCGAGATCGATTTACGATCCATGCTGCTTGCTAAACAGTCGTTGAATGTAAAAACGATTTGATTAGGTTGACGGTTTCTAATAACCAATGACAATGCTTCACCTTATTATAGTTCACCGATAGTCCGTCCATCTGTCCGTCGGTATGTATGTACTCGCCTACCACAAAGACTACTTGATATAAATCCATGAAACTTTCCGTGGGTACAGATTTGAATCCCAAAAGTGTTTCGGCAAAAGTTCGTTTACCCTCCCCCCAATATGTTTTCGGGGGTTTCAATTCGAGGACTGGAGGCGGGGAATCGAGAGGGAACGTTTATCTTCATTTTTAAGAGACAGAATTGTGGAAAATTTCAATATCGCTCGGTAACATTTTCCCTTATTTTTAGGGGTTCAAATGGAGAGGGAACATTTACTTTAATTTTTGCAGGTCGAAAAAAAGTGGGAACTTTCAAGGGTTAAAATCGCCGAGGAAATTTCTTTCCACTTTTGGGCGTCTAATCAAAGGTTACATTATCTTTCACTGACAGGGTTTGACATCGAGACGGAGTTTTTTTTCACTTCTAAGGTCAAACTCGAGTGAACTAGTTTTCTCATTTCTTCCATTGGTCAAAATTGAGGGAGAGACTTCCCTCGTTTACCACCGACCCCCTTTTTCAAACATAATCCTTCATCAATTGAGGGGAACTTTTTTTTTTACTTTTTGAGGGTAAAAATCGAATGGTGAATTTTTCTCTTTTATCAGTCCAAATCGCGAGGGAAATCTTCCTCTTTTTTTAATTATCAACCATCTCCCCTTTTCAACATCACCCCATATCCTTTTAAAAATATTTGACTAATTTTTTTAACTTTACCCACCTGATAGAAATTACCCCTTTTTCAACAATAATCCCCCTTTCCTCAGCATCACTACCATTGTGCCCCCATTTCTAAACATTATACCTCTTCTTTTAAACTTTCTATCAATTGTCAACATCAAAACCATCTTTTTGGAGATTCACCCTACTTTTTCTAACATTAACGCCTGTTTTAAAGTTTGCCCCACCTCCATAACCCATCCCCTTATCAAAATAACAACCCCCTTTTTTTTACAATATCTCATTAGCCGAACATCCTTTTTAACATTAACATCCCACTTTTTCAACATGGATCCATTTTTTCTAACAGTTTAAAAAGTGGTATTAAATCAATTTTATTGACAAATTATTTAAACGCTATTAAACTCTACCTGATTTCCATTTCTATTTCTTTTTTGGACAGCAATTCAACCTCCCGTTATGGTGGGTACTTAGTTGAGTGTGAAGAATTCAGACAATTTGTCATTAACCTGTTAATGAAATGAGTGCATCTCGCTGAAAAGTGTTTTGATTGTTGTATTTATGATTCATTATTCAAATCCATGACAAAGAAATACAGAAGAGAAAATCCTACCTGCTGCAGGGTCAAACTCCACTTCTGTTTCTATTTCAATTGAAGATGATTACTTCAACCTTTGTATTGTATAAGGGTGTTCGCAAAGTGGTTAGGTAAATATGTGATTACTTTCCGAATACGAAAATAGTTGAATGCAAACTGTTACAACCAGGGATCGGACTAGGTTCCCCGATTTCATTCTCTATGTCATTAACCATTAGGCCACCCGTACCAAAGAGTGGATAAGGGATCATCAACAATCAACAGTCGAGAAGAGAAGAAAGGCGACAAAGTAAAATGAAGAGGAATTAAATTAATTTCGAGCTTTTATGGGCAGATGGTTTGGTCAAGTGCCTGGGATGATCACGTCGGTCAATTCTCATGAGTCTTTTCAAATAGTCCAATGCTTTAGACTTCCTATCCTTGGTATATCGTAAACAAAGAAGTTCTTACTGACTAAGAAATAGGAGTGGAGTTTGACCTAGCAACAACCAGGCTTGTTTTAGATATTTTCAACCGAGCCAACGTTGACACATCCATCTTGATAGAAAGGACACGAAAGAACAACCAAGCGAATCTCGAGCAACTTTCACGTTACCTAGAGGTGTAGCTGGAGATTTTGGAGAACTAGTCCTCTTGAGCACCCGACCCCATTTGGTGCAGTGGTTCCCAACCCAGGCTTCGTTGACCTCTTGAGAGTCCTCAAAGATATTACTGGGGTCCGTGGGCACATCTTTGAAAAGCCTGTAGTCCATGAACTTGTTGGGAAGGCTGACTTTCCATATGAATATTCATTTGAATAATCGGTGTCTTTGGTAATGAAAAGGCTGGAAACCACTGATTTAGTGAGGTTTGAAATTGCAGAGAACCAATACAACCTCCGAGTAATGCTAGATGAACTAAACGAAGGAAGCAAAAGAGTCGGCCTGCACATGAACTTCAGTAAAACGAAAATCAAGCGCAACAATCACATCATGAATAAGGACATAACTGTCAAAATCGGAGATGAAAAACTGGGGAAAGTGGACCACTACATCTACCGAGGACAACGAATCTCTATGAAATCCACAAAAGAATAAGAAATCAAGTGGAGAATCACCCTAGGATGGCAAGCTTTTGGCAAAGCAAGCTCAACCTTCCAAAACAACATGATCCCAATAATCCTAAAAAAAAAGAGTATACAACCAATGCATTCTCCCGATAGTCACTAATGGAGCTGAAACATGTAACCTAACCAAGAGACAGACCCGCAAACTGAGATGCATGCAACGCGCACATGAGAGAAGCATGCTCAACCTCACATGGAGAGATCACAAGATAGCACAATATATCAGAAAGAAAATGGGAGTCCAAGACATCATGGAATCCATTAGAAAACTTAAATGGTCAGGTTGCAAGAATGAAAGACAACCGATGGGCATCACAACTCACAACATGGGTCCCAAGAGACCACATACGAAACTGGAGCCGACGGAATACAAGATGAACAGAGGAACCAGACAAATTCAGAAAATACTGGTTCTGTTACGCCCATGATAGAAAAATATGGCGGATCCTGGGAAAGGTCTATGTTCAACGACGGACATTAAAAGACTGATGATGATGAAATCACCATCCCTCCCCTCGTATAGTCCGGCATGACACCTGTCAGTACTGTGAATGCTGAACTATAAGACAAATGGTTTATAAGGGCATTTAGAGGACTACTGATCACTGTAACCCATACAAGTCCTTTAACGAATCATTTTAGCATGGTTTGACCGCTATATAAGAATAACTGTGTCATAAAATCGAATTCAGAATCAGAACATTGGATGCAGGATCAAAAGCTTGAAAACGTTAATCTTCCCGAAGTAATTTGTTTTGCACTACGTGACCATCATATAGTAATCGATGTACCAAAAAGCACATTGATAATTACGATCACTTATTTTGTACAGTTAGCAGAAACTTTAATTAGGAATAAGAGCTTCTATCTAGGAATGAGAGCCGTATTACCCAAAGAAATATTGTCTTGGAAAGGGAAGTAGTTGAAAATCAGACTTCCTTAAATTACTCTTCAAAACTGAGAGCGTAATTCACTGCATATAGTAAAGTGTGCCTTTCCGACATGGTACACGTTTAAATCTATGGTTTATCATATATAAATCATCATTTATTTTATATTTTTTTTAATAAAAACCTGAAGAATATGGTTTTGGCTCTCTGTGAGGAATTTAAAATTACGCTTCAATTATCATTTGGACTTATTATTCCTGCATTTCTGGCTCGCAATTTACCTGATTCTATCCAGCGAATACGCAAATGAAGACGATGGATAATTTCGTATAATTATTTTACGGCTAAGACATTAAATTTAAAATAGATATTTGTTGACTAGGAGCCTAGTTTTATAATCTACGGAGCTCTAATAAAATGAGGGTCGTGTAGAACTCGACGCTATCTTCGTGAGTGCCACCAAATCGAACAAAAGAAATCCAATGCTCCGGCAAGTTAGGAAATGCTGTCTTTGGGGATAATTATGATTGGTCTGCATTGTTTTGTTCTTGTTCTCTTATTTCTAGATGCTCAAGCATCTATAGCAGCGATCGGTGTCAATTTAGATGTTTATCATCTAAATCTAGATGTTTTTGGCTGCATCTAATTGTCAGATATTGCAATCTAGATGATTTTCTAAAAATAAGATAAATACATATCTTTTAATTCATAGTAATAAAATAATCTTTTTTCATATAAACTGTGCGGAAATAATTTGAATGACACTTTTTGAATAATTACCACACAGTATATTTCCAATGGGTCATCCTCTGATGAGTATTAATCGTAAGAAGCTTTTCAGGATATATTTAAAAAAAGATTAATTTAAAACTTTTTTCCACCTCTTTTATGTTTTAATATGCATCAGCTAATTCCGAAAATTAAATGATAATCTATCTTTTATGAACAAGCATTAAAACTACTCATTGAGAGTATTTATCTGCTATGAAAGCCACATTTCCTGAAAATGGACCATCTCTCATCTGTTAAGCGAAGAGACGTTTCAACTTTATCGGGACACAAAGAAGCACTTGAATACCTGGGCAAATGGAAAATGGTTTAAATTTTATAAAAGTGTCTAAATGGAAAAAGCATGTAACAAATTAGAATTTTAAGTAGAGCAGGTACTACAAGGAAACTTGCTAAGAATCAGAAAGAGACAGTAAGGATTTGGGGGAAATATAATCTCCATGAAATCCTCAAAAGAAGAAGAAATTAAGCGAAGAATCACTGTAGGTTGGCAAGCTTTCTGCAGAGCAAGCTCAACCTTCAATAACAGGAAAATCCCATTAGTTTTGAAAAGAACAGTTGACAACCACTCTATAATCATCCATGGAGCTGAAACATTGAATCTAGCCAAAAGATTGGCTCTCAAACTGAGAACTGCGCAACGTGCACAGGTGAGAATTATGGTTAATATCAAGCGGAGATATTACTGGACAGCACAGTGTATTAGTTATTTTATATTGTCTGTACAGTAAATAGAAAAGAATAAAAATATATTCTCCAGTTTCATCATCAGTCTTTCAACGTCCGTCGTTGGACATAGACCTTCCCCAGGATTCGCCACAGTTCCCTATCATGGGCATCGCAGAGCCTGTATTTCCTGAAACTGTCAAGTTCATCTCTCCATCTTGTGTTCTGTTGGCTTCGGTTTCTTATGTGATCTCTTGGGATCCATGTTTTGAGACGTGATGTCCATCGGTTGTCTTTCATTCTTATAACATGGCCTGCCCATTGCCATTTGAGTTTTCTAATAGTTTCAATGATGTCACGAACACCTTTTTTATTCCTTATGTACTGTGCTGTCTTGTGATCT
>OY735233.1:32054284-32124284 GCA_963457665.1 Thysanoteuthis rhombus | reverse complement strand
TCTGCAGAATTCAAACTTGTTTTTTCTTCAAATTCAGACTTTTTAGTGATCACTGCCTAACAAAAGGCCTGAGGAATGACTAATTCATTGATCATCCCTTTTTTCCAATTTTTGATTGATCACCTCAATACGACATGCTGTCGAAAGACGTTGGTCACATGACAGTTTATATTGAATGATTAACCAGACCTGATCTTTACTTTGGTCTGCTTCTGTTTGTTTTTTTTTACTGTCTTTTTGTGTTTATATGTATTTTGTGCCCAAATTTTTGCTTCCTACTTATTATTTACCATTATTCTTGAAGTATATTCCAGGAACATCTTCTGCAAACGAAGTAGGATGAACGTAATCTCATGAAAATAAACGACTTCGATTTCAGACATTTTCACATTAATTTGGATCATTTATCGGCGTCTTCGGGGTGGGCAGTCAAACGAGGTATCCCCCCTATCAAGCCTTCGCACCGGGGGAGCTTTGAAAATTGGAGCCTTATAGAAGACGGAAATCAAGTTGTCTCTGTGAACCATGACAGCGTAGGATGAGTCATACCTTAAGCACTCCCCGACAACCGACATCAGCATATATCTTTTTGTCCCCCAACCCGCCAAATACATTCCCTACCCTCACGGGAGACTCATGGAAGACCATTTGTTTGGCTGAATAATGAACGATGGAAATACTGGCCATTTAAAATATCGAATGGAATAAACTTAAAATTCTTTGGTTAATAAACTTTTAATGCTTTAAAAGTACACGATTGAACATACACATTAATGGCTGTTTCAGACTGATTCTCCGTTTTTGTTGTTTTTGTTTTATTTAATCGAAACAAGGATATAGAACAATTATTCTTTTATGATCAGAAGTTTATGTTATCAAAGTGAAATCGAACTTTTTTACAAACCCATTCAATCCGCGCAGATGATGAATTTCAACGTTATAAGCCGATTCACCAAAGTTCCTATGAATTAAGCCATTTCAATTGTTTGAAGAAAACAGGAATCCGACTCAACACTCACATACAGACACAGAACTAAATGGATAAGCTAAACCCGAGCGTACAGTGACATACTTATGACATACTTACTAAAATACATCTATTACGGATCGGAAATGGTCTAATAGGCAAAATTTACTTATTTTTTGTTTAAAAAAAAGTTCGATTTCACTTTGATTACATAAACTTCTGACTTTAAAAAGTGAACTGCTTTGTATCCTTGTTAAAACCATATACTGTGTATTTATTTCTTGTAGAAAAAGTCAAGATTTCTCCAAACATATCAACAGGAAGAAGGTATCTCTTTAGAAAGACTGCTGTAGGAAGGCTTCAATTTCGGATAGCAGAAGGAACCTGCACTGCAACCACGAATAATTGGTTCTTCGGGTTCCGAAGTGAACATTACAAAGTTCAAATAGAATCAGCCATAAAGGCATGTTTTCATACAGAGATTTAAATATATAAAGAGTTGTATACTAAGATAAGTATTTACACAGACTGTGGCATGCCGTCCCTGCCCGGGCACTTCACCACGTTTCAGTGTCTTTCGGTTTGACTGCGAAGGCGCCCATGTGCACCCACCTCTTGGAGAGCCTTCATGCATATTCATATAAACACACACACACACACACACACACACACACACACACACACACACACACACACACACACACACACATTCTCACGCTCGGTGCTAACTGTATCTCAGTCGAAGGACGAAGGTTAAATATAAAAGAAATGTAGATTTAAAGTAAATTAGACTTAAAGGCTTGAGCCAGTTTTTCTGAAAGCAATTCGTTTAGTGATTAGAGAGAAAAAGACGCTAAGGTTGGTGTCGTCGATTTTTGATTAGGATGTTGTCCAATCAGAACGAATGACCGGACGGACGAGATGGGTGGGGCTCTTCACACGTAGGGATGGTGGTAATTGTGTGGGGGCACTCGATATTGATCTGATTAATTATTGACACAATCATCAGAGAAACAGATGCAAGGGACATATATACATATATATATATGACCTAACATTGCAAAACGATGTTTGAACCATCGTTATAGACCAGATTTTTACATTTAATCGATATATATATATATATACATACATATATATATATATATATATATATTAGCACACACGAACATGTATAGACATATAAGCAAAGGGAAAACTCTAACCATATATCCGTATGATATATTCAACAAATGTAAGAATTATCTTTATATACATCTATATCCATATCTATCTATCTATCCATCTATGTGTGATGCTATACTCCAAGCGATACAATCTTATCTTTTCCAATGAAAAGGCAACAATCATCAGTTATTCCAGCATAAAAATGACGATTAACAAATCTTAAGGACACCTTTCGATAAAGTATGTTTGTTCTCCTTGAGGTCTGAACTCAATTGGGGCCAACTGTACGTCGTTCTAAGTTGAACAAGGAACAAATAGGAGAAAGCCAATGTAAACTTTTGAAGTTATTCTTCTTTACAAAGAATATCTTCAACAGAGAATTATTATAATATATTCATTCTAAAATATATAGTATGTATGATTTACGCATATGTAAATAATCCGGTCATTTTTTGACGGGTGATATGAGTGCAGTTTGCACGAAATGTTGACATTCACTCGGTATATATCCGCTTAGTTCTTATATATGTGTGTGTATTGATGAAAGTGAGAATTATAAGGTGAAGAGAAAAACTCAAGAGAAAGTAAGTCTTACGTCTCTTTTCTATTATTCCATGGGTATTTCAATCGTCACTTCCATCAACATTCTATCAGATCACTTCAAATCCACAATAAAAACATAAATATGTATATGATTATTATACTCATGGTTTCCACAACAAATTTGTATCAGGTCTTTTGATCTTCAGGTGGAATTGTATATGAGAAATTACTCGTAATTTCCCGTATTTCAGTTTCTCTAATTCTTAAATTTTCTGATACACGATTCCACCCAAAGATCAAGAGATGTGAAATAGATCTGTTGTGGAAACCACAGAGAGAGAGAGAGAGAGAGAGAGAGAGAGAGAGAGAGAGAGGTGGTGGGGGAGAAAGACATGTATACGAGACCAGGTGTTAATTTACCTATGAGTTTCTCTGAGTTCAAATCTATTGATATGAAGCCAGCTTGCTTGGTTATATGGATCTTATGGCCGACGAAACGGCTGAACACTGGGGGCTGAAAATAAATCTTTAACCGTAACTTGACTCGAGTATGAACATGGGATACATGGCAATAATCTCTGATGTCACTTGAAGTCACCACACATCAATTCAGGATTAAAACTGCAAAAGGAAACGCGACATAACATAAACCAAAATCACCCTCACTGTTGGCGTCGATGCATTGGATATAAACATTCATTTATTTCTAAAAAAAAATATCCGTGGAGGAGCCGATAGCCAATCGGTTTGCAATACAGAAAACTCTAATTGAGATAATCTTCGAAGTACTGAAGTCATAGATAAATGAGGTGATTGGCATTGATAAGATTAAAAAGAATTCACATACAGTAATTGTTGAAATTATTTCAGTATTTAAAGAAATGAATTTCCAATGAAAATCAAAAATTGAGCAAAAAGAGCAAAATTTTTTGTGAATTTTCATAAAGATAAAATAGAAGTATTTTCTTAATTTTTTGGTAGCATCTATTCTGAAAGAATCAACATTCTCGGACTGAAGATTGTCAGCCTCTTTTTGAAGCAATCGATGTAAAGTATAATGAACCTATGCGATACTATTCCCTTTAGATATTTAGTAACCTGGACAAGGTTGAGTACATCTGCTAGTTTATATATATGCCTGTCTTGTAAGTGTATGTATGTATTTATGTATGCATGTATGTATGTATGTTTAAGTACGTCAACTGTATGCCTATCTGCATCAAGTACATCAAGCCTATGTCGATCTAAGAAGACGAGTCTTCAAGTGTATGTGAATGTACCTGCTACTCTTTCTCTCCTTCTCTCTCTTCTCCATACACCCTCACTCTTTCTTAATCTTTCCCCTTCACTTACCCCTCTCTCAGTGTCTCTGCCTGTGTATAGTGTAACGTATTTATATGCCTCTAAATAATCGGATGAGTCTCATGGTGGGAAAACATATTTCAAGAATTCTAAATTAAAATTAAATGCAAAAGTAGAACTAATTAAACCTGACGTTAATCAGATCCGTGTGTTTGCTTCCAAAAACAGACTCTCTACAGCATTTATCCTTCTGTATCCTTCCTTTAAATAATTTTTTGTCCATCTGATCATAAGCAATTTTGGAGTATAATTTTTAGAGGTAATTTTAATCTTATTTTAAACTGCTTCTCACATTTTCTTTCGGGTTTTCTTTTATACATTAATATCCCGGAAATTTCGGTAGATAGCAATCATGGAAGGGAACATACGCTCCATGTTTGGCAAAGTCTCCCTTTTGCCTTACATTTTCCGGTCTTAATTAACGTTCCTAATTATTATCGGGCAGCGCCCTTTTGTTTAAGACTGGCGGTTCCTAAATGGTGTCTTGTTTTTGGCAAAATGCCCAAATATCTAAAGCATACTGGAATTTTTTTTTACTGGAAATTTTTACCTAATTACTCGATAGGAATGTTTTGCTATTTAATATGGGAAAAAACAAAAGTTGTGTGATTTTCTTTCCCTCGTTTTTGGATCCAAATTGTAAGTTCATTATCATCATATTCGCCATCTTGCAATCAGCATTATCATTATTAATAACACCTTAGCGTAATTATCATACTGGTCCGACAAAAAAGTTGGCTACCCAATTATATATTCAAGAGGCAGTTATAGATTTTAGGGTACCATTAATTTCTCAGCTTCTGGGGATTTGCTGGATTAATGTTTTGCCAACCCTAATGAATTCAAGTAAATACTTAGCTGCCGTTCCAACACCATCTGATGCAACAAAGGAGCCTTACTACTATTTATTCTCATAGGTATAGTCATTTTTTTTTCATAAAATTATTACGTAGAATTTCAATATTTGATTTTATTGTTTTTCTTTTAGAAAGAAGACAAGGGTTTTCGTTTCAGAGTAGTAGTCAGCAAGTTTGTCTCGCAGATCATTACTTATTCATTGAGTTCGATCCTCAATCGTTATTCCACATTTATGGCCTTTTCCCAGGTTAATTAAGCTAAGAAAATACTTATAAAACAGTTGATTCAATACTATAGGTTAACATTGCTTCAAGATTGCTTCATACCTAAATGCTGATATTCCAGTACTCTTGTGCATATTTGATACTACGTTGCCTAATACTTAACTGTTGATATTTCAATACTCTTGAGTAACTTTGGTTCAAAGTTGCCTCATACCTAACAGTTGATGTTTCAGTACGCTAGAGCAAATTTGGTACTACGTTGCTTCATACCTTACTATTGGTATTTACAGTATGCCAGAGCGCTTACAAGTCAAAACATCCAAATATAAAAACGCCTAATGCTCATAATGTCGAATTCATAAAATGTCCAATGGAAATAAGGTCCAAAGAACATGATGTCCAATGTAATAACGTCCAATGATGCATACACGTCCAATGCAAAAAGGGCCAATGCAGCAAGGGCTGTTAATGCAAACGTGTTCAATGCAATGAGGTCCAATACAAAAAGACCCAATGGACCGAAGCAAGAAGAGCCCATTTATACATATATACCTATATGACATATATGCATATGTACACGTACAAGTATATATACACATGCTTCGAACCATCCGCGTGAAGCATTCTGTAGACCCCTTTCCCTGCTGTTGTTTCGATTGCCTTTTCATTTGTTATTGAAGGTTTGTTTTTTTAACTGACTTTTCAACTAGTTAGTTCTCTGATGTCACTTCAATTGCTTTTCACAAGATTTCAAAAAGCAATTGAAGCAACATCAGAGAACTAGCCAGTTGAAATGAAGTCGATTAGAAAACAAACCTTCAACGGCAGAGGTGAACATATGTGAATGTATCATGTGTGTATATTGTGTGTATATATGTATAAGATTGCCCTTTGGGGGCTTTTGTTTATAAGGGCCAATACGAAGACGTCTAATAAGGTCAAATAATACGATCATGTCCAAATGCGAACACTGCCAATCTAAAAAGGGCCAATGCAAGAAGGGCCAATGCAAGAAGGGCCAATGCAAGAAGGGCCAATGCAGTAAAGGCTAATAATGCAAACAGTGCAATGAGGTTCAATGTGATAACCCCAGTGCCAATGCAAAAAGGTCAATTCATACATACACACAGCATACATACATATATACACATACACGTAAATTCATTTGGATAGTTCTCTGATGTCGCTTCAATTGCTTTTTAAAATTGTGTAAAAGAAATACTGTAAAGAGCAATTGAAGCAGCAACTAGCCAGTTGTAAATTCAGTTTTGGTTTTCGCATTGACCCTTTTCACATTGGACCTTTGAGCAATGACTGAGGTGAAAAAGCAATTGAAGCGGCATCAGAGCAGTTCTAAAGAATGCTTCATGGGCATGGTTTTTACACATACGTATACATATTCGTATGCGTCAGGCGAATATATATATATATATATATATATATATATATATATATATATATATATATATATATATATGAATAAATTGGCCTTTTTCGCATTGTCCCTTGAGCATTGATTGCGTTTACATTACTGACTGTTACTGCATTGCCCCTTTTTGTACAGGCCTTTTTTTCATTGGACGTTTTGTCTTCGAATCATTTGCAATGGAATTTTGTACTTGGACCATTAATTTTGGACATTTTTAAAACCGAACGAGCTCGATTAGACTATATATATATATATATATATATATATATATATATATATATATATATATATATATATATACAGTACATGTGGTACAAATCAGGTTATCAGTATAACATAATATAATGATATATCAATAATATAAAGCCACCTCTGAAATTTAAATTATTTCATAGAGTGCTCGATGCATATAACTTTTTACTCTTGAAGTTAAATTGTTTTAGAGTAGAGCTGGAAATAAATAGTAGTATGTAGATTCGATACACAAACTAGCTCATGTTTCTGATGAAGCCTGAACAGGGCAGAAACATGATCTAGTTTGTGCAGCAAATCCACATTCCACTTTATATATATATATATATATATATATATATATATATATATATATATATATATATATATATATATATATATAACGCTTTGTGACACCAGATTTTCTCGCTGTTTTCAGTATGATTGTGCTTCAAAAAGTGTTAATTTTTATTGCGATTTTTATTGATTCCAATTCTCTTTCCCTTCTGGGAATTATTTGGATTATCTGTAATTGTCTTCGATCGATGTCGATAATCGTTATTGTGTTCCTAATCCTTTCGACTTATCATCAGTCATTTCCACCTTCGTTTCAATAGTCTTTATTTTGACCACAAACCTCAATTCTAACCATGACTAAAATAATTAACAATGACAGCATAAACCGATTTTGTCCATCGAATCAAATAATTCTTCAAGTCTTTAACTTTCACTTCAAACAAAAAAGCTAATATTCTATTAATTTTGACTACTTTCGCCTTCATCTTATTTTTTAGTTGTTTTTATCAGAAGATGAAGGTAAAAAGCAATAAAAATTATCAGGTTACAATACTTCATCTAATAATAAAAATTAATGATGAGACAAGAAAAATACTTGAGATATTTTTTAGAATTTAGATTTGATTTTCGTCTATTTCTCTCCGTCTTTGATTTGTGTCGAAAGTTTTTGCTCTTCCCTTCATATCCTCTCCCCCATTCTGTCTCTTTCTTTCTCTCTCCGTGTTCTATGCCTCTTCTTCCCATTGTTACATCTCTACATTTCTCTCTCTCTCTTTCCTTTCTCTACCTCCCTTCCATAGTTCATAGACAGACTCGCTGGTTTTCATTTTTCTATCTTTAGTTTTTTCACATTATCTAAGTAGAGTTTTTTCCTGAAGCTAATCTAGGTTTTTGCATCGATTGACGTCAGCTTTCTTTCTATCTTCTTTCTCCTTCTTCTTTTCCTTCTTCTTCTTCGTCTTCTTCTTCTCCTTCTTCTTCTACACTGGTGAGCTTTTTTCTCTTCCTTTACTGTACTTTTTAGCGAAACCAGTATTTTTCTTCCATTTCTTGTTATTTTCTGAATTTCTTTCTTCCCTCAAGGTGTTGCTGATCGATTAGTATTCGAACTTCTAAGAACATAAAATGCCTAGCATTCAGAGTGCCTGTGAAATCAAATTATCGCAAGTCAGAATCGAACCATCACCCTTTGAGTTGTAGATGAACGATTTTTCCGCCGGCAATAAGCATCACTCAAATTCTTAGCCGAAGATTCGCGCTAACAAATGATTTCATTAGGTTTCATTTGAAATACGAATTAAAGATTAAAGTGATGATTTCATTAGATTTAGTTTTATAAACGAGTTTTTGAATTAATTATCCATGAATATTCCGTAAAATTGATCATTCCGAACAACTGATAATTTCGGATAATCGATTATTTTACAGATAAAATAATTTCCAAAATGGAGTACTTAGGAAAATGAACTTGAGGTTAGATAAGATTCAGTTATACAGAAGAGTTTTTGAATTGGTTATCCATGAATATTTCGTAAAATCGATCGATTTCGGATAATTGATAATTCTGGATTATTGATAATTCCGGATAATCGATGACTTAATAGACAAGGTCAATCTACAAATTGAATTATTTCGAAAAAATGGGAATTTCGAAAATCGGGATTTCAGCTGAGAGTGTTAATTTAGAAATTCGATCATTTCGGAAAAGAATTGTTCAGTTGCGAGTTTTCAAATTCATGAACTATTAATCCCCCTTCTATCATTGCCTTGCAGAAAGTTCCATTGATAAGAAACATACGTTCCAACAAGCATAAATTGAGGTGCTATGGTGCAACAATTGAGGGTCACATATTGTGTTATCATATGACAATATTATGGAGTTTTCAGACAACTAACCGTGATATGTGGAATCCACTAATTATTGCGAAATCAAGTTAAGTATACCACTTCTCCGAAGCCCGTTTAATCTGGGGAGCCAATCAGATGGATTGGGCAGTGTTTGCAAAGGGGCCGAGTTTCCTATTCGTGGAATTATAGTTAGATAGTCTCCATGTTTTTTGTTTCTTTTTGCTTCAAAATACCAGTTTCTTTCCCGATGAATGCACCCGTATCCTAAAGTGGATGGTTTTGGTTATATTACAAAACGGAAATGATGGGATATGTGTAATAATTTCAAAATTTTGAAAATTAAGTTATGAAATTTTGAACACGTTTTTCTCCGTTTTTTCAAATGTTTGGCTGAATGCACATTGTGATTCCAAGCGTTTCAATTGGCCTCTCAACAAGCAGTATGAGTATCAGGTTGTTACACATGGAATGTAATTTTTTGAATTTTAAAAAGATGAAGGGTGATATTTAATCAAAACATGAGATATGGAAGAGATTAAACCGTATAGTCCATTTCATAGAAGGATATGAGTCATTTCCATTCATGATGTTCCAAAGATGGTCTAAATAAACACCGGGAAAGTAACAAAATTCACATGATTTTCGATTGTGATTCGAATATTGATTAACACCAAGTATGTTTTCCTCAGTGTATGTGAGCTATGTTGATTAGACAACTTTCATTCTTTATGAATGAAAATTTTCTTATCAACATAGCACACATATACACACAAACAGACACATAGACACACTCATACACACACACACACACGCGCGCGCACACACACGCACACTCACACAAACACACACACGTATATATATATATCTATACGTATATTAATTGATGTATACATATATGTTAATGTAGTAATTTGATAACGTGGAAGTGAATGATTCAAGAAAAGGTGTGTTATTTTCAAAATTTCATCGGGGCTTCAGGAACACTTTTGCAAAGCAGAAAGTCTGTTGCTACTGAAGTCCTAACATTTTCGGATAATAATACTGAACTATGATATATATATATATATATATATATATATATATATATATATATACATATATATATATATATATATAAATATATATATATATATATATATATATATATATATATATATATGTATAAAATTCGGACATGTGATAATTGCATTTGCTACTGAAGATGCCGATGGAATTTCGACGAAAAAAAGAGGTTTAATACTCAAATCTTCCACTTCCATACTGTCAAATTACTAACACTATTCAGTTGGATTACCTTACACACACACACACACACACACATGTATATATATAACTTATAATTTCTTCTGAAAAGATTCCTGAAAAACACATTGATGAGTGCAGTACGTACGAAATGTTAACATTTACCGGGTATGTCTTTGTAATTCTTTTTCTTATATATTGTTGGCTACATTTACTGTGTTGAATAATGACTACTATGAATAAACATCTACAACGGATGAAACGTGTTTTCTATTTCTTTCATTTTGTATTTTTACAAATTGAAAATATATCATAGGACACACACACACACACACACACACAAACACATATACATGGTGCATTCCACAAGAGGGTAACATATTGGTACAACAAAGTTTGGTCCTTATAAAGGGTTGTTCCTTTAAAACGGGTTTTAATAAAAAGAACAATCTGATTAAAAAAGTCCCCAAATTGGTCCAACTAATCGACTTTTCCTTGTGACCAATATTCTATTTAAATGTAATCCACTATATATATATATATATATATATATATATATATATATATATATATATATATATATATATATACTTTTGTGTATGTTCATGGGTATATTTATGGATGTTTCATTTCATGTACATACATACACCCAAGTGCATGCGCGCACACATACACACGCACGTACATTCTTCAAAGTCGAAGCTACATAGAAAAAGTAAAGTCCGAATATAAAAACCTGGATTCTTACACGTCTAAGAAGTCATCAAACGGAGTAAGACATACTTGTAGAAATTCTGTAGACAATGTTGAAAAAAATCCCACACAGACCAATCAGAAACAACTTTTGCTTCTGAAATAATGAAATAAAAGCGACCCCCGACCAACACCCGCGTACATCCCCCGCACCACTCACAAGTAGAAAACCAATAAACAAATTAAAAAACAAACAAACGATGATGAAGAAAGCAAATATTGGTAAATAAGATGCAAGCACTTCCAATAAAAGCCAAAGTGTTGATACAAAGAAATGTTTGTAAAGCTGAAGAAATATTGTATAAAAAATGAGAACGAAACCAAGACACGAAACGAAACAAAAATTCTAGGACCAAAACATATATAAGTAAATAAAAAAGTAAATACATAGGAAGCCGCGAAATAAGCAAAGTTTCGAACATAAGTTAACGTACGTTTCTCTCCCTCCAAAAAAACGTAAGAAACTAAACCATTCCTACAAAACAAGAAGAAATAATTGTAAGTCTTTGAGAATTCTGTGCTGAAAGTGTTGCAGACTCGTCTCGATGTATCTCCAACTATATAGCGAAAGTAGCATGGGCCCCACAATTTCAAGGACCCCGCGCTAAATGCTAGCAAGTAATCAATTCCGACATAGTGATTCTACACTTGCTCTGTTACCTTAGTAGTGTACGGCCTTAAACCATTGCCTTTATTTTGAGATGTTATTTTAACGATAATTAATGGGAGTGCGGTAACTATGTAATATATTTTAATTGGGGCTATTATTCTAACACGGTAATTTATGGGTGTTTGGTATCTATGTAATACATATACGAGGCATAAATAAGACTGAATTTGAAACTGGAATCATAACCACAACACAAAGATCAAAGCAAAAGATATTACTGAAATGTTACACACGTGTTGTATTATCAGGCTGTATAACAAATAAAGAAACAACTGCTTTACTGTGCAAGTAAAAAAATGTGTATTTTCATACCGTTTATTCCCTTAAGTTATGTCCCTTTTATAAAATATGCTTGAGGCACCGAACCAGCTCAATACGGACTGGCGTATCTCATCACTTTCCCTTTTGTATAAGGCGAAGGTCGGGAAAAGAAAGAATTTCTGTAATTTTCTACAGTCACTCGGAAAAGGTCAGAGAAATATCATGAGAAATTGTTAAAAACCGTCAGCATGAACATTCATAGGGTTTCTTCAGTTTTCAAGTTGGTCTGGTTGGCGATATATGTAACCAAAAGGCTGAAAATTCAAACATTTACTCTCTGTTGAGATTAGAAAAAAGTTTTGTTTTTGGTCTTGAAAACACCCCCTAAATTTTAGGGGGCAAATTCACTGTAAGTTATGCTAAATTGGCCCCTTAGCTCGTGCCAAGTAGCATTCACACTTGTCTTCTAAAAAAATTAGACTTTCAGAGATCACTGCCCAACAAAAGGAAAGGCAAGTCACCTATTCATTTATCACCTCTTTTCCCAAATTTTTACTCGATCTCAACCAACACGACATACTGCGAAAAGAAAATGGTCAATAGATAGTTACTACTGAGTGACTAACCAGACCTGTTATTTTTTTAATTATATTAGGAAAGCTACTTCCATAGATATCTAGAAATCTCTTCTCCGTCTATTGTGTGCAACGAAAAATGATTATCGTCGAGTGGATTTTGAAGAAAGAATTCTTATCTTGGAATTTCAAGAAACAAAATAAAAAGAGAAAATGCTCACAGATTTCACAAATAAAGATACAATATTGTTTTACACTGATTTGACATTTAATAAAGATATACGGGAGACTGGAGCTGGATGGTATGTGGGGCAGGTTGAATCACTTGCTTTAATTTTGTTTCCACCACTTATCGGCACTTCTGTTAGCCTCATTTTGAACAGGAAAAAATCCGCCATTTTTCTTTAGTTGCAGTCACATGTGCTGTAAGCATGGATAACTTTTTTCCCATCCTGCTCAGTTACTTTTTCACTGTAACGAACTGTGTGTCTAGTTCATGCTGTAATGGGTGGTTGATATTTATGAGATGAATATATACTTCATTTCAAGTAGCTTCGGTCAGCTTCTTGGGCTGGTTGGTACATTAAAAGTCGGGCTACTTAGTACGTCGTAAATGTATACAATTTGTCCAAGTCGTCACACCATCTTATTTTCTGCCAGCCACAATTTCACATATGATCTCTGGGGAATCAGCTTTTGAGTCGTGATGTCCAGCAGTTGTTATTGACATTCTTGCAACATGACAACATGTCCATTGACATTTCAGTTTTCTAATGAATTTTATGATATATCTGATTGTTTTTCTGTAATACACTGAGCTGTCTTTTTCTGACTATTGGGTCAATTGACACGGATACTTGACACTTGAGCTGTGCTCAAAGTACCACTAACATACAAACAACGATTTTAATCAGTAATCCAGGAAAGGCACTCAAAAGACCAGAAGAGAATTGAGAGGATGCGAAAATTTGAATCTTGAAGAGCAACTTTGTGTTGTAGAGAAAGATCCAAAGTCGTTCAGTTGTAAACAGTGGGAAGTGGGTAGCTTTAGGAAGCTTTAGTTATAATTTCTGCAAATATGATATAGGATATAAAAAGGTAACATTCACACCTATGTTCAAGAGGGATAGAGATATGAAGGGACTGGTCTGGTTAATCATGCAATAGAAGCTGTCACGTGATCAACATCTTTTGGCAGCATAACTCGATCGGGTTGATCAATCAAAAAATAGAACAAGGGTGATCAATGAATAAGTTACTTCTTTCCTCTTTTGTTGGGCAGTGATCACTGAAAAATCTGAATTTTCAAAAGACAAGTATGAATCCTATCAGACACAAATCAAAAGATCAATTTTGCATAAATTTAAATTGCAAGTTGACCTCCACCCCTACTAAAAACGTATTATGATAAAGAATTTTCAAAAAAAAAAAAAAAACAAACTTTTCTGGACATAATGAAGAGTAAATGTTTACATTGGTGCGGTCTATTCGCGTGATATATACATACATAGTCAGCCAGAGCAATTTGAAACAAAAGAAACCTGTATTGATAGTTTTGGTCAACAGTTTATAAGAGAGAGAGAGAGAGAGAGAGAGAGAGAGAGAGAGAGAGAGAGATGGGGGAGGGGGAGAGAAGAGATGGAGAGGGGGAGAGAAGAGTTTTCTAAACTGACAGAAAAGCCAATTTCATCATGCAGATGCTTTAATGTTTTGTTCGTTCGAAAAATACGCCCCCAAACTCCATATTCGAGTGGATGAAAATAACTGTGTGCTTGTGTACCTATACATCATCAGTCACTGAATGTCCTATGCTGGACAAAAGCCTTTCCCATTTCCTTCTATGAAGACTGTGATTGCGCTAACCTCTGCCTTATCCCATGGCAAACCTTTCTATCTCATCTTTCCATCTTGTTTTTGGTTATGGTCACCAATCGATTTTTCTTTTGCTTCATCTATCATTATCTTTCTTGGTAAATGTTCAGCCCATCTCCTTGTCCGTTGCTAAATTATTTATATAATAGTCTTTCTTCTGATCCATGTTGATGTTTTTCTACCAGAGATATTCCTAGCAATACTCTTTCCATGGCTTTTGTGCGATTCTAAGTGGGCTTTGCTTTATTCTCAGGGTCTCTTGGGGAACTTCATCGTTGAACATTACGTTCATCTATACGTATTTACAAGGAAGTACATGTGTCTGCATGTGCCTTCATTTATGCTTTTAGGTGAGGATAGAATTTTACGAACGTTTATCTGTAACTGCATCTGTATACGTGTGTTCAGAAGCGTAGCGAAAGATTTGGCGACCAAGAAGTGATAAAGTAAAGTTAGTAAAATTCGATGGAAAAGGAAAAATTGCTATTAATATTACTATTACTAATAGACATGCACTATCACTTGATGAAAAACAATCTCAAAAACTGAATTATTATACAATTCATATTCGTACAAATATATCCTAGTTATTGTATAATGTTTGTAGAAATACAGTTGGTGAACTACTATTCATAAAGCTTTGGGGAGCCTCTCCATTGGAGTGGTTTCAAATAGCCCCCAACACAGCTACGCCTCGCTCTGTGTGTACATGTGGACAATTTAATTGTATGTATGTCTGTGTGTCTTTGTGTGAAACTGATTTTAAGTAGGTATGTACGTACCTGCATAAGAATGTCTGTGTTTACACTAAAAATAAGATCGGAAGGTAAATACTATTAAAAAAAGATTTTCCAACCCTCTTTTGGCTTACTATTTTTTAAATTTCTCTTCGGGAACCCATTTTTTAGCCTATTTTCTAGAATTTCACATCACAATAACGTCTTTTTTTTTTATTCCTCTTTCTCCCGGGGATGTCAACGGGCCAGTAGCACTCTAGAAACCCAAAGCTTCCTTCACTTTTTCCAAAATTTCTTTACCTAAACATACTTACTTTTTTTTCTTTTTAATTTCTTTGTCAGATGTTTTGCTTTTACAAAAAGAACATCCCTTTTACCCATCACAAAACATTTTTATTCCAGGCAAAATCTTTTATTTGTATATGTAAAAACAAACTTGTTAATGTTCGTTCGGTTAAGTTTGGGGCGATTTTTCATTATTTTGTTTTTAAAGATTGAATCAAAAAAATCTTTTCTTGAGAAAATTTCGATTTCTTTTATGTTGTTTATTCAGAAACTCTTACACCCTTCACTAAAACTCTGTTTATTTTTTTCGAAAATCGATTTTTTGTTGCCCAATTCAAAATACCATGATTGAAGTTTGTTTAAAACTCATTCTTTACTCTGTGTCCTTCTTTTCTAAGAGAGAGAGAGAGAGAGAGAGAGAGAGAGAGAGAGAGAGAGAGAGAGAGAGAGAGAGAGAGAGAGAGAGAGAGAGAGTATTCAGTTGATGTACATGAGACAATGATTTCTCCATTTCTAGATCGTTCCACGGACACTCATGTCGAAATAGCGAGTTTCCACAGGGCATGGATGCTAGCCCGACGCCCAAAATGGACAGCTTTATAGAACTAAAAGGCTCCAACATCCAAGCTATTAAATCATAGCCGAGGGAAAAGTGGATTCGTGCCTTCTTGTGCAGTGAACGCAAACTATTCCAGTCGGGGTTTGAACTAGATTCATCAATCCCATTCTCCGTGTCGCTAACCGATAGTCCGCGCGCACCACCTCTCCTTTTTTCGCTAATCTATTGATTGTAATTTTTATATCAGTCTACAAAACTTTAGCCAAAACTGTCGACAACTGTTTCTTCAGTTTTCAAGTTGATCTGGCTGGCTATGTATGTATGTCATGTGTACAGCCAGCACCAATGAAACCAAAGGGCCGAAAATTTCAACATTTAATCCCTATTATGTTGAGGAAAACTTTTTTCGAGTGAGGTTCTCATTGCAATCCATTGACCACACCGTTTTCTTTCCCTTTTTTAATTAATCACTCTCTACGTTGCATGTTGCTAAAAAAGGCTGGTCACGTTCCTATTGGGTAACTAACCAGACTTTCGTTCATTTATTCATCCAATCATTTCAGCCACTCTTTATTTTGTGGTTTATTTTTATTCACTCATTCAATTTAAGAGTCTTTTTTGAAAAAGTTATTTTTCCTTTATTTTACAAGTTTCTTTCATTTCCATCGCTGTTTCCTCTTCTTTCTTTCTTTTTGTCATCTCAACTTCCTATTCTCATTTTTCTTTCACTCATATCTTTTTCAATCTTTTTCATTATTTACGTTTTTTTAATGTTCTGACCGATCACTTCTACGGGCCTCTCATTCCTTGATTATCCTTACGTGTTCCATATCATTCTCCTTTCAGATCTCATTTCTTCCGAGTCAAAATTCAGAGAAAGCCGTTAATTGTGACCACTTCGGGACCGTGGCGTCTAGATTACAATAACCAATTGATAACATTAAGGATTTATTGTTATAGATTTACATGCTTATGTTATTAAATTAAGTGTCATAAACAAGTTTACGTTATTAAAAACTAATACGAGGTAAATGTGAAATGGATTTTTGACTCATTAAAGTGTTTGGGATCCACTGTGAACTCTTTCGCTTGAAGGTTTCAATTTTGCTGATAAAATTTATCTTACCGACCATTCAAAATAATGGCCTCATCAACTGAAACGAGTTGTTTTTTGTCTCCAAAAATAATCTCATAGAAATTAAAATATATCTTTTTTTTTCACGGAGATTAACTTATTTGTATATAAATAACCATTTGATAACATTATCCATGATTATAATAAATGGCTTCATCTGTATTTTCCTTGACTTCTTTTGATGTGTATAACAAATTTGTTGAAGTCAACTGGGCTAAACCAATAAACAAATAAGAAGATAAAGGAAGAAGAAAGCAATCATTGAAAAAACGTTTCTGCTTCTCCTGGCGACACACTTCACCATTTCGTGTGCTTAGCGCGCCTTTTTTCCCCGCCTCTTTTTTTTACTTTCTTGAAAACGTTTAGCGTTTTTTCTGGCTTTCGCGCTCTTTTTGTTAGCGGCCACAAATACCGCCAATACTTTTCGTTAAACTCGTCGGTTACGTTAAGTCTAAAGAAATGAACAATGTATATAGATAACGATGCAATTGAATATCGGAAATTCACATGGCACATTGATTACTGAACAATGATCTTATAAAGATGGTTTTAAGATGAGAATACTTATGAACTTTATGTATTTTGTGGTTGTTCTTATTAGCTTTCAGTCTATTTACATCTATCTATCTATCTATCTATCTATCTATCTATCTATCTATCTATCTATCTATCTCGACCCTTCGGTGTTTGGTCTTCTATCAGTAATACCACGAATTGAGCGCAGTGTAATTTTCAGATACATTCTAATTACATTAAAATTTATTTTTTCTCAACATGTTTCTTTTACACCTGTAAATACGCAAAATATATGAGTTTTGATAGATAAATATTTACTCATCTTCGCTTTTTACGATATTTAACTCTAACAAGAACATCCAATGTGTAGCATTCAGAATTTCTCAGTTTGATGTTATTTAGCAAAATTAACTCAGGTAAAAAGGAATCGCCTTTTCCTGTTTCTTCTTTCAGATCTCATGTGTCTATTTTAATTGGCATTTGTATGAAAACGCTTAGTATGAGCAAAAAAGAATAATTTTGTTTTTTCTTCTAGATTCACATCATAGGATCGAAATATATAAAAAAAAGGTTTACTTCTTGTGACCCAATCCATCCATACATCCATTCATACATCGATACATATTTTAACACATGCATACACACATATACACACATGTACGAACCTATACATACACACGTGTATCTATACGTATATATACACATACTCTCCCCTTTCTTTATTCTTACGTAGTAGATTTTTATGTAAAACTGTCATCTTAAGTTTCTTCACTCACACATATATACACACATGCATAAATATGTGCGAATACATCAATAAATACATGCATCTTATTTCCAAGTATGCATAGAATACTTCATACATACTTGTATACGTGTTTGTTGTGTGGATGTGATGTGATCCGACAGAATGTTCTTATATATATATGTATATATATATATATATATATATATATATATATATATATATATATATATATATATATATGTGTGTGTGTGTGTGTATACATACATACATACATACATACATACACATGTATATATATATATATATATATATATATATATATATATATATATATGTATATATGTATGTATGTATGTATATATATATTCATTCATCTTTTCATACTTACCTATTCATGCAGAGAGATTTCTTTTGTGGAATTTTTTTCTTTTTCGATTTATCACTTTTTCTCATGTTAAAAAATGGCGGTCGTCAAAGAGAAATGTAAGAGAAGAGAGAAAGCAGAAAATGCAAGACAGGATGTGATTAACATTTCGTCAAATGCCATCACACCTGAAACACAACTAGGAAGGGTCATGGGAAAAATATTAATTGTCCCAAAAAGACATTCAACCTAAAGAAATCGAACCTTCGTGAAAACATTGAAGAAAATAAAATTATCCTCGCTTCATTCTAACGCGATAGATTCTGAAAGAAACCGTGAATCAGAACTATTACCATAGGGTTCTAACAGTTTTCAAGTTTTTAAAAATTCAGACGTTTTAGTGATCCAACGAAAGTTGAGAAGAGTAACTTATTCAATGTTCACCCCTTTTTCCAATTGTTTAATTAATCACCCCCAAGACAGTGCGCTGCCAAAAAACTTTCGTCATGTAATAGTTTCTATCGGATAACTAACCAGACCATTCTTCCTCTTTTTCTCTTGTAATAAATTTTTACGTATCATGTTTGCTTTCCGAAGTGCCAGTGGCCAAGCAGTTAGAAGCTTGGAAAATGGAATCAGCGAGTCGAGTTCAAATTCATGCTGGGACTGTGTCCAATTCGCTCCAATCGAGGAACCTACTCAAAAATTCTCTTTAGTCCTCAAACTATATTTGAGGACATAAGAGCAGTTGACTTTTCCCTTCATTACGCTTCCCTGGTTTATCTTTGGCATTTCTTCAAAAGGAGAGGAAATCAAGCAAAAAGTCATTCAAAACTGGCAAGCCTTCGGTAGAGCAAGCTCTACCATAAAAGACGAGAAAAACACCACTGCACAACAAGTGCATCTTCCCGATAGTCACCTATGGAGTTGAAACATGAAACCTAACCCAGAAAATGACCCTCAAACTGGGAACATGCCCATGAGAGAATCGTGCTCAGCGTCACATGAAGAGGTCATAAGATAGTAAAGTATAAAAGATGCAAAACAGGAGTCAGAGATATCATAGAATCCCTTAGGAAACTCAAATGGCAATGGGCTGGTCATATTGCAAGAATAGCAGACAACTGCTGGACAACTGTAGATCCCTAGAGATAATATGTAAAACTGTGGCCAGCAGAAAGTAAGATGGTGTGACGAACTGGATACATTCAGAAAGTACTGGCTCCATGATGCCCATATTAGAGAGGTCTGGTGATTCTTGGGGAAGGAATATGTCCAACGACGGACGCAAAAAAGGCTGTTGTTGCTGCTGCTGCTGATTTATCTCTTTCTTTCTCCTTCCCTTTCTGTTTAATTTGTTCCCTCTATCTCTTGATCGAAAGTATTCATACCTATTCTTTCTTCTTCTTCCTCTTTTTAATTTGTTCTCTCTCTCTGTCAATCTATTGCATTAACCTCTGTTCTCTTTTTTTTCCTATTTTCTATCTCTTTCCCCTCTCTTCATCTCTTTACCCCTTTTCTTTCTTTTCGCCCTCTTTAAATTCCTTCTCTCTCTTCATTTGTCAGTTATCACCATTCCTTCTCTTTTTTGAAAATTTCAGAGATTGGAGAGAATTCAAATGTTATCAATAAATCCGTTGACGAAAAATCGAAAAAGCCTTCTTCCAGAAATCCAAATCCCAATTTTCGTTGTGTCTTGTAGAACACTGATGCTAATTTCCAAGTCTGTTGATAAAACGGTATGGTCAGGAGCGTTGGAACGAACAAACGTGCACACGTAAAAAAGGATAGAACTCTTTGCCACTTTTGGTGACTACGGTTATTCATCTTGAACTGTGGGGTCTGAACAGTGAGGTAAGTTTAGGAACTAATTAACCGCACTATCAAGGTATACCTTGATATTCAGCCTGTTAATATATCGGGAAAAAAACTTCCCTATGCATTTTCCTATGAAGCAATAAACTGATGTCACCGTTCGGAAAATATTTTTGCTCTTCATGATATAATAATAAATGAATTAAAAAAACAACAAAAAACAAATTTGGTCGGTCATTCAATAGAAACCACCAACTCACCCCTGTCTTTAAGCAGCATGCCGTGTTGGAGGTGATCAGTAGAAAAAGAAATGGAAAAAAAGGTGATCACTGAATAAGTTACTTCTCTCACCTTTTATCCGGCAGTGATCACTAATTGTTTTTTCATTTAAAAAAAAATTCTACCAGGCACAAACTAAGGGACTAATTTAGCATAAATTTACATAGCAAATCAAATCTCCCACTATAAACCTATTTATTGGAAGAATTGAAAAAAGCGTTATTTCTAGACATGATTATGTGTAAATGCTGAGATTTCAGCTCCATTGGTGCGAACTATACTGATGATAGATACATCGCCGGTCAGCCTGCTAGATCAGCTTAAAAACTGAAGAAACTTATGTTGACAGTTTTAGGGACAGTTCTGGTTGACGGTTTCGAATATTTTAATCATGTCCGTGTTTTTGATTTGTTTGGTTGATACAGGATTATAATTCAATTAGTGGTTTGCTTTCTATGATTCCATACGCATGCACAATATGGATACACGTACTTGAATAATTGAATATAAAAATGATATATATCTTGTATGATATAATACACTCACATAAATATATATTATGAAGAAATGGATATATATAATCCGACAGTATAATTATGAATGCGTTATATTATCCGTAAAGCTATTTGAAATTAATTCCCGTTATTACACGGTGCATGTATCACTTGACCTAGACAGCGTTAATAGAGTGAACAATTAAATGAATGGGGTTACATGTTCATTCTATGTACGCTGTCTAGGCCAAGTGACATATTCACCGTGTAATAACGGGGGGGGGGGGTAATCTCAATTGGTGTTTCGAATGGTATAATCCACTTTGAACACATTTCATAAAAGAGTAGCCACAAAAAACCCTGCCCTATTATTGGAACAATCTCCGATTTTCTTTCCTCTTTCAGTTTTTTTCAGTCTCTTTTTTTAATGTCAAATTGTCCATAATATATACTTTTATCAAATACCACACTTTTCCTGCTCTTTATGTTTCACTTTAAACATATTATTTCAAAAAATGCATAACAATTTTTTCACAATCGCATTATCATTCAATTTTGTACATATTTTTTATAGAAAAAACCACCAAGAGAAACTCACCAAAACTATCAACATAAGTTTCTTCAGCTTGAAAAAATCCTCCTGACCTTTTAGGTTTTTCGTAGAGGGTTCAATTTGCAATGCAAGTTTGTCCCGAATTAGTCCCTCAGTTTGAGTCCAGCAGCGCTGTAACTTATGCATTCTTTTCATTTTTCATTTCTTTTTCATTGATATCTTGTTCTCAAGAGACTTGACGATTTCTATTGAGGGACTAACCAGACCTGTTTTGAACATTTTTTGTATCCTAAATTTTCTATCATTTTAATATTTACTGATATTTATAAACTAATTCTGTTTTTAAATCGCATTCATTCACCTTAAACTGTACCTTTGCCAAAGAAATGTAGATCAGAGGCGGCGCGAGGGACCTGCAGAACTCGTAAATGCGAAGGGCGCCGAATATATCTGAGGAACATTGAAAGCTTTTCAAAATATTTCAAAAACATCTAAAACAAATAATCTAAAAAAGAAATTGTAGGGGGTCTCAGTGCCGCCACTATATATATATATATATATATATATATATATATATATACATATATATACATATATAGTGGCGGCACTTACATATGTATATATATATATATATATATATATATATATATATATATATATATATATATATATATATATATATATATTTATATATAAAGTACGAAGCAGGAATACAATATGATATAATGCAATATCCAATGCATGATTGTTTTTTTTTTTTTATAAAGTGATCGATACATTCAGCATTAAACATTCGGTCAAGGCAGAGTAGATCTCGAAATATGAAGAAACAAATGATTCGTTACACAAGCACGTTCATGTTTATGCCCTGTTTGAGCTTCTTCATTCGCTTGAGAAAGCCCAGACACAGAAACAGGGCGAATCTTTTATTTCATCACATCTTATATATATATATATATATATATATATATATATATATATATATACATTCTATTGTTCCGTCATGAAAGGATTTACTGTTCTTCTATTCATACGAGCTATTGTTTTGATTAGCTGATTATTCGGCCTTTTTGGAGATTTAAAGTTTTCTTATGTTCAAAGATTTTTTGGACGATTCAACTCTTTGTTGTTGTTTGTGCTGTTATCACAGCATTTCGGTTGATACATTCTACGGCCTCCTTCAGGTGTTCTGTCTGAATGTGATGGTGGTACACAGAATTCCTTACAATGGTAGCACAGACAACTAAAAGAGGGTCAATCGTCTGAAAAAACTCTTTAAATATTAATGACCTTTCTCAAAACTTCAGACACAGTCTAGTATCGTCATACTTCAGTCCTAGTCTTGAGTTGACTTAGTTTTTTCCATCATAACAAGAAGAACAACCCTCATCTCATTTCGGGGAGTAAACTCTCAACTGTTTATCTATTCCAGTGTGTTAAATCAAACCGTGAATCTAAATTTCAAGCAAGTGATCAATAGACAGCTCTATTAATGACAAGTCTTATATATATACGAATTTATTTATCATATAGTACAATACAAAAGTTGCTGTGATTATCTTCAGTCTGAATAGAAGTACGAGTGAGTTTCACCCTGCACTAGACAGTTTTATGAAATCTGAAGAAAATTTCAATATGAACTCCAAAGTAATGTACTTTATCGAATTTCTCGAAAATACAAAAAAAAAGAACTCCTAGCTCCACCACTGTGAAATAACAACACCTATATTAAGCAACTCTTTGTTTTAGAGAACATTTTCAAGATAGAAAAATACAAAGCAGATCAAACAAAAGATAAAAAAATACAGAGCCAAAAGAAAACTATTTTTTTTCGCGTAGATTATAATAGTCCACCATTATTAGTTCTCCGGCTTCCAATGGTCTTAATGCACAGCTAATGTGATTTTAACTAAAGCAGGTCGTTAGAGCGGCCTTTTGCAAAGAGTCTGGGCGAACATAGTTAATAAATAAATAACTGCATAAGTAAATACATAAGTAAGTAATGGGATCAAAAAGACTCTATTTATGTGTGTGCCATCATTATCAGCTTTGATATTTGCGTTGGAATATTGAATTAAACAAGACAGAAGTAGCGTTCAGCACTTTGAGTTGAACATGAACAAAGAAAAGAGGGGAGAACACACAAGCAATGAAACAGATTTTTTTGTGTCATCATTCGAAAAAGAAATAAAAAAGATCAATATATATATATATATATATATATATATATATATATATATATATATATATATATATATATATATGTGTGTGTGTGTGTGTATAATGTATGTAAATAAGAATGGAAATGGAATTATCATGTGAGAAAGGGAGAAAAATACGAAGCAGAGATGTTTTTTTATTCACACAGAAATGTTTTATTGATTAGGAATTATAAATATTGTATGGTTATCTCCCCTTTTTTATCATCCTTCACTAGTTCTTTATCATTAGCCTCAATATCAGTACAATCCGTCATCATCGTCTTGATCAGCTGTCCCCGAAGTGTTCTGTGCGAAAACTACATATTATACTTTACATGTTTTTGTAGACCAAAGAAAAATCAGTTTTATAGATGAGGGAATAAGTTTTTTTTCGAATCTTTCTTGTTATCAGCATGATATAATTCAGAACGACAATTACAAACAGACAATGCTGTGCTTGACACTGTGAAATTATATAAAGGATGTTCACAAAAGAAATAGACGATTTAAAAATACATCAAGGCAAAACTATTGAAGGTATTGACACTCACGGTGCATAGTTCCGTAAAAAAACACTATATATTAATTACTGCAAAGTTCTGCATCTAAAGGTAAGTCCGTTCGCGCTGACGCAAGATTGAAAGGATAACAAATTCAAAATTCCGTTTAAAGAATTGTTAAAATCAAAAAAGGAAAATGAAACTGTTTTTAGATGTGTACTGGAACACTCGAGTGAATTTCCAAGGTTCTGGGGCAAATCTTGTGTCTGGTAGCTCTAACATACGATTTTAGAGGATTAAAAAAACGAAAAAAGTTGTTTTTTTTACAATTCAAAAGAAAAAAAAAAAGAAAAAACCGTCTCAAGAAGATGTCTGGTGAAGTACATGTGAAACTTGGTGACATCTTAGGCCAAATAATGTTTCCTGTAGCACTGACATAAGATTAAATGGTCGGTACGACTCACAACATGGATCCCCAGAGATCACATGCGCAACCGAGGCCGACAGAATACAAGATGGAGAGATGAAAAGACAAATTTAGAAAATACTGGCTCCGTAATGCCCACGATAGAGAAGTGTGGCGAATCCTGGAGAAGGTCTATGTCCAACGACGGACGTTAAAAGACTGATGATGATGAAAGTACAGCCCACAGACCAAAATCAGCCAGCAGCCCTATTTCATCCAGCACGCCAACTTCATTGAATATATGACGTTGCATTCATATTCTTTTTATTTATTCTTCTTCAATTAGCAAACAATAGAATCCAGGAAAATAAAGAAAAAAAAATCTCATTTTTACTGTAGACTCAAACGAATCAATGTCTCATTGCTCAAGATGTTTCAATATTACGCATCCCTTCTATTTTATCAGTATAAGTAAAATATGAATCCTTATGAAATAATGTTTCGTCCCCCAAAAAAGAATTTCGTAATTCTCATAGACTGATAATACACTAAGGTTATGTGCGCCTATAATGAAAAAACATTTGAAAAACAAACTTTTATGATCATTGTTTGGAACCGTGAACCAAAACTGTTGCCAAAACTGTTAAAATAGGTTTCTTCAGTTTTCAGATGAGTCTGTCAGTCCGGTTGACTGGCTATATATGTATCATGTACACAGGCTTTACCAATGGCGCTAGAGAGCTGAAAATTAAAATATCCACTGCTCATCATGTTTAGAGAAATAACTTGATTACGGCCGAAACGAACGAGAATCTTTCAGTATTCTGTACTTTAAAAATCTTTTTCTTGTACCGTAAAGATTGAAACAAACTGCTGAAGATTTACTTTCTACCAAATATAATTGAGTTAGGGTATGGGCAGGTCATTTGCTTCCTCACGAAGCACACATTGAAGGACGAACCAAACTGTCCTGGTTTTAATGTACTCAGCGTGCCAGTTGTGTCATATGTGACAGAGGGGGAATCTGTTAGGAAAGATTTCGTAGACTAGCTTAACGATGCAATTAATTGTGTTAAACCTCATTAAATTTCATGTCCGGACAGAAGAAATTTACTTGGCCACTTACAAGTTCAACAACATTTCTATTTAGAAGCGGTAGTTTCAACACATCAGTGGAATCCATGGGTCATCATCATCGTCATCAGTCTTTTATCGTCCGTCGTTGGACATAGACCTTCTCCAGGATTCACCATACCTCTCTATCGTGGGTGTCAATGAACTAATACTTTCTGAACTTGTCTTGTTCGTCTCTCGATCTTGTGCTCTGCCGGCCTCGGTTACGCAGGTGACCGGTGGAGATCCATGTTGTGAGTCATGATGTCCATCAGTTGACTGCCATTCTTGCAAAATGGCCAGCCCGTTTAAATTTTCTAATGCATACTATGATGTTTGAACTTTTTTCTTTTTTTTTTTTCTTGATATTTTGTGCTGTTTTATGATCTTTCAATGTGTTTGAGCATGATTTTCTCATGTGCTCGTTGCATGGTTCTCAGTTTGAGGGTTAGTCTTTTGGTTAGGTTCCATATTCCAGCTCCATAGGTGACTATCTGGAGGATGCATTGGTTCTCTTCTTTTTAGGACTTATGGGACGGATTAAGGGTTATCATCAAGGATTGAATAACAGCAAGTCCTTTAATTCATCTATTTGGTAATATCGTTAATCCGAGAAGCGCTGAAGTTTGCACCATTTTGATTTGCCTTGCTACAATCCCAAAACTCTTTGGGACCATTCACAGTACTCTGATCATTAGGGGAAAGGCCCCCAATCATATTTCACTATTTCCATTGTTCCTAGTAAGATATTTTCTCTCCCTCTTTTAATTTAACTTTTCACCAATCTATCTATCTATCTATCTATCTATCTATCTATCTATCTATCTATCTATCTATCTATCCATCTATGTATGTATGTATGTATGTACGTATGTATGTATGTATGTATGTATCTATCTATCTATCTATCTATCGATCCCAGTTCTGTATTACAGATTCAGAACGCCCCTTCACAATATAATTCTCCATGTATCAACTAATCTGATAACGCTGGAATCAGTCTGTCTTGTCAAAGAACATTTTATCGAATGACGTCACTTTCCAGGCTTGAACTTTCAACTTATTTGTTTCAACCGAATTCCCTAATCCCAGGGCTATCACCGGAAGACAAGGCATTGTTGTTGTTCACGTTGTTGTTGTCAGTCGAAGAAAAGGGGAAGGTTATTAGGTTCAGGCGTAGGAGCTCATTTCATTCGTAATTGATTATAGTTCCCTCTGTCAACAAAGTTGGGAGGGGTTTAAGTATTCACTTAAATTGCCCACACACTACCTCCAAAAGTTCTCAAAGAATCTTGTGGAAAGGTGCATTGTAGACTAAAGAGCAATTGATAAAAATTGGGGGTAGATCTAGGGTTATTTTTGATAGAGAGGTATTATTTTCATTTATTAGAACAATATTCCAAAATATGGAATATGGAGACCAACAGAGTTACTGTCCTTGCATCATAGTTACATAATAACTGAACTTCCAATCATTTTGTCCGTGACAAAATACTCTCTGAGTGCTTTGTAGTTTTGTATCGTATTTCTTTTTCACTTTTAGTCTTTATTGCAATTCAACCAAAAAAACAAACAAAAAGCAAAAACAACTTTTTTTGCCTGCATTTCAAATTTGAAGCTAATGCAAACATTAATATTTAATTCTTTCAAAATAAGTCTTCAGAATCTTGGGGAGCTCATGTGATTCCGGACCTAATGTCATATTAATGAGTGTTTCTTATCGGCATTAATTGAAGACAGGTCTGGTTAGTCACCCTATAGAAACTGTCGCGTAACCAACATCTTTTGGCGGCATGTCATATTGGGGGCAATCAATTGAAAAACTGGAAAAATCAGTGATCAACAGATAAGATACTTTATGCGTCTTTTGTTTGATCACTTTAAATTTGCCGGGCACAATCTAAGGGGCCGGCTTAGCATACAAATACATTATAAACTGAACCCCACAATACCTATTTTGGGGTTGAATCTTGAAAAAACATACAAAAACAGTAAGAGTGAATATTTAAATTTCCACCCCCCAGCTGCTTTGATGTGTCTTGTACGCGTGATACATACATACATACATAGCAAGCCAGTCAGTCAGCCAGACAGCCAGCCAGACGCACAGTCATACTGAAGAAACCTAGCGTGACAGTGTGGATTGACATTTTCTAATAACAACGAGAGGGAAGGGGATATTGAGTCTCCCCTTCCTTTTCATCTTGGTTCGTTTTGTGCTCGTTATTGACTATTGACACTACCATTACCAACAAGATCGTAATATAACTACTATCGCTATCGTTTGATCATATTAAGTTCAATGGCTATGTTTAGCATTTGTATTAGTTGAAATAAATCAGCCACATTCATGGAGCACCAAGTGAGGAACACAGTCACTAAGATTTGTTTACAAGTCTGATCTTCTAGCCTTTGCTCTACGACAGTTGTTTATCTGAGTTAAGCATTACCAACTGAGAGTTGCAAGAAAAAGCAACGAACATTACAATGAAAGAAATACTAGTAAAGTTTTTTTTAGGAATCATATAAGAGATCGGAGTACTGTTACATTCATCACTCCTAGAATGAAATGTAAACATGCAATTTGGCGGCTTTGGCGTTCGGAGAAGTAGAGAATATAGTTACCTGGATAGATTTTGATGATCCTTACTTGATAGCTTTCGTAGTCTTATCGATAAGATTTTGCCTCGAAAAGACAGGTTCACATTGATAAGGGACACGTGTTCAGATTTCACCGGAAGCATTTTTATTTTCTTCATTTCCGACCCGTCTTTATACCTTTTGGTGTTATATTGCAACTCCCAGATCGTCATTCTACGATCGTTAAGTGAGGAGCGTGGATCGGAAATAGAGGAGACCTACTGTCACTCGATCTCAAGCGACAACCACTAGACATCTGGTGGGACTATGCGAAACCATAAAATATAATTCATAATGATAGACACCTTGCTTCTCTTAAACGTTGCATACATCAGGGTATGTGCCATCTTCCTTCCACCTCTGAAGATTCAGGCCGTCCTAAAATAATCGAGTGGCTACGAATGATAAGTACCCAACGAACCATTTTTTAAAAGTTGATATTTTCGTTACTTTAATCGTAACGCTTATATCAACGTTGCTCATTATTTTCTCTAACATTCTAAGCTCCAAAATAAAAATAAATTGAGCTTTAAATATAAAAGAACTATCAATTTAAAAAAAAATTAATCCGTTGGGCAATTTTCATGCGCAGACAATCATTTTTTATTCGAGAACATTCATTATTCATATTTACTGTCATTCCATTCATTTTTGAAAAAATCTCTCTTGTCCAGAGACGTTGGCATTGGCCATTTCTGTAACAAGACATTTTTTTTTACCTTATATTTTTTTCTGGTTCCTTTTTTGTTATCGACTTCACGAATATCGTAAAAATCCCTGCTTACTTATCATTGATGTTTAAAGTTTTTTCTTTAATTTATGATGTCGGTTTTGATCTGTTGATACGCCAATTTTCAAAGATGTTTCTATTTTATTATGAGACAAGCATAGTACCCTGAAAAGGGAAGAAATTGTTTACGTATGCATACATCAAACACATTTATATTTTACTAAAAGAGTATTTACTGCCAAAAACATATTGCCAAACCGAAATTTATTTTCTTTCGATTTTCTACAAATCTTCATATTTTGTTTCTTAATCTTTTTATTCAAACTTATTGTTAAATAACTTATTGGTTAAAGTCGAATTTCTTTATGGAAAGTTTTATTTGTGAAAATCAGAGACGCCTGTATCAAAACATCATCATCATCATCATCATCATCATCATCACCATCATCATCATCAGTAGTAGTAGCAGAAGTGATGTAGACGCAAACATACAGACAAATAGCTGTTTGCTGTGTACACAATCTCAAAGCTTTGTTTCACCCCCTTTCCTCTCTTTGTTTACTTTAACGTGACAGAAACCAACCAATCAACACACGGGTTCACAAAAAATGAAACACGTCTCAATATAAAAAGACACCCAGATGCAGCTGAACATATGTGCTAATATACTCTCTCTCTCACTCACTCTCTCATTCTCACACTCAATCACTCAGTCGCTCGCTATCTCACCCACTCATTCATTCATTTATTCACTCACTCTCTCACACATGCACTCACTCTTTCTCTCACTCTCTTACTCACACACTCTCTCACCCTCTCACACATCCACTCACTCTTTCGTACACTCTCACACACGCTTGACCGCGTAAATATCTACACAAACAGCTGTCAGCTTTGTTGGAGACATAAGTCGTGAAGTTTGTACATGAATCATGATCAGTGACTTTGAGGAACGTCGTTGGCTATATAGTGGTCATATAGTATAAAATCAGGTTTCCGAAATGATATATAACAGTCTCAGATCATATATTCAGAGTTTTTCAATATGCATCTTTTGAGATTGTTGTGGTAGAAGGAGACTGGTAATTGCTAAACGAAACAGAGAGAGAGAGAGAGAAAGAGAGAGAGAGAGAGAGAGAGAGAGAGAGAGAGAAAATAGGTCTGGTTAGTTACTCTAAAGAAACCGTCACGTGGACTACGTCTTTTTGCAACGTGCTGCGTTCGTGTGATCAATTAAACAATTAAGAGACTGACACTTTACTTACTATTCGATATAGATTGAGACGTTGAAGGGTATCCTGGATTTAGCCACAAATTTCTTTAATTTGAAATCTCGTAATAAAAACGTTTCAAGCAAAATAAAAAAAAAAGAAAAAAACAACGTTAACTCATTATATGTTGACCAATGATCGTTACAGTAAGTTCATGTGGAAACCATTTTCTTATTTCTGAATTCTTCCAAAGGCTTTGAAAGGACGTACTATCGTTGACCGACCAAACAAAAATGAGATGATTTTTTTTGTTTCACAGACGCTTTCGAGCTTCTCTACACATAAAGCAAAAAATGTCACTGTGGTAGAAAGGCTGATAATATGGAAGAATGAAAAGACTTGAGACGACTTAGTAAATCTCCATTTTTTATTTTTTTCTCTCCATTAATGAGTGTAAAGGCTAACGTACGTTTCACCAATACCGGATTTCGTCAGAGCTTTGAAAGTGAAAAGTTGTTCGAGATGAGGGAGACGAAAATGGTTAAGTGGATGATCAGGAAAAAGTTTTGTATAGATCAAACATGATATGCCTGAGAAAATTAATAATTAACATTAACATTATTAGTTGTGATAGAAGTAGCTGGAGGAGGAAAAAGAGGAGGAAAAGGAGGTGGAAGAGGGGATTGTTCACCTGATGGTCTGGACAAAGTTTCATTCCAATACAACATGATACGGCTGAGAACATTGATATTTCACATATTAGGGACTGACAGAACACAACAGTCAATATCAAAGATGCAAAACTGGATAAAGTATACCACTACATCTACCCAAGGCAACGAATCTCTATGAAATCCACAAAAGAAGAAGAAATCAAGCGAAGAATCACTTTAGGCCTTCGGCAAAGCAAGCTCAACCTTCAAAAACAAAATGATTCCATCAATCCTAAAAAGAAGAGTATACAACCAATGGAGAGATTACATGACAGCACAGTATATAAACAAAGTCTAAGACATCATAGAATGCATTTGAAAACTCAAATAGCGACGGGCTGGTCATGTGGCAAGAATGGCATTCAACTGATGGACATCACGACTCACAACACGGATCTCCAGAGATCACATGCGTAACTGAGGCCGGCAGAATACATGATCGAGAGACGAACTAAAAAAGTTTAGAAAGTATTAGCTCCTTGACGCCACGATAGAGAGATGTGGCGAACAAATAAAAGACTGATGATGATGAGGTTGAGACAGACCAACCGACTGAAAAGTATCCTATAGAGATTCATGGACCATCTCAAATTGCAATATAAATATCCATAAATACTTAAATACTAGCTCTTCTCCATTGGAAAAATCACGGATATATTTGAATTCCCAGGAGGAGAAACCCACCCAATATATATATATATATATATATATATATATATATATATATGATGCCGTAATGCATTTGATATGAATATTCACCCACCTTTCTCTGGGGTTTCTTGCACATCCTCTTACTGTAAGACTTATTAGTTCTCTACCTCAAAGCTGTTTATTGAGTAAATAAATATTTACGTCTGATCGATTTAATTTTCAGTTTTATTTATAAGTGATCTGAAATTGTTAAGGTGAAAGAGTCCATTGTTTTGAATGATGTGTAGGAGATATTTTCATCAGCGAAATTGTTACCTTTAAGTGGAAGGATCCATTGCTACGGACTGAGAAACAAAAAAAAATCTATCCTACATCATATGGATAGACTATGGGCTATTGCTCTTAAGAAGTCGATTCTAGGATATTTCTCGTATCGATATTCGAAAGAAGAAAGGAAAAAAACTTCTTAAAACTGAAGTTTCCAGAAATTAAAGGTATTTTGAGTGCCATTTGTCTCGAAAAATAAGAAAGAAAATAGTTTGCAAACATTGCCTTCGGGTGTTTGGAATTGGTAAATAAAAAGAACGGCCGCTTCTCAAAAGAAAAAAAAGGAGTTTTTGGAGACAGGTGTGCATGGAAATGGTACGAGCTTTTCTTTATACCCGATTATACATACAGGTGTATTTTGTTTTATTTCTGTTTTTGGGGCATCTTGATTTTTATCTTCTTTTTTTTAGGTCTTCAAATTGTTCTAATAATAAAGATATGCAACAGCGTGTGAATATGCATCTATCTTCCATGCATGAGTATATCTTGTACTTGTCTTGTACGAAAGTCTTGGTGTGCGTCTGTGAGAAGGTCTGTGTGCAGGCGAAAAATTAGTGTCGGCATACAGTGGTTTCGTGAAGGATATTGCTCACGAAGAGTAACTTCAAAAGGCCGTACTACATATGTTTCACATGCGCTGTTTAAATTCTCCAAAATTTTAAGATACACACAGACACACACACAGACACACAGACACACACACACACATATATATATATATATATATATATATATATATATATATATATATATATATATATATATATATATATATTGTTCAATACGACAGACAATGAATACCATTAGAACTTCTTTCGGTCAGTTTTTTCTTATTTAAGCAAGAAAGTGTTTATTTAGATCCAATGTATGTAAATATTGTCCAAGCAATTTTGATGACCCGACACTTTCGCCTATTCAAGCTGCCATTTTCAAGAACCGTGAAAAAATTATGGTGTTAGAGTTTTTCGCGCATCTAAATGATATCTATGTTAAATTCAGCGTGTTGCAATGACGTCACATAACGAGTTATGAGCAAAGGGAATTCTTGTTACGAGAGGTTCAAACAGTTGAATGTATCCAAGACTTTCTACCCATAACCAAAGAAGACTTCATTAAGTGTCAGGGTCTTTGTTTTTCTAGTGAGCACTTTCAGTATCGCAAGCCTTTTTTTACTGATGATTTTGTATGATATGTGGGCGTTGTCAACAAGAATTTGACGAATAGGAATATCAAATGGTACATGTTTACATGGGTATTTTTTTATGGCACTCTAATCCAAAGAATGACAAGTAGACATCTGGATGAATCGGTTCTTGTTTCTCATATATATGAATTCAATGGTTGTTTTTGATAAGAGTTTCTCAGACGGCTGGCGAACGACATTAGTTTTATTTATTAGTGTTTTTGGTCGACATGGGTTGTCGCTAATAATAAGATTGGAAGTTTCCATTTTTTATACTAAATAATTAATTTTATAAAGATATGGAGTCACTAGACATTTTTGTTGGCAAAGACCAATTTATTAGAATAATACGATTCATCATTGATAATTCTTCAACGATTTCTTGTGGTTAGACAAGATGGCTTCCTCACCGTGTGTGGACAAGAACTGGACATCTATTTTTCAATCTGGACTATGAAGTCAATATGCAGCTCTAATTAATTATTTTATTAATTTCCCGTGACTTTTGATTTGATAATAAAAATTTAAAAAGCATTATGGCAAAGCAGAACAGAAATGATGCTGCGAGAGAGAGAGAGAGAGAGAGAGAGAGAGAGAGAGAGAGAGAGAGAGAGAGAGAGAGGAGAGAGAGAGGGAGGGATAGAGAGAGAGAGAGAGAGAGAGGGTGAGAGAGAGAAATAAAGAGCGGGAAAAACCAACAAAACGGCCAGGGAGAGAAAGAAAAAAAAGAAGAAAGAAAACAGGAAGAAAAGTAAAAAGCACTCAGAGATCGCATACCTCTGCGAATCTCATTGCCACTTGAAAGTGAATGAGAATAAATTCACAAATTAAAATTCTTGGATCCGCCCCCAAATTGAATCAATTTTTACTTTTGGTCAACAAAGCTTTATTGAAATTAATTAAGAACTGGTGTGGAAATATATCTACGATGTAGGGGAAGCTGTGGATTGATCTAGTCGAAAATGTAATAACCTTTTTGTCCATAAACATCATTTTTATGTGCATATTCTAATATATATATATATATATATATGCATATTCTTATATATATATATATATATATATGCATATTCTTATATATATATATATATATATATGCATATTCTTATATATATATATATATATATATATATATATATATATATATATATATATATATGTATACATTATAATAGTTAAATAATTGTGTCATCCACAGGCAGCTGTTTCGTTGTATTACAACTCTTCAGACTATCCATTACCATCCAGTACCATGAGGTAGGATCGAAACTTTCGCTTCAGACCCAAAGGCTGGCATCTTACCTCTGCCCTACGCAGCAAGGTTAAATTTAAGCGATATATATTTTATTTTTTCTCAAACCAACTTCCACTTTCAAAGTTCTGACGTAACTTGGTACAGGTCAAACGTATGTGAGCTATGAAACTTTTTAATAAAACAATTGAGATGTATGAAATAGTCTCACATCTTTTTCCTTTTCCACATTGTCAATTTTTCACACACACACACACGCACACACACACACACATACATACATACACATATATGCAATCTATCAAGTATCCTAATCTCATGTTTAAAAAAAAAAGATCCCATCTCAAATCAACTTATTTAATGTGTGATCAGACGTAAAGTCTTGAGATTTCCTATGAGTTAATCTTCATTAGCATGTCATGATAGTTGGTGAATTACCGCATACAAACGGAAAAGAAATTAGTATATACGATTATTATATGTTTAGATTAAGATAGAAGTACAGCGATAACTTCGAACGTTACTCCCTGAAGTTCTCTGAACTCTGAGTTGGTCCTTCTTTAACCAGTAACCCAGAGAAAAGTAGCTGCTACATGATCTTTGAATGAACAATAACCTCATATCACTTTTCCATATTGACAGACTTTTTTTGAGGGAAAATCCCTAACGTGCAATGAAAAAAATCAGCTTAGTATCCTCCGAATTGGAGGGATAAGCTTCGATTTAAAATATAAACTGCAAATAACCAAAAGATTTTCTTTATTTATCGATAGATTTGTCCTATGAAAATTGTTTAACTGTATTAAACAGGACATTTGGCGGATGGGTGGTGACCTTACAGCCAGGGAAACACGCATTCAAGGTTTATTGAACAGCCGACCTTTTCATTTGGCAATGTTTGCCGGTCAGGGCGGAGAGCTAGAAGGTCGAGAGGAAATAAGAAAACGAGAAAGGACACTCTGAGTCCATCGTCCTTTTAATTACTCACGCGAATTCATAAGTCCGGAGATGTGTAAAGCGCAAGCCCCCAAGGTCAGGGCCACAGATAAACTAATTAAAATTACTCGTCCATATTGAATAGTTTTCCTTCGGTATCTTCCGGGAAGGTGGTTATCGATCGATGCCGATCCATTGAATTCGACGGTGGGACTTTATAGCCGGCGGATCACCCTGATCTCATGGGTGTTTGTAACTCAGGCGATTCGTTTGTAATCAGTTCGAGTTAGGCTTGTACGGTTATCAACTCACACAATGGCATCTCCGCCATTACCGCCCTTGGCTGATTTGCAAATAGCTGCTGTCATTGTACAAGGGAGATAACCCCCTCGATGACTGAATGAAGTGCACGGCGGCGAGTTCGTTGGCGATTTTCGCCTGTTAACTTGTGGCTGAGAACGAAGTAATAACCACCCCCGCTAGACACGTAGACTAATTTAGTTTTGTTTCCAAATTGCTACCACCCTTTTAGCAATAGCTACTGACCCTAACGTTAGGTTGGTGAGTAACAACAGCGAGAGGTCGAATTCTGTTCTTCTTTTGGACATAATTATCAGTTGGGACCCCACAGGAAAAGGAAAATGACCTCAAGGCGTTAATAGAGAGGTGAGCAACATTTTGGTGTTTAGCTCGGATGTTAGAACATCGGATCAAGTGGTCCGAGATTTCGAGTAAGTGTTGAAATTAAAATATTGGAAACGAAAAAGAAGCACTCTTGAAATCTAGCATACTTATAGCTAGAAACACTTGCAGGATTAGGACCCCTTGTCTGTCCGTCTATCTATCTATCTATCTATCTATCTATCTATTTACCTTCGTATGTATTTATCTATATATGTCTGAATCTATCCGTCAATCTATCTCTCTATCTTTTTACTTTCGTATGTATGTATGTATGTATGTATGTATGTATGTATGTATGTATGTATGTATGTATCTATCTATCTATCTATCTATCTATCTATCTATCTATCTCAGTCTATTCATCTCTCTCTCTATTTATCTATTTCTGTTCATGTCTATCTATTTAATAATCTTTTCACTCTGGTTCGCTCATATCTGTCCATCTCAGTTTGCTCATATCTATCTATCTATCTATCTATCTATCTATCTATCTATCTATCTATCTATCTAGTTACCTTCGTATGTATTTATGTATGTATGTCTGAATCTATCCGTCAATCTATCTCTCTATCTTTTTTTTCTTTCGTATGTATGTATGTATGTATGTATGTATGTATGTATCTATCTATCTATCTATCTATCTATGTAAACCTGGAAGTCATTTATAATGAAATCGATTTTTAGTGAATCTTCCATAAATCTGTCTTTGTACTTAACTGAATTACGATTTGAATTTATCCAAATTAGTCAGTCCACCGTATTGACTCGATTACACAGCTATTTCAAAAATGATGTGATCCCTTCTTTTTGCAGCCAAAAATCATTCATATTTGTATAGTGGAGGCTGGGACTAGTTGGCATTTGGGTAGGTTCAAACACTTGCTTCAGTTTTTCTTTCCATCGCTCAATGGCGCCTCTGTTAGCCTTATTTCGTGCAGAAAAATATCGGTCATTTTCTTACTAGGATTGAGTCATGCGTGTTGTTGGGACGAAAAGTTTTGCACAAAAAACGTTTTATTTCTACCTTCGTAAGTAACTCTTTCACGTTGACTAACGAATATCTTGTTCATGCTGTACTGTGTGTTCGATGATAGCGTAATCTATGTTTGGGAAAAATGACATTAAATGGTATATATACTACATTTCAAGCGGCTTCTGTCGAAACCTTTTCTTGGAATAGATTGGAAACGAAGCCTATGTTTTTGGGGCTGGTTGGTACAATATAAGTTGAGCTACGCTGTACACTCTAATTGCATACAATTTAGACAGAGGAAATACGAAAAACCTGAAAAATAACAAAACAAATTCCCCTCATAGGTCATTGGTATCATCATCTTTTTCTTTTTCCCCATCTTCTGCCTTATTATGCATCGTTGAGGTTCACTCACCTATGATTCCAATTGTCCTTCCAGTTGATCAGTATATTCCTAAAATCTTACTTTTTACACAAATACATTTTCTATTCGGTTCAAAATTTCATACTTTTCAATTATAACACTATACTAATCACATATGTACCTACCAGCAAAACCATTCACTTACCCAGTCAGATTGTATCAACTATGACAACTGGTGGCGTAGGTTTGTACACTCTTTTTCGAATGTTTAAAGGCTGACAGAACAAACTTGACAAATGTTTCAGATTCAAGAGATCCAACCAAAGGAAGTTTCTTTTTCATAGTAACTTTTAGTCATAATTACGTTTTAATGAATTTCATTGGAAGTTACAACCATCGAAGTGAAAATGAACGAAATAGCCCCAGTTTCTCTTATGTATTGTTCATAACTTTGAAAAGAGTCATTAACATGCCAATATTTGTTCGGACCATTTGATCTTTTCTTCGAATCTTTGTTGTACGGATATTACCGGAAATGGTCCGCAGAATGGATCGATCGACTTGTTCTGTCAGCAACAAAGATGGGAAGAAGAGTTCGAACAGATGTTGATATATATATATATATATATATATATATATATATATATATATATATATATTTATAATTTTTTAACACTCGAGTATAATGCTCTCCACCCCCAATTTTGACCTTGATTTTTTATGATAATTTTCTCACGTTATACAAGAGCGAATACAGTAATACAATCAACACTTGACTTATTTTCTGAAGTCTTCAAGATAGTCAATAAATAAATAAAGCCAACCAAAACATTTCAGGGGCGGGGTCCACCGTAATGACAAACAGACGCCGCATGATGGAAACAATGTAATTACATCAAGTAAGTGAGGCTGTGTGTCAAAGAGCTGTCATTTTGCTTTGGGGATGGAACCCTGCAGTGATTGTATCAACAAATCTGAAATACATACATTTATAAATTAATGACTAAACAAATTCAAAATGTCATTAGGCCAGTCGTAAATAACAACCTACCAAATTACAAAATGAAATAGGTCTGGTTAGTCACTCAATAGAAACCACCATGTGACCAACGTCTCTTGGTAACATGCTGTGTTGAGGGTGAGCAATTGAAAGAAATTGGGAAAGGGGTGATCAATGAACAAGAATCATCTATTTGGTGCTGACCACTGAAAAAGTCTGAACGCGAACGTTACAGGACACAAACTAAGGGATCAATTTACCATAAACTTACATTGGAAATGAAACCCTTCCAAACCTATTTTTTGCGATGGGGGTGGGATTAAAAAGACAAACAAACAAACCGTTCTTCCCGGATATAATAAAAAGCGAATGTTTAAATTTTCAGCCCTCTAACCCCTTTATTGGGGCCTGTACGCGTGACATATGCATACATAGAGAACCAATTAAAAATGGGAGTAGGTATGTTGACAGTTTTGGTTGATAGTTTCTAACAGTACAGGGGACACATTTATCTGTTTTGACAGCCATATTTATATGAAATCGTGTGAATAGTACCAAGTCTTTCTGTGGACAGGACACACCCACACACGCACACATGTGCTTGAATGTACTTTCACAAAAGTCCTGGGATTCTCGAAAGACCATATATAAAACCCTACATACTACCACATAAGCTTCAAGGAACATAGATTTGAATCAAAAGGGGAAGTACGTCCAGTTCAAACCGGTATTTATATGCATATAGTCACTCAATAGAAACCGTCAGGTGACCAATGACTTTTGGGAGCATGCACAGCCGCCGGTAATCCAAAAGCCCAAATAACTATTCTAACTCCAAATTCTCATCTTGTTCATTCATGGTCTGTATCTGCTCTATTTGTTTCTTTCAATACGACGATTACATCATTAAGAAATGAATATAAGATCTGACAATATGATTATGAATTGCATTATGCTATAATTAAACTCTCATTTGAAAAGACCTTCCAGTAGTACACAGTGAATGTATCATTCGGCCAAGACAAAGTAAATAGAATAGATAAATGAAGAAAATTGGGCTGCAGCAAGAATTGAACCTGCAACTGATACAGTAACCACTTCACCATAGCCTCACTCTTACCATTGAGCTAAACAGACCCAAATGACAGTTTTAATTATCATCGCGTTTATTAATGGTCTCTTTCTACACTCTCTCTCTCTCCCCCCCACACACACGCATATATATATATATATATATATATATATATATATATATATATATATATATATATTATATTGTGTCATCACACAGACAGCTGTTTCATTGGATTACAACTCTTCAGTGTGGCTATAGGCAATCTATTATCCAATCCAGTACCACGAGGCAGGATTCAAACCTTCGCTTCATTCCCGGAGACTACCGCTGAGCCCCGGAACTGGAGGTCAGTAAGGATGAATTTAAGCGATATATTTATTTAGTTTAAATTCCTCATCCACCAGAGTGCTCTATTCCTATGGAAGAGCATTGCATAAGCTTACAAAGAACTAGTTACCTCACTTAAAGAGTGCTCAACCCTGAATAGAGGAATGTTAATCATATATATATATATATATATATATTCTGGTGGATACTCACGACGGATTTGTCTGACGATCTTTCAATCAAAAGATCGTTAAACAGTTCTGTCATGTGTATCAATCAGTATAAAGATTATACTGACACTATTTAAAAATATCGAGTATTTTTCCCATAAAACAACACATTACTTACAACAATTAATTATGTATAGAATTTGATAGTTTGTAGAGGAACAAAATATTCATCATTAAACAGTTGTTCGAAATTTTTACCAAATTGGAAAAAGCGAAAAAGCTTGACATGTCGCACAAATGACACTGCAGGAATTGAACGAACTAGGTTACGAAACTCTACCTCACCCTGCTTACTCACAAGATCTCTCTTCGCCCGACTACCACTTTTTCAAGCATTTTTTTCTACTTCCTACAAGGGGGAGTCTTCAGCAACCAATAAGCCGCTCAAAACGCCTTCGAAGAATTCATTGGTTCCAGGAATCCGGAATTCCATGCGTCTGGAATAAATTGACTTGTTTCTAAAGCTTTAAAGTTGAAGGCGGAAAACTGCAATTATTTTTGCATCAACCTAATACATAGTGCAACAATAAAGGTTGTTCGACGTGACGACGCCACTTCATTCAAGTGGGGATGAGACATGGGGGAGCAACGTCAGGGGAAGCCAAGCTAAAGGTCGACCGAGGAGCCTTGATTGTGGATAATTCGTAACTGATTCTATCCAGGGAACAACAAATGAGGAACACATTGTTGCAATATGTCACACAATATCAGCAAGCTGACGGCACGCCCTTATATGAGAGGGATCCTGACAGCTATTAAATTCAAGGGGGGCAAGGAATCTGTCCCCCCTCCCTATATATCATATTCTCTGTTTATGAGCTCTGAATCATATAAAAACAGTTAGTATATATATATATATATATATATATATATATATATATATATATAATGTTCGGAAAGTAACTACGTATTTTTGTGTTTAGAAAGCACATTTCACTGCTATGAATTAAAAGCCAACCAATCAAGGTAAGATCAGGGTTAAATGGTTTGGAACGACGTCTGTATTTAGTTCATCATCTTTTCTATCCAATTGTGTGTCGTTTATTGTATATGGTGAAGATTTGCCCCATGGAGGATAGAGCAATATATTCGTCATTGCTTGTTGTATGAATTTCGATAGTAGAGAACTGAGACGCAGACGAAGAAAAACATTTGTGAAGTGTAACCCTGATACAGTAAATATTCGTAAATGCCAGCTGCGGTTCGAGAGGTTACCAAACGGCGATTGTGTTTTTGAAATAACGTAATTACTTTCCAAACACCCTCATATATATATATATATATATATATATATATATATATATATATATATATATATATATATATATATATATATATAATTTAGAACATTAAGAAATGGATACACAATCTGACACAATGATTTTGAATTGTGTTATATTATACTGAAAGTCTTATTTGAAATGAACTGTTATTTGGACAAATGATACATTTACCGCGTAAAAACGTGAAATAATTCCGAATACGAGTTTCGATATAATATAACGCAGTTTATATATTTATATATATATATATATATATATATATATATATATATATATATATATATATATATATATATGTATATAGAAAGAAATGAATTTTATTTTCTACACTCATTCCTGTCTATGTGCCTCTCATATGTTTGCCAGTACACACACACACACCCACACACACACCCACACACACACACACACATATATATATATATATATATATATATATATATATATATATATATATATGTGCCTCTCATATGTTTGCCAGTACACACACACATATATATATATATATTATATTATATACATATATATATATATATATATATATATATATATATATATATATATATATATATATATATATATATGTGTGTGTGTGTGTGTGTGTGGGTGTGTACTGGCAAACATATGAGAGGCACATAGACAGGAATGAGTGAAGAAAATGAAATTCATTTTTTTTCTATTTTTATAAATATTCCCTGACCGGTGTCGAATATACAGCCATTTTCAAAGGGAGAAAGCGAATGAATGTGGGCCGGTAATATCAGTTACAATTTGTAGTTTTTCTTTTCCCACCTGGTTTTCTTTAGATGATCTCATGTATTTCATTTACTTAAGCGGATATATTCAACATATATCAACAGATATCATCTTTTATTACTATGTTGTTCCTCAGGTCAAGAGAAGTTAGTGTTGAGTGGCGGAAATGTTGTATAGTGTTGGATTTTAGATTTTGTTTGGCTTAAGTACTAAAATTTGCAAGGAAATTTTCGTACATTGTCAATAGCTTTTACATTTGTAGATAGTTCAAATTTTCTTGTAATTAAGTTCTAAACGCGCAAGATTCCCACTGAATCTTTTATATATCAAGTATCAACATTGATAATAATAGTTTGTTTGATGTTTATATTTGATATGTAGAAGTATTATGATTGAATTGGAATGGGTTATAGCATGGGTAATGTAGGTATAAAGTGTGTACTTATGTAAATGTAGCATGTTTGTTAATGTATTAAGAGGAGTATGATATAATATTTTCAGTTTGGTTCAGTTCGTTATTGGGACCATTGGGGGAAATTGTTTTTGATCTGGAAATCCATCTTGCAATTAAAAGGTCCGTGAAGTGTTATTTGTCTAGTTTTTTCTATTCTTTCTATGATGAAGTCATGGTCAGCTCGTGTGAAGACACGGTCTGCCAATTCAAAATGCTGCTCTACTTGTAATAGGCTGTTGAGGTCTATCGATTTTATTTGGTATCTATAGTTGTTTAAGCTATAATAGAAAAGCCACTGATTTTCCTATGTACTGTTTGGAGCTATTTCAATTTTCCAATATATTGTTTGGAGCCACTTCGATTTTCCAAGTTATTGTTTGGAGCCACCCCGATTTTCCAGTGTATTGTTTGGAACCACCCCGATTTTCCAATGTATTGGAGCCACCCCGATTTCCAAATGTATTGTTTGTGTATTCTGAGGTGGGTAGATCACGTTTTTTACTTTTGCAATTAGATTTGTGGTAAATGTTATGGGTTTTCTTAGTTATTGAACCAGTGAAGGAATTCATAAAGTTGAGACGTTTGCAGCATAGATCTTTTTCTTTATTTTCGTCGCATGGTTGACATACTTGCACTGTTTCAATAATAACTTAATCGTTTTAGTGTTACTGTTTATAATACCTCTAACATTTTTTAGGTCGATGGTTTGTTGACATCTCTGACTTCCCCGGAATATATTTTTCAATTCAGGTTCAAGTTGAAGAATTTTCCCAGCGCTTCCTTATTATTTGAGATAGTGGCGGAAGAGTGTTGTTAAATATTGTTATAATAGATTCGATTAGTTTTTCCTTTAGTTGTTAATTTAATGATATTTTTGGGGGGATGATTTTTGCTTTGTGAATCTGTTTTTCGATCATATGTCGGTCATATCCTCTATTGATGAATTGTTGTTTGAGTGTGTCACTATGTTTCTTAAATTCCTCATCAGTGGATCAGATCCTTCAGAGTAGAAGTGCTTGTGAGTGAGGTAGGTTATTTATGAGGTGTTTGGGGTGGGGGATTCACAGTAAAGGTATGGGTCTCCATGGATTTAGTGCTGAGAGTTATTTGCAGTTGTCTGTTTACATCTATGTATATAAGGGTGTCTACATTGTGTTATTTCTTCATGATCAAATTTGATGGAGTGTTTCATTTGTAGATTTGAGAGGAATTTCTTAAGTTTTGTTTCTTCGCCTGTATATATTAAGAGTATATTGTCTTTATATCTAGCATAGAAAAGGCAATAAACTCATGCCACAGTCATTGATCGGGAAGAAATGTTTTCATTGAAGTTAAAGTTGTTCAGTGTTAAAATATGGTTCTTGGGGTATTTATTCCTTCTGTATTAGGTTCTTATATTGTTTTTGTGTCTAAGCATTCCCTAAGGGCTTATGTACATTCATCGCGTTTGATATTAGAAAATAGTGATCTCACATCCGTTATGACGAGAACTGTGTTATGTAGTAATGGGTTTGTGGTGATCCACGTATTTTAATTTGTAATATAGTAGTTGATTTAGAAGGTAACTAGTCAACCCAGATTCTTCCTTTTGTGTTTTTGAGAGTAGGTAGAAACAAGCCAGTCTGGTGTTTACGGGTTCAAGTGTATCTAATGTTTTTTTGTCGATCATATCATTTGTATGCATTTCATTTCGCAAATTGATTATAATTTCTTTGTGTTGTGTGTTGGGGTCATATGCGAGTACTTCGAGATACTTTTCAATGCCCCAAATGACGATAACCCCACCCTTATCTTTTCAGGTTATGATTATGTACTCTCTTTCTGCGAGTTTTCTGGGTGCTTCTCGTTGATTTACGATCCAGTTGTCTTCTGGTACAGGTCGTTTCTCGTGGTTATAATGCTGTCGTTAATTGCTATTTCAAATGTTTGTTTTGTCATGTCAGTATTATTGGGGGTGAATGATTTGTTAGATACCTTGACCGGTTCTAGGATAGTGGGTTCATTGTTTTCAGATCTACCATAATTCGCTTTTGATTCAATTCTACTCTTCTTAGTATATATATATATATATATATATATATATATATATATATATATATATATGTATAGGTATAAATTTATGTATACATTAAAAATTGTTTTATTTTGTGGTGCTCAATGCATGGGTGTAGAGCAATTATACAAAAATGAATATGTTTCATGTTCCAGTATATATATATATATATATATATATATATATATATATATATATATATATATATATATATATATATATATGGTGAATTTAATAGACAATATGGCAACTGGAAAGTTTATAGAATGAATCGTATTTATGTTTCGTTGTCAAAAAAAACAGATTCTCGAAAAACCCAACACAAATAAATACGATCCATTTTCTGAACTTTCATATTCCTATATTATTACTGTTAAATTCATCATTATGTAGGATAAATATCATCCATTTCTTCAATATATACATATATATATATATATATATATATATATATATATATATATATATATATATATATATATATTGAGTTAAAATAAATAGGAATAAAGGGCATAGAGGTGCCCCCAAGGACATGTCCCGCGTATCCAAAAAATCATTCATAGTGTTGCCTCATTTAAATGTGAGCGTGCGCACTCGATACATGATCATTTGGTTACATGGTACATATCCTGAGGATCCTCTATGGTCTGTCTCTGTCAGTTTCACCCTCTCTTTCTCTCCAATATATATATATATATATATATATATATATATATATATATATATATATCAAATATAAGTGTATATTTGAAAAATATATAAAGCAGGACACATACTTTATGTATACATATCTATCTATCTGGTTTCCAGATTAAATCGTATCTTTTCTGGCATGTCTGTAATTAATCAAACACAAAACATTTGTACTTTAAGAGAGTAGGTAAAGGAAAGGAAAATCGAATCGAATCGAGGAATCTATAAAGTTACAGCCCTGGTTAGTTACTCAATAGAAACCCTTACGTGACCAACGTCTTTTGCCAACATTCCGTATTAGGGTTGATCAATTAAAAGAATGGGAATAGAGCGGATCCATGGATCAGTAACGTCTCCAGCCTTCTGTTGCATCTTTAAAAAGTCCGTATTTGCAAAAAACAAGAGTTAAATAAACAATTTAGCATACATTTTTATGAGAAAATGAACAATTGAAAAAAAACATTTACTAGACATCATTATCACCATTGATTATAAGTCCACTGCCGGTCTAAAGCCTTTCTCATCTTCTTCCATGATGACTGCGATTGCTCTGACCTCTACCTTGTCTTACCTCACACCTTTATATCTCATCTCTTCACCTTGTGTCTGGCGTTTTCCTACTGCGTATACTATCCCATGGGCACTATTTAGTTAATCTTTTGTTCCATCTGTTGTTTTCTCTTCTTTGCCAAGTATCCAGCCCATCTCAATTTTTGCTGCTTAATCATTTGCATATCATCGACTCTAGTCATCCCCAGATTCATGATAATATTTTTCTATCTCTCTGAGTTATACATGGCATTGCTCTTTCCATGGCTCTTTGTACAATTTTAATTTGACTTTCAACTCATGCTTTGAGCCTATTGATAGATACCCTTCAATATGGCTCTATTCATATCAAATGCTTTCCAGACGATCGTTAGGCGTCGTTTTATTCTGCTTCATGGTCTTTCTCTAACTTTATTATCTGACTTTAATGAAAAAATTCACGTCTAGTCAAAAAATTGACATTGGTTTTTATATAATAAGATATGGAAATTTTCCCGAGCAATGAAACACAAATCACTCAAGTTCCAACATCATAAAATTCTTCATTGACCTCAAATTGTGTTCACCTTTCTTTAAAAAAAACGATTCTTTTATTTCTTGATTTTAAAACTTGTTACTTTTCGTTACTCGAGTCCAAATAAAAACAAAAATGTAATGATTTTCGCTTCAATTATTTAAATTGTTCATATATTCATTAATTTTGTCACTTTATAACTTTTTTTTAACAATTCTAACAATTTCTTTTCTCTTTTTGTCTTCATCGTCTTCTGATGATTTTTCGATTTTTAAAAAATAATTTTTTTTAAGCCAAACTTTTTCCGCGCAAAAATTCCACTTCATTAATTAATCGACTGATGGACTCGTTAGCCAATTAACAATTATCAAACGTCCTCCTGACCTGAGACTATTTTTCTTCTTCTTCCTCCTCTTCCATTTTCTTCATCTTTTTCTTCACAATTTCCTCTCTTCATAAGTCATTAGTTTCTTCTACATCAGGCTTCTTTTTCTTCTTCGTTGTCCTTTTCCTCTGTTTTTTTCTTTCTGTTTATTCTCTTTTCAAGAATCTTTCGTTTCTTTATCATCATTTCCTTTTCTTCTTCACCCTTATTTTTCATTACCATTATTCTCCTTGTTTTTTTGTTCTTTTCTGTTTTCTCTCTTCAAGAGTCTTTTTTTCTTCTTCGCATTTTCTCTTCATCACTCCTATTTTTTTTTATCCTCCTCCTTCTTATTGTTCTTGTTCGTATTCTCGTTCGTTTCATCGTTGTTATTGTTGTTGTTGTTCTTCTTCTCTTTTTCTTCTTTTTTCTCTTACTCTCTTTAAGAGTTTTCCATTTCGTCAATATGTTTTCTTCTCTATCACCGTCCATCTTTTTCTTCTTTTTTTGTTCTTTTTCCAAGCGTCTTTCGTTTCTCGTTCATCATCATCATCATCATCATCATCATCATCATCATCATCATCATCATCATCATCATCATCATCATCATCATTTTTTTTGAGCTTGTTCTGTTTTTTTTTTCTTCCGTTTTCTTGTGAGTATTATTTACTATTTTCATCTCATTCTTTTTGTCTCTCCACACTTTTTCGTTTCCTCCTACCTTCTTATTCGTTCTCCTCTTTGGTTTTCTTTTCTTTTCCATGCTTCTCTTCTCTTCTCTTTCCTCTACATTCGACATCTCTGATGTTTCATTGACCTTCCTCTTCTCCTTTTACTCACTTAAACAAAATTTATGTCCGAAACTTCTTTGCTTTCCATTGGTACCAACCAGCTAATTTGAATACATTCCCAATGTTTTGAAAGAAGAGACATTACATCAGCTCGTATCTTTGGAAGAGGATGAGAGAGAGAGAGAGAGAGAGAGAGAGAGAGAGAGAGAGAGAGAGAGAGAGAGAGAGAGAGAGAGAGAGAGAGAGAGAGAGAGAGAGAGAGAGAGAGAGAGAGAGAGAGAGAGAGAGAGAGTATCAGGCAAATTAAAACATGCGCGTATCACAGTCTCACACTCATATACGCATAACACCGACAGATAGATGAAACACACACACATACACACACACTACGCTAGACAGACAGATAGATATAAAACGTAATTGAAAGCAAGAAGGGAACATACACATAGATTGATAGAAAACATGCACATGTACACACATGCACATACACATGTATATATAGGCAATCTTTGAATGGCTAAAATGGCTAGATTTTCAAGTGACTGGCTTTAAAAATGGTTAGATTTTATTTCCATTAAACAGTCTAGTTAAAAATGTTATGTACACCAAAAAGACTTATACAAAGGCCCCAAAGGTATAATTATGCGAACCATTGCTCAGATAACAATACAATAATGAAATAAGAGAGTTAGTGTTCGGGATCAGTTTTAGGGTTAGAGTTTAGGGTTAGGTTTTGGATCGAAGTTGTATGAATCAGTTACGGAACAGATGAAAACAACTAATTTGTCATTATATTGATTGTAGTTTTGCCACTGATGAGATATTTTACGTCGTCCAAAAAGTGATAAAAGCCCAGAACTACATGCGTATTGACAGATGCCCAGAAGAGAGAGAGAGAGTGTAGTGAAAGGAAGAGAGAGAGTAGTGTAAAAAAGAGAGAGAGGGAGAGATAGGGAGAGAGGGAGTAGTGAAAGGAACAGAGAGAGAGAGAGAGAGAGAGAGAGAGAGAGAGAGAGAGAGAGAGAGAGAGAGAGAGAGAGCTAGTGAGCACACACGCAAACACACCGATAGATAGATTGATAGATAGATAAGCAGACAGACAAGTTTGGTTAGTCACTCAGTACGAACTCTCACGTGACCGACGTCTTTTGGCAGATTTCATGTTAGGTGGGATCAATTAAAAAAATGGAAAAGGTGTGATCAATGAATCATCATCATCATCAGTCTTTTAACGTCCGTCGTTGGACATAGATCTTCCCCAGGATCAATGAATTAGTTACTTCTTTCTCCTTTTGTTTGGCAGTGATCATTAAAAACGTCTGCATTAAAAAAAACCATGTGTCAAGGGACAAATTTAAACTTACATTGCAGATTGAACCATCCTTTAAACCCTATTTACGGGGGATTTAAAAAACAAAAACAAACAAAAAACAAAAAAATTCTATTCTTTCTGGGCAAAATAGGAAATAAATGTTCACATTTTCAGCCCTCTAACTACAATGTTGCAGACTGCATGAGTGACACTCACATAGATAATCAGCCAGCCAGAAAGACCCACTTAAAAACCGAAGAAATCTATGTTGAGAGTTTTGGTGACAGTATCGGTTGACAGCTTCTAATAGATAAGTATAAATACTGATATAATCTGACTGAAATAAAACGATAGATTTGAACAGATTGAGATAGAAAGATATAAATACAGTTATACATATATTACATGAGTATCACATATTTCACTAAAAATCAAATACGTACAAAGCAAGACGAAAGAATTAAACACTCCTATTTACCTGAAGGCGTGACTACTTCGAAAATCAGCATTCAAAATCCTAGACGTTACCTGGACTCAATCATTGACTACGTGGGCCGAAAACGTTCATTTTGGTTCCCATCACCAAGCAGAAAGAAAGAATTAAAGAAAGAAAAATATAGAAAGAAAGAAAGAATGAATAAAAGAAAGAAAGAAAGAAAGAAGTAAGTACAGCGTAAAAGTAAATGAGAAAAAAAAAGTAAAGACAGTAAGAAATGAGAATAGGAAGAAAGAGAGACGGTAGAATTGGATTAAAAAGAAAGAAGAAGAAAGATAAAAAAAGTAGGAGGAAATAAGGGAAGAAAGAAAGAAGAAAGTAAAGAAGGGAATAAAAGAAAAAAGGAAGAGAGAAAGGAAGAGGGTAAGATTGACTCAATGAAAGGATGAAAGGAAGAAAGAAAGAAAGAAAGAAAGAAAGAAAGAAAAGAAGAAAAGGCTGGACGAAATAACAGAAAGAAAGAAAAGCAGGAAAAAAGGAAGCATAAACGAAAAAAGAAGGAAGGAAAAATAAATTATCAACGTCTGTTTCTGAATCAAATAATATTCTGTTGTTGGTTGACTCTCTATAAATTGTTTGTTACGCACAATCCACCGTCTGCTGCAATGGTAACTACGAAAACCAACGTCCTTTTATTTTTAATGACCTTCTCTTAAAGGAAAAAATCCAATGTATTTCAATGAAAAAAATACAATTTTTTTATTTTGATTTCAAAGAAAAATATTATTAATTTCCTTTTGTAGCGTAAATGTTGAATTAGGTTTTTTCGTGCGACAATAATTCCCCGAGGTAATTTCGTTTTATTCTCAAGGGACATTCCAAAAGAAACAAACATTTTTTTGATTGATTTCGCAAACCCGGAATTTCTTTGATAGAAATATTCCTTAATGAATTAACCAGAATCGGCAAAAGAAATGTAAACAACTCCATAAGCAAACAATAACAATTAGTTACAACTAGTAAAACAGCAGTAAAAATACCACAAGAAAAAAGAAATAAATAAACAAAAAAGCACTTAGAGAGTGCAAACCTTTGCCAACACCATTGTCACTAAAAACTGAATTGAAATTAGTTCGGAGATAGCTACTATGCAAGGGAGGTAACAGCAAAAAGAATCCTGGATCCACCCCCAAAAAAATAATCAATTCTTTTTTTACTCATAAACCCCCCCCCCCAAAAAAAATGACTTTCGTAGCGGTACCGATTCTTCAATGGCATACCTTCCGGGATATTTCGTTGATATTCATCCAGAACTTTTGGAAGTATTGTGTGGACAGACAGACAGACATATACGGGTAAATACATATGTCTCTTCCAACTTTGCTAGCAATGGTAAAAAATAGACGGAAGACTCGAGGGATAGACACACTCTGAAAAAAGTGACAGAGAGAGAGGGGGTGAGAAGGATGATAGTAAAGGCTAAAAAGGAGGAGGAAGATAAAGAATTGCCAGGGAGATACAGAGAAAGATTTTAGAAAAAAAATGATGAACAGGAAACACACACACACACACACACATATATATATATATATATATATATATATATATATATATATATATATATATATACAAGTTGTGGGCGGCATAGCAAACCTATTGTTCATTTTATGATGAAAGTACTAAATTTGGTACAAATATCATCAGCAGTCTTTTAATGTTCATCGTTGGACATAGATCTGCCCCAGGATTCGCCGTATCTCTCTAACATGTGCGTCGCAGAGCCAATACTCTCAGAATTTGTCTTGTTCGTCTCTCAATCTTGTATTCTGCCGGTGTCATTTGCACATGTGAATTCTGACGATCTATGTTTTGAGTTTTGTTGTCAATCAGTTGTCTGCCATTCTTGCAACATGATTAGCCCATTGCCATTTGAGTTCTCGAATGGATTCTATGATGTCCCGGACTCTTGTTTTCTCCTTGATATATTGTGCTGTCTTATGATTCTTTGATGTGCAGTTGCATGCTTCTCAGTTTTATGGTCGGTTTTATGGTTTGCTTCCATGTTTCAGCTCAATAGGTGACTATCAGGAGGATGCATTGGCTGTATACCTTTTCTAGGACTAATGGGATCTTCTTGTTCTTGAGGGTTGAGCTTTCTCTGTCGAAGGCTTGTCATCCAAGAGTGATTCGTCACTTGATTTTTCCTTTTTTTGAGGATTTCATGAAAACCATTTCATTGACCTTGGTAGATGTAGTGGTCTACTTTTTCCGATTCTGCATCTTCGATTTCGATGGTTGTATGTTTATTTCCAACGTGATTGTTGCACATGACCTTTTTTTTTGCTGAAGATCATGTGGAGGCCGACTTTCTTGCTGTCTTTGTTCAGTTCATCTAACATTGATATATTTAGTAGAAATCTTGATCTTGGGTTATTGCAGGTTAGCATTCCGATGACCATGGCAGCCATTTTTCAAAATGGTTGCTAGCAGTTACTAGCATGGAATATTTCGGCCATCCCAAGCTGCTGTTTACAGCGCATGTATTTACGAAATGAAAAATATGTTTTATCAAAATATAAGGCAATGATAAATGAAAGAAAACAATAAAATGATCAGATCTTATCAACATACTACAGTGATAACCCTATTGAACCGTAACAGTAGCAAGTACAGTTATGTATCAACATTACAGAAGTCATTAATTATGCTTCTTAATATCGTTGAAAAGACCAAAGTAATTACTGTAAATTATCAAAACCACTCTATGAACACATCTCAATCATATTAATTGTTCATCATGGCAACTCAACTTGGTATGGTACTTTGATGTTTGAGTAAACGAGAGATCACATTTATCCTTGTATAAGCTAGGGCAGCCTTATCGTACTTGCTCTTCCTGCAACCACTCCTGCTGCCACGAGAGTCCAGCTTGTAACAAGATTTTCCTCCTAAATATGACCATCCTGGTAGACTGCTCTCTTAGGGTACTCCTTTAGATCAGCTTGGGCATCTGCACCGATTTTTCTGTGGAAAGAGTTTCCTCCTATCATTGCCCATCTTGGTAATAGTGCTGGTTCTGTCAAAAAGGAGTGTGATAAATCTTTCATTAATGTTCATCGCATCCTCTAAGATCTTTTGGTCTATTTGCCAGCATCAGTTGTTCATCTGTCAGTTCCATCAGTGACTTTCATACTGACCATACCCTCGCCTATGTCCACTGAAACAGGATCCAGTGTTGAAGCATGTCAAAACATTGGACATTAGAAGCGCACATGACATCTTTGGTCCGAATGCTGGCTCAGTTAACATCAAGCTGATAGATGACGTTATACACAGCCAGGACCACAGCATCAGTGTCAACAGTGTGAATCTGGTGGTGATTATACTGTGTAGTGTAGGATACATGCAATAGCATACGACTATCAGCTCCTTCATGACAGAATAGAGACAAGGTGTAGAGATCCTGTAGCAGCTGTGTTCTGAGCACCCCCTTCTCGACTTCTTCGTCTTTCAGAGCGACAGAAGAAAGGCTTTGGATAGTGAAACTGAATAGTTCTGCCATATTGCTGTGAACCAGCAGAGAGTTCTGTCAGTTTCCTGCTATGGTGTATGCTCCCTTTCCACGCTTGGCCTTTGCCGTGCTTTCCAGGGTGTCATTATGTAAGTGACACGCTGGACAGCTGAGAAGAGCTTCATGGGATGAATACCTGCTGGTCATATCCATCAAATGACTTGGCACCTGCTGGCTTAATCATATGAATGATGGTAGTTCTATCAAGAACTACGCAGATAGTATCAGAGATTTTAGTTTGAGCTATAGACAGGTTGTTTGGACTCCATCAGAGAGTGCTGGTGACCGTGCTTAATTCTCTGAAAGAAGTCCCCCAGGTTTCCATCTAACGTTGAGTTGTGAGAACAACTCCACACCACTTTTCATTTATGTCAGTTGCTCCATTTCAACCGGTTGCAGCAGAATGTTTTATCAAGGGGCTTTGTTCTTTTCCCTTCGTGAATACTCGGAACTGTTGTTGTCATCTGTGCCTTCTTAACTCTATCCATTGCCGATGGATCCACGTTCACTTTGATGTCAATAAACATGCAGGTCTTCGCTCTCCTCTTCGAATAGGTTGCCCAGTTCTGGCAAATGAGAGAACATCTCTAAATGCTTTCTGCGCACTTGCTTTTCTTTCTATGAGCTGGTGTATATCTTCAAAGTCTTCAATCAGCGCTGTAATCAGAAGGTCAACTACCAACTACCCTTCCATCACTCTTTATGCTCGTATCATTTTGCTCAGGTGCTTGATCGATGGGAATTGTCAGAAAGACTTTTGAGTGGTGCAATTGCTTGCATTAAATTACCTGGAAATATCTTGGTGACTCGTTGGTAGTCCATTTATGTCACGGATATGACATACCAGCGGGCATAATTGTCCAGGGCAAAGAACCGGGGACGAACTCTGTCAAAGCATCAATCGAGGTGCGTGCTGAATGACGTGTTGCACGAAAGATCTCATCGCTTTTGCCTCGGGAAACCTGTTTTTTTCCTTACCAGCTGCTCTACGCCTTAAGCTATGAGAGCCCCAGGAACGACAGAAGATCAAATTCAAGCTCATGAGTGAGTTCTTTATTTGTTTCGAGGATTTAGATTATATCCGTTATTGCAGGTGGTTCCAATGGGATAGGAAAGTTTGACCAAGTGCTGGTAGCCGGGAGGGGTTGAGTGTGTAATGGTCAAATAACCAGAGAGAAAGGGGGAGAGAGAGAGAGAGAGAGAGAGAGAGAGAGAGAGAGAGAGATGGGGGAGGGTAGAGGAGGAGAGGGAGAAGTTGACAGAGACAGATAAAGAGGGAAAAGAGAGAAATAGGAAGGCGGAAAGGGAGAAATTAAAAACTAGAGAATGACAGAAAGAAAGAAAGAAAGAAAGAAAAGAAAGAAAAAAGATGAAAGATGTAATTAGATAGCTAAATGGACAGATAACGACATAAGAGGAAGAAGGGAAGAGAAGGAGGGAGAGAGGTGAAGAAAAGTTAGGAAAGAAATAGGGGAAGAGAAACGGAGAGAGAGAACAGAGGAAGAAAGAAAACGAGAGAAGGAGAGAAATAAAAAGAAGAAAAGGCTTGATAGAGAGAAAGAGAGGGAGAGAGAGAGAACGAAATAGATGAAAAAAGAAAGAAGAGGAGGGGAGAGAGAAGAATAAGAATTAAAATGAGAGAAATAGAACTAAAAAAATTGACCACAGAATTGAAGTGATTAGTGTCCTTACGGTGGCTACGGCTTCAGATGTATCTGCTTTGGCTCCACATATCACATTATTTCTTAATTGGCGAATAGACTTGAAGGCGAAAAGCGCCCAAAATGGCGTCACTTACTTCACTCCAGGCTATCCTACTCATAGCTAAAGGAAGAGATGGATTCATGCTTTTTGCAAGGTCAATAGAGCAAAGTGAAGAAGAAAGACTCGAATGTAACTGATCAGCCTTATCTTATAGTGTCCATTACGCATGCCCAGGCTGTTGTATACTGAATGACGTGGATGTTTAGCAAAAACTCATTGACTGACGCCGTAGAACCCGATAACGAGAAGCAGACAAGAGGAAAGAAAAAGCAAGATATGATAGAATAAAGAAAAGAAAAAAACAAAACAACACTGCATTGAAAAGAAAGAAAATATACGAATGCAAAAATTGGAAATCTGAAATAAATCCAACGATGATTAATGAAATTTCGAAAAATATAACGAAGTGAAATTAATAATAACTCACCATCGGAGTTAATAATTGAACAACCGTAACGTCAAAAAGTCATGTAAAAGAAATCCACTGAAGAATAAATATGGTCAAGATAAATTTTATTTATGACATCAGTGGCGTTTTCTACAGAAAAATATAAAATAGGATAAAACACATCTAGGAATATCTTGATTCTGGAGAATACCCACCTCAGGATAAAGTCTATAATTTAAAATACAACAGACAACCAAGGAAGGTCAGAGGTTACAAATGAAATGTTATGATAAAACACTAAAAATACGAAGGATTTCGTCCTAACTGACCAGAATACAAAGAGTTTGATGGTTCTCCTTCTGGGCAGTCAATTACGATATTCACGTGATATAAATCTCTTTGGTACAAAGGCACGTGTCTCTATGTTCAGTACATAGCCGATAGAATGCTAAGAAGGTATATTATGATAATGCTTATTACATGTTTCCTTAGAGAACAACAGGAAGGTCAACTCTGATTCTGAAACTAGGAAGCGGAGCAGCTGAATGCCAACTGACTTCCTTCTGGCCGATGCTGAATATAAAGCCCGTTTTCCTCTGGACTACATCCGCGAGGCTGATTCTATCAACGTTGTATCCCTGGCTTCGCCTAGGCTTACGCCCTGGAATGGTCGTTTCAGTGTCTGCTGAGGCAGGAAGAGGCCCTCCATCGAAGAAAAGGACCCTCAGCGTTCAGATAGTCCAACATTTGTAAATCAGGCCATCAACAGTGTCCGTTTTTTGGTTAAAATATTATGAGTAAAAAGGCTGTTGGGAATGGGACCGATAAAACAGTGTCAATTCAAGTGAATTCTATGTGACACTTTTTATACAACCTTTCGAACTGCCTTGAATAGCGCGGTTTCGATTAGTGCGGGTTGTAATGTAGTACAGTTAAGATATTGCTACACAAATTAATGTCAGCAAGTAAAACCGAAAAAGAAACATTGAATCGTAATGATCTTGACCAGTACGGAACATTTGGAACGAGTTAACCGCACTATTCAAGGTATAAATGTACTTTAGAAGTTTTCATTGGAGGATACGCTCATTATTATTAATTTTTCCTGCTATCTACCTTCGCCTTAACTGCTGTTTCCTTTTATCGCAGCTAAACTCAGGCTGGGTTCCCTTCAGTAGTGAGTAAATAAATCTATTGCGGATATCGGAATAAAGAATTAGTTCCAGGTGAGAATCGAACTCACAACCCTCTAGACCGAGCCGATCTTACCTCTATTTCGCTCGGTTTTGAAATCCAACTCAAATGAACCTATCAAATTCTGCACAGGTATAACCTCAAAATAAGGAATTATATTACACACACACACACACACACACACACACACACACACATACACACATATATATATATATATATATATATATATATATATCAAGTGATTTGGGTATTTACTGGGCGATCATCCCAAGTTTGTTCATTCCTGCAGGCTCCTTGTAGGCCACAAACAAGCGTCTGCCGGATTTCCTGCTCTCAAGCAGGGTTCTGATATACCAGGTCCCTACCCTGGTTCAGTCCTTGAAAGGTATTTCTGCGAACTGGCTTTCCGTAGACCAAAATAAAAACGTTTTAGCAACGAATCTCCCCGGTCAGTATCTCGCAGGAATGATTCCTGGAGCTGGTTTGATGCTGATTTGGTTTTGGTAGAAAGTAGATCTTACCAGGAGTAGTTGCTACCCCCCACCACCACGCTAACCCTGCTCCTTTAGCCAGGTTTGGAGCCGGTAAGAACCGGTAAGACCCAAAAGGAACAACTTGATGGTATTTAGTTCATTGTATTTTTTTTCAAGTGTCCACTCCTTCAAAAGCTTCTATGGAGTAGCAGCTCGTTGAGAATGCAATACAGCGTGGGCTGACGTCGTGTTTCCCTACTGAACAATACAAAACAAAATTAAGTTATTACAATGATAGCAATGTTAATGATTATGTTCTAAAAAGAAACGAAGATGCTAATAAATACCATGATTCAATAATAAAGACAATAATGAAAGTAAGAGAAGAAAAACATGAATTTTTAATGAAAATTTTGAAACAGAAAAAAAAAATTATAAACTTTTTTCTCTTTGCTCTCTTCTTGTTTTCGTTATTTTTCATTTATCTATTTATTTATTTATTCGTTCGTGTATTTCATTCATTATTTTTTTTCGATTATTCATTAATTTTTCTTCTCTCTTCTTTCTCAAAATGACAAAACGGAAAAGTAATTGAATGTTGAAAATCGAAAACGAAATTAAATAAAAAAATTATTAGAAGATTATTAAATATTATTAATAAGATTCTTTTCCTTTCTTTTTTTTCTCTCTTCCACTCATCCCCTCTCTTACGCCCGTTCCATATCTCTCCTCTCCTTCACCTCTCTCTCCTTCCATCTCTCGTCTCTCCGCTACCCTCCCTCTCACTCTCACACACTCTCCCTCTCTCTCTCTCTTGAATATTTGCGAAAAAATCAATTGTTGCAAAAATTGTTTTTCTGAACAATATATAAAAATTTCTGCTTCGAGTCTCTGCTGTGCCTCGGAGCGAATGAAGCTAAAACTTACAGCATGAACATAACACATTGACACACACACATACAATGACGCCTTCTCACTCACATACACACATATGGACACACTCACACAATTTCACATACATACATACAAATAGAGACACATACACATACATTAAAAACATAAATACATACGTCTTCTGATAGATGCAAGCATCTACTTATATAATGAACAGTGTGATTTTTTCTATTTCTCTGTCCATAGCAATCGACTCTTCCACCTAAAGGTAACATTTTTGCTGATAAAACTATTTCTGAAACAATGGACTCCTCCACTAAATCGAATTCAGTAGCTTTTATTAAAATATCATCCTATAGAAACATTCAAACATATCCATGATTTCATCTCATGGGGATTGACAAGTTTCATACACAAATAAATACGTACCATTACAGATGTAACAAAAACGTACATACACATCTATATACCTATATGGAATATTTACAAAAATCTTTGTGTGTTTCTAATTAATTCAACGTGATATTTACTCGATTATTTAGGTCGAAAAGCACACACGCATGCACACACGTACATTAATGCAAGAAGTATCCAGACTCTCATGTTATTTCTATTCAGCTTATTGTAAAACGTGCCATTCAGTAATTGAACGACCGTAGCGTTGAAATTTGAAGACATACAAAAAAAAAAATCTATCGAAGAATAAAAATGGTCAAAATGAAATTTATTTTTGACATCACTGGAATATATCTAAAATAGTGTAAAAACATCTAGAAACATTTAGATTCTGGAAAATCTAGATGTTATTAATGAATTATACCCGTCAAAACTAGACCCCTAGTAGGTCAAAAAGCAAATAAAAGATAAAAAATTTTGAAAGGGGTCTACTAGGTTACTGATGCCAATTTTCAAATCTGTAGACAAAACAGTATGACCAGGAGCTCTGCGATACACAAACATACGCACTTATAGAAGGGAATAAAACCTTTTGCCTCCTTCGGTAGTTGTTCAATCACACAATGATATTATGCCCATACACAAACGCTTACACATTCAGAAAAAACAACACACACACACACACACACACACAACATATACAATCATAAATACATTGCAGGGTACATACCATCAAAAATCGTCAACCAAAACTGTCAACACTTAAGTTTACTTTAAGGTAACAGTTTCTTCAGTTTTTAAATGGGTCTGGCTGACTGGCTGATTCTGTATATATGCATCACGTAGACAGACCACGCTAATGGAGCTAAAGAACTGAACATATGACTTCGTGATTTTTGAAAATTACCACCCTCAATAGGTTTTTGTGGGGTTGAGGATGATGGTGTTGAATTTGCAATGTAAGTTTGTGCTCAATAGATCCCTTTGTTCGCATACACACTTATTCCATTAAGATTCAGGCTTTTTAGTGATCACTGCCCAACAAAAGGTGAGACAAGTAACCTATTCATTGATTATCCTTTTCCCCATTTTTTTTAATTGATCATCTCCTACACGAAATGCTGCCAAAGCTGGTCATATGATGGCTTCTGTTGAGGGACTAACCAAACCTGTTCGAGATATTCATCATCTGGCTTTGTTAGACCTAGAGTTACTCAGAGATTGACCTGAACTCGCTATCAAGGGCGTTGCAGAGTCAGTATTTTCTGAACTTGTCTAGTTCATCAAGCAATTTTATTTTTTTCCGAATCAGAATAAATCAGCAGTCGTAAGTAAGGGGTTAACTTTGTCGCAGTCATTTCTGAAGATGAAGATGTCGACCTTAGAGTCCGTGGCTCACTTGTTCGGACACTCTATGTAATCTCATGAATCGAATATTTTATCAGGATTGATCATTGCATTAGAGAGAGACACCGAATGGCGATGAAAATCAATTACACATTTCATTTGGTTATCAAATATCGATTTTCTCTGTTTTTTCCTATTTAATTTCATGCTTTACGAGATTAGCCATAATATTGACGAAGGAATACCTACCTTGGGCAATGGTTCTTTTGCACATATCCCAGCGCCACTTTCACTTATCAAAACAGTTCTCTTTCGGGATCACTATTGGCTACCTGATCGTATTCTTTTACTCTCGTTCATGGTCTGGAATCATACGGAGCTAAATCTGAATCAATTCTTGAGGTGGGGTGGGGGTAACAGACCTGATGGATGCGATGTCCTCACCCAACACGTGATGTGAAGAGTTACTCATTTGGTCATTGTGAATGGACAGTCAAAAAAAGAAAAATGTTCACTCAATGGCGTTTCATTGCCGACTTAGTGACCACATGGGAGAATGTCTGTGAGGTTCATCCTGATTTTTGTCTAATTGCGTAACTGGTTCTCAAGATAATCAAAATGGCTAGATTCTTTCGGGTCAGACCTCGTATACAAAATGGAAATAACATAGTACCCTGCAAATAAACAAAAGGATGAAAGCAAATTTATTCACATTTTCTTGTCTGTTAAGTAAATATTCTAAACCGATAAGCATATCTTTCGGAGTAACTTTCATATATGAGAATCTCGCAGAATTTAAAGAAACATTATGATCGAATAGGATCCCATGAACGAAAGTGTGGTCGCCCCAAAAATTTATTTCCATACAGAAAGAAAAAAATATTGAAAAATACAGTAAAGCGTCCCGAATCTTTTCTGCGCTGTGGACCGGTTTAATATTGATCAAATTCTTCTGGACCGGCCGACGGATTCGTGTATTAATTACAACAGAAGGATAGGTGATAGGTCTGCAATAAGTCAATTATAAGTGGCTAATACGATCAATATCGTTTCTATAAGGGTAACCAAGTATTATTTGCAGTACAACAAGCATACTGTTGAATTATTATTGATATTCTGACTAGTCTTCACTCCATGTTAATTTCATTTGCTTTTCATTGTAACTCCCACACCGTCAGTCTATCGTGATTATTAAGCATCGTGGATCGGAATGAAGAATACGTCCATGCCGGGATTCGAACTCGCATTTATTTTCCTCAGGAAACCTGTCAACACGAAAGCAGTCTTATCGATTAGTCTACATCTGCCACCAGTTATAGTCATGTTTAGATTTTAATGACTGAAGCCGGTGACCTATGCAGAACTTTTAGGCCATTGTGCAGTTGATGCCTTTTAGACAGTCTTTTGTGACATGATTTGTTTGATTTTTTACCCACATGATTCGTTAACTATGAGCATGTCCACAAACCTTTAACAAATCGCAACATGACTCGATACACCGAGATTTCAAAATTTTACCAAACACGTACTAAATATTTGGAATTTATGGCCCCATGGGCAAACCTTTATACATATTAGACATTATATAGTATATATTTGGGCCTAGGGTAAAACATAGAGGATTAGAAATGAGCAGTTACAAAAAGAAGTTACTGGAACGATTTTGATGTTAAGATCCAAAGCGATGAATTTGTTCTATTTTACAAAGAAATATTGCCAAATAATACCGTTTCTTGCAAGCCAGGCAATATATACTTTGCTGAACGGTACTGGTTCGTGGTCCAATGGTTGGAGACTACTGCTATAAAAGACAATGAAAAACTGAAACAAATTAATAATATGAGAGAGAAAGAAAACAAAAGTCAATGAAATTTGTTCTACAAAAACACAACCAGTGAATATTGTATAAAAATGTCATTAATTCTCATCATTTGGAATCTTCTGGAGTTGTTATTTTTCAATTTTCAAATTTATATTCGCTTGATACTACAGTGTTGTTCTCTATTTTCTGGAAAATTGAGAAATTCAGTTTTGATTATTTAGCGCTTTCGCGTTAAATTCAGCGTGTTTCTTTTTTGGCAGTGCAAAAAAGCACTAAATTAGCGCAGGCGTGCTTAAGCATTTTGACCATTTTGGTTTGCTTCTGATCATTTTCATTTATGTGGCGTGTTTTGCTCATTTTGGCATTTTTTTGCTATTTTCAAAAAGTATTTACCCTTCTTCTCGACTTATTTTTTTCTACAGCCTTGTTTCTTTGCTTAACTAAACTACTTGAGCCTGGGTATCCACCGTCAATTTTCCAAGGGAGGGGGCAAAGGATATATTTTGAGACAGAGGGCAAAAACATTTATACAGAATATATCTTAGTGGCAACCCTGATACCAGCGTATAATAATACCATTTTTGATACAGACATATTAGGTTGGGGTTACATAAAACAATTGTGCACCATTATCCTTTATTTACTCTGAAGTTTCTAATTTCAACCCCTCGTCCTCGATGAGGAGGCCTGATCCAGGAGGAGGAGGGGGCTAAATGCCCCGTTTGCCCTCCAGTAATTGAGCTTTAACGTTTCCTAGAGGTGCTGGTGACCAAGCAGTTGACGACACAGGAAAGATAATCGGCGAGATAAATGCCCTTTGGGGATGTATGAATCCATCTATCTCACCCCCAAGTAAGTTACGTTACTTCAGGTCTCTGTCACCTCTTAATCAATATCACGAATTGCAAACCTCCAGGAAATCCAAAGTCTGGCCGAGATAGAAAAACTTGTGATATTTGAAACAGGACAGGGATGGTTGGAGCGTGGGGGCATTCTGTGACCAAAACTGTCACCAGAGGTTTCTTCAGTTTTCAAATCAGTCTAGCTGATTGGTTATGTACACATCTATCAGGTGCACTGGGTGCACCAATGGAGCTAGTGGGCTGAAAATGTAAACATTTACTCATTTATTTCATCCTTTTTGCAACATTCAAACGGATTAAACAATCCTAAACAGAGGACGAGATTGATCATCATCATCATCATCATCATCATCATCATCATCATCCCACCCTACACCACCATCATCATCATATACGGCAACAGTAGCCTTTTAACATCAGTTGTCATAAATCTTCCCTAAGATTTGCTAGACATCACTATCATGGGCGTCACGGATCCAGTACTTTCTGATCTTGTCTAGTTCGTCACGCCATTTCATTTTTTGTCGGTCAGAGTTCAGTATATGGTCTCTGAGGATCCACGTAGTGTCGTGACGTCCAGCAGTTGTCCAACATTCTTGCAACATGATCAGCCCTTTGCCATTTGTGTTTATCACAGATTAAAATTGAAGAAAGAAAGTGAAAAGTTGGATAAATATCTAGACCTTGAGAGTTCTGAAAACATTGTAGAACATGACGGCTAAAGCAGTACCTATCACTATTGGAGCACTAGGAAGAACCCCGAATGGTCTTGACAAAAGAATTAGAAATCTGAGGAAGAAATGAAATCATCCCAACAATAGTATTACTAAGAGCAGCTAGAATATTCAAGAGCGAGTTGGAGTATTGAGAAGGCTTACTGTCACTTGATCTTGTGCAAAAAAACAGCCACTTACTACTGATACGGAAGTTCAATAACGATATTAACAAATCTGGTTAGTCACTCAACAGAAACCGTCACAAGACCAATGTCTTTTGGTAGCATGCCGTGTTTGGGTGATGAATTAAAAAACTGGAAAATGCATTTATCAATGACTAAGTTACTTCTTTGCTTTTTGTTGGACAGTGTTCACACGCCTCGATTTCTAGAAAACAAGTAGAAATGCTGCTGGACACAGACTATGCGACCAATTTAGCTTAAACTTACATTAGTAAACGAAGACCCACTAAAAACCAATTGGTGGATTGAAAAAAAAACACACACTTTTCTTCTGAACATAATAATGATTAAATGTTAAAATTCTCAACCCTCTAGACCCATTGGTGCAGACTGTATATACGATACATACATAAACAGCGAGCAAGAACGACTTAGACACTGGAGAAACCTATGTTGGCAGTTATGGTAACAGTTTTGGTCAACGGTTCCTTAAAACGAGCTGAACTCGTGTTGAAAACTAAGATTATTTGTTATCGCATGTCTCTGCTCTTCTTCTATCCTTTAGCTATATCTTTTCATTCTCTCCCTTATCCTTTCCAATCACCCATGGCCGTCAATGTTTTACAAAAATATTATATTAAGATAGGTTAATTTTATTTGCAAAAATCTTCCAACCAAATACTTTACTTTTCAGTACCCTTTCTTCCTACCCACTTATCAAACTACCTGACTTCTGTTCTGCACTCTCTCATCTTACTCCCTTATCAAACTGCCAAAACTTTCTTTCTGAGAGCGGAACGTTCGAACGATGGTTGAAACCAGCAGAATATTATTACGGAAGATTATAATTATTTTCTACATAACTATCATCATTAAACTTTATTTCAATGTATCGGTTGTGTAATACACCAGATTTACACAAACATTTCTTGACTCGCAGCGAAGGAGATAAACTTTCCGTGGATCTAAAAAGTCGAGAAATGAGAATACAATTAAATAAAATCTAAATTGAAGAATACGATCAACGAACAATAGAAAAGTTGCAATAATTCAAACATTTGTGCATTTTACGAAATTCGACGAATTTCTTTTAAGGACTTATATCATTAACGAAATAATCATAATTCCACATTATTCATAAATGGTATTAGATTTTGACATGAGACAATCTTGTTTGCCAGTATTATGACATTAAAGATTTTAATTTAATTAAAATGAACAAAATTAGGGAAATATCTTCGTATCTCGCTTTCAAAAATATGGCTTCACGCGTGAGGGAAAAGGTCTATATTTTTTCGACTTACTTCCGCATCAACAAGATAATCCACCAATCCAACGAGCCAAGAATATACGGGGTTTCCGGAGCCTTTTTTCTCCGCTTTACCTTCAATCTCCTTTCCCGCATGCGTACACATATTTGTCTTCCTTTCCTCTTTTCTTTCACTCTTTCTTGCATTCTTTTTATCTGCCTGATTGTCTTCTCAACTTCCTTTCGTCTATTTTCAATTCTTCCTTTCTTTCTTTCTTTCTTTCTTTCTTTCTTTCTTTCTTTCTTTCTTTCATCATTTCTTTCATCATTTCTTTCTCTCTTTTAGTCTGTCTTTCGTTTGTTTCCTATCCTTTCTTTCTTTCTTTCTTTCATCATTTCTTTCATCATTTCTTTCTCTCTTTTAGTCTATCTTTCGTTTCTTTCCTATCCTTTCTTTCTTTCTTTTTTCTGCCTTTCTGATAGTCTTCTCAACTTCCTTTCGTCTATTTTCCATTCTTTCTTTCTTTCTTTCTTTCTTTCTTTCTTTCTTTCTTTCTTTCTTTCTTTCTTTCTTTCTTTCTTTCTTTCAACCTGCCTGATCATTTACTCCTCTTCCTTTCCGTTCCCCTTCTTTCTTTCCTTCTTTTTTCCTTCTATCTTTCTATTACTCGACTCCCCTCTTTCTCATTCATTCTTCGTTCATTCCCCCCTCTTATCGTTCAGTCTTTTTACATATTTACAAAAACTCCTAAATTTAAAACAGATTTCGTCAAATTGTCATTTCCTACAAATTTTATTCAGATCAAAACAAGGAATTAAAACGTGAATTGGACTTCAAAGATTACATAATCTATTTACTCTTTTTTTGCCGACGAATGTTTTCAATCCTTCTTTCTCTCTTCGTACGAATTGGTTTTATGATTCTCCTTCCGATCTTATGAAACCGCTTCCTTCATTACATATACCTTCCTATATCTGCCTTTTTTACACATTTATTCATTGACGCGTTTCATAAGATATATTTCCTATCTATCTATCTATCTATCTATCTATCTATCTATCTATCTATCTGCATTGTTCATATCTATGCATGTACGTATAAAAAAATGGATATATATGACCCAATAGAATGATTTTAAATTGTGTTATATTTTATAGAATATATAATTTCTAATGAGTTTATATAACGCAATTTATAGTATGTATGTATGTATGTATGTATGTATGTATGTATGTATGTATGTATGTATGTATGTATGTATGTAGAGGCTTTTGCCGTCGTAACTAGTAATAAATATAGCAGCTATTTAGCTATATTTATATAAATATCCTCTCGAGACAGAAGAGGACCATGACGACAAGACGACTATCATTATCTGTTATCATCATTAACTCAGCAAAAAAAAACAAAAAAAAAACAACAAACACATTTCACGTGCCTTTTGCAGTCTCCCGGGGAGTTAAGATTTTTTGATTCAAATAATTCTGTGGAGACCGGAATGAATAGTTCTCCAAATGATCAATATATGCTGAATAGGACAGATGAGTGAAAGCTTCTCAGCTAAGCCATAACAATTCCTCCCTTGTCCCCATCCCAAAATATGTGGTCTGATATAATATTATTTCCTTTCTGTAAACTAATCGAAGATGGACGCTTCTCGTCGATTATTGTTTTAAATAGTTTAATGGGGAGTAGCATCAATCACTTTGTTTTACGAGAAGGCGACTCCCTTCCCATCATGTATATATATATACATATATATGCCAGCCTCTGAATCTGAAGCGATCCTATCTCGTGGTACTGGATGGGATAATGGATAATCTATAGCCACCCTGAAGAGTTGTAATACAACGGAACAGCTGTCTGTGGATGACGCAATTATTTAATTATTATTATAATTAACGTTTCCTTATTCAGGGTTGAGCACTCTATGAATGAGATGACTCGTTCATTATAAGCTTATGCAATGTTCTTCCAACTTCGGAATAGAGTACTATGGTGGACGGGGGATTCTGCATGAATAAATATATCGCTTAAATTCAACCTTACTGACCGTCCATTTCTACGTAAGGCAGAGAGAAGATGCCAGCCTCTGGATCTGAAACGAAGGTTTCGATCCTACCTCGTGGTACTGGATGGGATAATGGATAATCTAGAGCCACACTGAAGAGTTGTAATACAACGAAACAGCTGTCTGTGGATGACACAATTATTTAATCACATATATATAAGCTTTTTAGCATGAAAACTGGCCTTTTGTGCATACAGTTCGCTTACCCAACGATGTGTTGTGTTCAACGTTTTTGAAAAGGGTTGACTTTCAATTGCCCGTCACTGTCGTATCCATATTGGGAGCAGTGCTTGTTCTAATCGATCGTTTGGTCCTTCTGAAGATATTCATCGAAGTGAACTATTTTCTAATCCCGAAATACAAACAATATCACCCTTTTCGAACGAGCCCTTGGTACGTGGATAGTGGTAATTTATTCTGCTTATCCCAAGTTCTCTTGTGTTCAACATTTTTGTGAAGTATCCACTTTTAATCGCCTACCACAATTAGTTAAAAACACGGAACGTTTTGCAACATTTAAGTTGTGAACTGCATACGGAAACATGGTTAAATTGAAGCCATACACCATCTGACCAACACGACCAAATTATTTTCAACACTTGATTTGGGTATTTTGAGAATATTGGCTCTCCTACACAGACATACAAAAGAACATTCTGCGCGAAACACACGCATTTTGATTCATTCTCACGCTCACAGACATGAAATGAAAATTCTCATGCATTTTATAAAGATTGTTAGATATATTCAGATCTATTAAATCATTGATTATCACATTACTTCAGAAGATCATTTATAAAGCTTTTGAAATGTGATTTTTAAAGACTTCCACACAATACATAATTTCAGAAGTTGGTAGGGTTTGAAAGTTTTAGCCAATCTTGGATTACATCGTTTTTAAAATTTTCTCTCTTTCTTGAAGCCTTCCTCCCGCCCCAGGGAAGTTTTTTTTTCTCACCCATTCTTAAGACTGAAACTTGACAGATGTGCCTATGTTGACTATTCTCAATTTTTCCTGGTAACCCAAGAAGCATATGGTGTGGCACAGAGTTTCTCAAACTTTTAACACTCGCGGAAACCCAGAGACATTAACTTTCTCAACGATATAAATTAGGTACAACGGACGCATTTTTGTCTTTCTGCATCAATACTACAAAATATTTGACTCGAATTCGTGTACGGTCAATTTCTCAAAATCGGCCTCGGAATAAAAAAATATATGATGCGGAACCCAGTTTGAGAAACCCTCGTCTAGCGTTATCCTGATATAATATTACGCCCATCCTGTTCATTAATCCTAGACGGATGCTTTTCGTCGATTACTGCAACTACTGGTTCATTTATCTTACCTCGTGGTCTCTAGTGTTCCACATTTTTGTAAACTATCAACTTTTAATGCGTACGTCGTAGAACGTTGATTATTTTGAGTAACTAGCTTACCCGTGCTGTCAAAATGACGGCATATATGGAATGTATGGACATAAATTACACTTTATAAACGTGGACAATGGAGATTTGCATTGTTGAGAGCTTGGAGAATAGCTTTCCACACGCATAACATTTTATGAACGAGGACAATGGAGATTTGCACTGCAGCGAGCTTGGAGAATAACGTTCTGTTGACCACGAAGGAAATTTAAATAATCTTTCTTTATTGATTTTTAATTTTCATATTGGTCTTTGAATTTGGCATTAGAACAAGGATGGAATTCCATCTTACTACGTCAATTGCGTTCATTAGCTCAGTGGAAGATACCTGCACATTGATAATTATTGTATGGGAGGGCAGTGTATGTGGATATAAACATTGCGTTTTATATACGTGGATGATAGAGATTTGTATTGTCGTGGTATTGGAGGATAGAGTTCAATTTACCTCTAACGGGTCTTGAAAACGTTTTTTTATTACTTCTTATAATTTGTATTTTCTATTTTTTTTTTCAAATTCAGCATTTTATTACATAGATGGAATTCTATTATACTACATCAGTTACGTCTCTATGCGTCACAGAAGACATCTGCACGTTAGTAAGTATTGTGTGTGGATGTTGAGATTTGAATTTATTGTCTAGAGCAAAACTAAGGAAACTGTATGAAATTCATAAAGCCTGTAACGCTAGAAATATACTTTGTACCCAGTTGCAATGAACGTGCATAAAAAAATACTTGACCGAGAAAAATGCCAAAATCTAGTCCTGGTTATCCCCTAACAAGATGGACAATCCCCACCTAATTCAGGTAAATCTTCGCTGTTGGTCTATCCTGTTGTGTTAAATCAATCGGATATATAAAATCAATCAGGACCAACTTATTGGTTGGCAGCATTACTGACTGAGGCAGATTGAAAACTCATATATCCACAAATTTATTTGTTATATATACAATACAAACGTTGCAGTAATCATCTTCAGTTGTAATAGAAGACTTGAGTTTGACCCAGGCTTGTATTCCTTTACCCCCCCCTCTCTCTCTCTACACACACACACACACACACACACACACACACACACACACACACACACATATATATGTATATATATGTATTGGTGAATATATGGAAGTTACACGGACAGGAGTGTGCGTAAAAATGATTTTATTTCATTTTCGTATCTTTCCTAACTAGTTTTGATCGTTTGATCATCCTTAGGAAAGAAATGGTAATTGTATGTGTGTGAGCATCTATATATATCAATATTTATTCCATGCTATCTCTTCTTTTTATTTATTTCCCCTCTTGATGTTTTCTTCTTTTCTCACTCGTTCATTTCTTTCTTTCCTCCTCTTTCCAAACGTTTTCTTTCATGAAACCTCCACCTATTTATCATTTAACAACAATCAAACTCAATGTAGTTTCTTTTTTTGTCTGAGATTAAAGTGCAGTATTTTCACTTTGCTTTGGGGTCTTTCTGGCTAAAGTCCTGTTCTAAGCGACCCCAAGCAGCCCTTCTCCTTTGTACTTGAAGAGGTCGATTGTCCGATTTTTAGGAGTCCCACAAAGTGAAGTGCCGATGGAAGTTGACTATTTTTGGAATTGTCCACACGTACGAGTGAGAGGCCCAATAATAAACAGACATCGTGCCACATTCAGCACCGTTCATCATCATCATAAGCCTTTTAGGGTTAATCGTTCGACAGAAACTTTCCCCAAGATCAACCAGACCTCTCTATCATGGGGATTGCGGAATCAATACTTTCTGAACTTGTCTTGTCCGTCACACATTCTTATATTTTGCTATTTATATTTTAGCTTCACAAATGTTCTCAGGGGATCCACGTTGTGAATCGGAGGAGATGATTAAATATCACTTCTGTTCCATCCTTCCTTTTCACGCAACTCCCAGCCACCTTCCCATATCAGTTACTTCTTCCCAGAGATCCATACGCCGATGGACATCCTCTGCGCAGGCTTAAGTGTGCGACATCACTTCGGGTGTTTGTCACCTCCAAGGTTAATTCACGAATGCAAACGGAAGTAATAATATGATAGGTGGAGCCCTTTTATCAGTTCCTCATATCTTTCCGGCTGTCTCCATCCTCTGTGTTGGGTGGAGTACATGACGT